>WBMV01004981.1:188485-228143 GCA_013396655.1 Campylorhamphus procurvoides | reverse complement strand
CAAAAAAAAAAACAAACCTAATACATCCAAGAATGCAATGGGTCTCTAAAGTGTACTTTTTCATTGTTAAAGATATCTACAAATTCAATCACCGTGCATTTTGCTAATTAGCAAAATGGCATATTTTTTTTCTGGAAGCTCCTAGAAACAAGTCTTAGGATGACTGTTTTGAACCATGTGGCCAGAGTGCTTTTGGGGCTATGAAGTTGTAACAAGCAGGTTTAGGAAGAACACTACCATTCATGAACAAGGCACAGAACATGACAAATAACCCCCTCACTTTAGCATCCTCCTTCCCTGGTGCCAGGAAAACAGAAGAAAGCTGAGGAAATATTTCCTGGCCACAAAATACTGCAGCATTGTGATTAAAGGTTTTTAAGGCCAAAGGTCCATCTAAATCCCACTGGCCTGTAAATCACATCATTCCTTAGCCTACTGAAAACAAGAAAGTGATGTGGACAGTCTTTTACCAGAGAAAAAAATGCCCTGTCAGAGAGGGTATATCTTACATTACAGGTGAGGAGGAAGGAGGAAGCCTGGAAAGCAACTCATTGGGCTTAGAGGCCTCAATGACTTCTGACCTCTTGTGTACTTGATCATCCTAAAACTCGTCCTTTATCAGGGACTCTAACCTGCTTTCACTCCAGCCTTTTTCCTTTGTCCTTAATCCAGACAGAAAATTGCCGTCTGGTTTCAGAAGTGCTTTATATTTACAGAATTCATTCAGAAACAATCTCAGTTGTCTTGCAATTGATGCCCTGTTCAGTATAAACACAGACAAGCATTATACATCTGATCACTGTCCTCTTGGTGATTCATTCAAACAGTTGGACAAGGACTATCACCACTTACTGGGAAAAACCCCAAACAGTGCTGTAGCTCAAACTGTGCCTCAGTATACTGGCACATAAAGAATTTGGAGGAAAACACAGTAGTGCAGCCAAAACTTTCCTCAAAAAATACATACACAAGGCTAAACTCAATGTATTGCAGCTAATTTGCTGATGACCTTAGCTACCTGGTGAGTTAAAGCAATACTCAAACCTTAACGAGCATTCTAAGACTAAGATGAATTGAAGGGAACAATCTCACTTGTTGAAAAACCTGTGACATATTTCTCATGGCCAGGGAATTTTATATATCAAAATAGATTTTTTAAGGAATAGATAATCTACCTCACAAGCATATTCAGTCTGATGCCTGATGTCTTTGCCAGGCAGTTTTTCCTCAGGGAGCTGTGCTCAAATGCATTATAAATATTGAGCTTCTGACATGTCTGCAGATAAATTAATACAATCCAGTAGGTAAGTCCTCTTTGCAAGAACCAGACACACTATTTTCATCACCAAGAAGATACAAAAGTGTTGTCTAAATATATGCCTCTTGAATAGTGCGTGAGTAGCAACACAATATGATTGGAATTCTTTTAAACAGGGCAGAAAATGAAAGCTGAAGAAATTTTCTGTCCTATATTGCATTATACTCTTAATTTTCTGTGAAGTTTAAAAGTGTAATGAGTTTAACCTCATTCTGTACTTTTGTATACAAACATCCACACCTACTATTACAAAAATGTGTTTGGTCCTTAAAGTTATTTCCCTATGCTGTGACAGAAGTAAAATTTGTCAAAATTTTAATAAAACTAAAACTCACATCTTACATGGCTATAGGGATTCTAATGCTATTTATAGAATCAACAGGGATACAAAATAAATTCAATATGAAATTCAGAATCAATCCTAAACTCAGCAGAAAGATTACACTAATAAAATTTAGACCATATCAGGTGGGTATTATCAAAACAAAGCTTATCAGGGTCTTGTTTGAATGTTTATACTAAAATGCCCAAATTGCATGCAAATGATAGAAACTGTTAGAGAAGACAAGTGAAAAACCCAGCATGAAATGTACTTTTTTGGCAAGGTTATAAAAGCTCCTCATTTATGTACCATATTCACTGTGTCTACAATAAATTAGATGCTATATAATTCAATTTAAAACACATATTATGATTTCTGATGCTAATGAAGGATCTGGGAAAAAACTTCAGAAAGAACACCAAAAAAAAATTACCAAGAAATCACTAGGGGTCTTAAACTACAGAAGGAAGTGAACTTTAATTACTTAAAAACTTCATCTAAATGTTTAACTAAGAAAAATGATAAAGACTGCAAGCTCAAAGGACATTCCTGCCTATTGGGTTTAAAGGCAGGTTTAGTTGCCAACAGAGCATGGTATGATCTCTTTGGAATAGCAGCTGTTGGGATACATTCTGTTCAATTACAAAATGAGAAAACACTTGTTCCAATACGTGTCTAGTTTCAGACAATGTTTTGCACAGGAATGCTATTGAGGCCTTCACAGTGTAACCTTTCATGCAAAAAAAAATTAGAATTTTCAAAAAATTTAAATTTTTCACGAAGAAGGAACACAAATTCATTGTCAAGAAAGATGAGCATCTGAATTACACCATGGAATGTGATTTCATGAAGTTAAAAGTTGAATATTTTGTGGAAAAAACCCAAACAAACAAACAAAACCACAACAAACAAACAAAAAACTCACCACCAAACCCAACACAACAGAAAAAGATACTTATTTTCTTATGATTGTGCTCAAATAACCATGCTTCCATTTCCTTAGGTATTGTTTTATGAGAATCTCGGAGTTTTAAGAGTAGCTGCAGCTTAGAACAAATACACTAAGCAGAGAATATATGTCTTCATCCGTATTGCAATAGATTCTTTATTCTTCCTCTGTACTCTAAATTTACAATAAATATTGTAACAAAGTGATGGTAAATTTGTACAGATGTAATTACTTGTCATCTATTCTTGACCCTGTTTTGGAAGTATATTACTGTCTTTATAGATGGAGAGATGAAAAAAGATTAGGTAGGTATAATATAGCACAGATCATCTTATCTTTAGTCACAATCATCACTCGCAGCCATGCCAGTATTACCTTTGTGAGGGCAGATGGTATCTGTATTAATCAATGTTGAAATTATAGAGATATTTCACTGGATTCTCCAAGACCTCTACATCTTACATTATTTCTCTGTTTTACTCTGACAAACGGTGGACTTTGTAGGTAATGGACTTTGTAGCATTTGTGTGAGAAATGGTCCAAACCCTTTTAAAGTTCAGAGATGATTCCAAGCCTGACCAGTTAGAGATATCAGCCTCAGAGCTTCTGAAAAGTGACAGCTGAGAATTTACATCTTGTAACTTAGCCAGTGCTATCAAATGTCCCTGTCTGAGACTGTAAGTTGGTATCCTAAATAAGAAATGCTCCATCTGCTTCCAGAGAGTGGGCCATTTTACATCGAAAATATGCCTAGATTATAGAAAAATAGGATGATTTGGGTTGGAAGGGACCTTAAAGATCATCTAATGCCAGCCCTCCTGTCATAGGCAGGGAAATCTTCCACTAGTTCAGGTTACTCAAAACCTCATCCAACCTGAATCTGAACAATCACAATGACAGGTCATCCACCTGTTTCAGTGTTCCACCATCCTCATCATGAATGTTCTCCTTATGTCCATTCTAAAAATACCCTCTTTCAGTTTGAAGCCACTGCCTCTTGTCCTATCACTATGTTCCATCATACAAAGTCCCTCCCCATCTTTCCTGTAGTCTCCCTTCAGGTACTAGAAAGCTGCTATCAGGTCTCCTCAGAACTGTTTCTTTCTAAGCAGAATGAACCAAAATCTCTCAGCCTGTCTTCATAAGAGTGGTGCTCCAGACACTGATCACATTTTTCGTCCTCCTCCAGACCCACCTGAGCATGTCCTTTTCTTTCTTATCCTAAGGGCAAGAGCTGGACACAGTACTCCAGGATGATTGTCAAAAAAGCAGAGTAGAAGAAAATAATTACCTCCCTCAACCTGGTGACTGGTGTCTGGAAATCAGTGTTTGAATAGAAATAAAATTGAAACATATTAGAACTAGGGCTTGGGGAAGCAAAAATACTTTGCTGTTACTTTGTTTCTAGAATTAATAACTGGACTTTCATAAAAACTGAGGGAAACAAAATATTTACTGTTCAGTCCAGCTGAGCACTTTTGCCCTGGTACTGTAATTCCCATTGATTTAGCAAGAAAAGCTGTCAAATTTTATATAAGTATAGACATGAAGAATAGAAAATCCTCTAGCTTTCAGGAAGATTAAATAATAACTTTATTTGGACTGTTCTTTAGTTTCAGCTATTTCAGCTGTAATGGCTACATTTTCTTAACTCCCAGCAGTCCAGATCGGATACCTCATACCACTGGGATGAAATTGAACACAGAGTCTATCTGCAGAAATGTTTTCTGCTTGGGGTTGGTAGGTACTACATTTTTCATAAATCACACAAAGGCCATGCTGATTTTTTCTTTTTCCTGTGCTTCAAATATTTTTCCATACAGTTTACATATCTTGAATTCTAAAATGAAGACATCATGCATCATGTGTTTAATTGAGAAAAAAAGTACTATAAATATTCTGGACTAACAGTCTAAGGGTCTGTTTACAGTTGGATAAAAAGCATCTTGGATTCAGCTTAATGGCATAATAAGAACATTTCCCACAGAAGTGTCACACTTTATGTCATAAAATGGTATCAGAGAGGGAAATGGTGAAAGATTTTCTGTTTTCCTGTCAAATTAAGAAACATATCCATTACATTTTAGAGAGCTGCAGCTCTTATGACCTTCTTTAGAGGCGGAAGAAGCGAGACTGAGAAGGGTCACAGTATGCAGAACTACATGCTCAATAGAACACTCCTCTGAGTGCATCTTCTGCACCTCCTCTATGCCACAAGTGGTTGCTAGAATACAACCTTAACCTTGGAGAAAGAACCCTAGCATCCTGCTCAGGACTAGGTACTTTTCCATCACACAGTGCTTCTCCTGAGCCTCTTGTGGGCTTAAGAGATAATAATTATTCTGCATACTTCTCCAAATGTTCTGCTACTCTGGGAGCAGTGTAATGATGCTTGAAAAGCTAGGTTTTACTGGAAATGGAGGACATGAATGATACATTGGAGATATGGCATGAAGACATACTGTGTATTTTGCAGGCCTAGAGGTGTTTCTTGAAAGCCAGAGGACATCAGTCAGTGCTGTCTCAATCATTTTGACCATAAAAATACTCAAGAAAAGAATATCCTCAAACTATTTTGGTGCTTTGAACAGTGAAAAAATTAGCAATTTTATTCCGAATATTTTTCTAGGGATACCTAGTTATCCAACACATCCAATTTTGTAAGAACAGTCTAGAATTAGACAGTTATAATGGCAGTTTATGCTAACCATAAACCCTAGAGATTGTGCCTCTGCAGGCATAGCACAGGATTTCACTCTGTTAAAAAGCACGTCCTATCTCACTTGCACAGAACCATGTCTAACCACACCTAACGCTACCGAAATCTGGTGTGCCTGGCATGCTCAGATTACATCTTCTAGAAGTTCTGCACAACTACTAGGTTAACGTGCTAAATAATTCTATTTCAAAGGTATTCGAGGCCACAACTAAACCGTCATTGTCCATACTATTTTGTATTGTATAGATTATAACTCTCTTCTTCAGATAACAGACAGAAAAGTCATATCTTACCACATGACAAATTCTTGTTTTCTTTTACAGCAGGCTACTATTTTTTAATAATATTCCCCTAAAATTTGAGGTAAATATATCCATAAAAAAAACCACAAAAAAACAACAGAACAAACAGAAAAAAACCAAAACTCCCACAATCAGCCATATTGCTTCATAGTCTGATCTGCACTTAATTGCAAAATTTCTCTATAACAAAAGGCTTAATTTTTTGAAAGCTGAAAATGGAAGCTGCACATGTTTATGAAACAGTTTCTCTTTCTTGATTTCTTAATAAAGCTATAAAACTTGTCGAATAGAAAACTACATACTGAAGAAACTGCCTTCTCCAGGAACAGAGTTAAAGATCTTTAGAACAGAAATAATTTTACCTAACTAGACAGCTTGAAAAGCATCTATTTAAATTTGCAATAAAGGATGCACAAAAAAGGTGCCTTTTTTTTTCTCTACTTCCCTCCCACTTCTTACTATCTACATATGCAACAAAAAAAAAAGGTGAAAATGCAAACTGAAGCTTATGCCAAATGTGCAAAGACTCTGTTCTGACCTTCAAAGCATATTACCAACTTGTTATGAGAACTGGCTCTGTGAACTTGAGCTTGGTACCAGGTGTTTCTTGTTATGACGTAGTGTTTAAACATGGGATAATAGAAAGTGCCTTGTAAATGTATTTGAAAACAGGGGACCTAGACCTACAAACAACCCACAGATGGTCAATTAATTAATGGTCATTGAAGAAGTACAATGTTGACAGTGGGGAAAAGACTGCTTTCAGCATACTAAAGCAAAGAATCAGGTAAGCAAGAAAAAATAGCTGAGCAACAGGATAAGGCACCTGCATATGAAAGTAGCACCCTCACCATGCATTGCAGTCCAGTGGGCAGAGACTAAAGGCTAAAACTGCCAAGAATCACAAACATTGTATAAAATGACAGGATTTGGTATAGGGGTAGAAAGGAATAAGTATTTATCACAGGAATTGTTTCTGCAGAATTTAGATCACTGGAGTAGTGAGGGAGCTTGTCTTTTGATGCCTGCTCCCTTTCTCTGCCTGTTGTAAGAACTCTTTATTCTTTTGACATGCTAAGACAGTTGTCCAGGACTGTGCATAGAAGGGTGTGCATGTGCATTCATGTGTGTGTGTGTGTCCTTCCCTGCAATGTCTATGTACTTCGTTTCTCTAACACTACCTTGCTAGTAAAGCCTTATTACACATGGGAAGTTCTATTGTTTTGTCTGCTGCCCTTTACCTTACTCTGTTCTCATCATGTAGTCTCATATATCATATAGTTTGACAGTGCTTAGGCTATTTTACAACCCAGAATACATATTTTCTTGAATCCTAGCACCAGTCAAAAAAATCCACATGTTATGTGCCAGGAACACGTTAGGAATGGGCGACGGTATGTATATCTGTCAGTCAGTTTGGTATCTTCTAGTCAGTGATCTAGTAATGTGTGTAACTACTATCCTCATCTTTGCCCCTGATCCATTAATTTGAAAAATAACTACCTATTCTGGAAGTTTATTCTCTCCCTGGGGTCTAAGAAGATAATGGCTCATAAAGGTTATGACATCTTGATACACTTTATTTGTCTTAAAACCATTTTCTCTGGTTTTAATAAATCTGACTTAAAGAAATTGGATGGTTGTGTAGATATTTCAGTGGTTCATATTCAAGGGCAAGACAATTTTGCAACTAGAAATCAGAAAGGCTAAATGAGAGCTAACTGATATAGTAAGAGGGAACAAGTAGGATTTATCTTTACCTCAGGAAAATGTGATTAAAAATGCAACAGCAGATTTCACAGGAAATCAAAATAGTATCACAGTAGGAATGAGCTTTTAAGAGATGTGACCTCTTTGGTTTGTAGTGAGCTCTCTTGCTAGTTTCTATCCAATAAATATTTTTGCTTTTGTTATGTTTTTCCTTTCTCCCATTTCAGAGAAGGTGAAATATTTTACTGCAATTGAATAGGATAAAGATTCCCAATAGTGAAATCTATTACATGGTGACACAGTCTCCAAAGGAAAGTAGTAGAAGCTTTATTGCTATGTAAGTTTAAATCTTGATGAGACAAAGCTCTGGAAAATATTCTTTAGGGAACAATCCAGTGACTACATGAAATAGAAGACCAAATAGTTTTTTTCAGCTCTAATTTCTAATGTTAACATCCACGTTATACTATGAATTGAAGGTTGTGTTGCAGAGCTGCTAGATCAGATTAATAATATAAAAATATCTGTATTTCACAACATTTTGCTCATTACTATAGGTTCCAGGATTAGTAGTTTAACCATACTTAAAAGAAAGCACACATTAATAGGGATTGAGCTGTAGCCAAAAATATCCACCTGATTCTAAGTGGTCAATTTTCAGACAACAACTAGAAAATCACATAAAAAAATCTCGCTATTCTTCATAATCATATATGATGCCTAGGATTAACAATTCAAATAGGATGTCAGTTATTATGCCCACTGATGTTCTAATAGGCTTGAAATGGACAACAGAGAGAGAAATAAAATGCTTTCAAATAAAACATGTTGACATACCAATATAATCCTTTACTAACATAACCATAATGTTAGTCTATATTAACTGCAGGGGTGATGTAGAAGGATCTAGCAAAAACACTGTCAGAAAATGTGTAGGTCTCATCCAGAGGGAATAATGTTTGCAATTTATCTTACAATGGTAATTTTAAACTTCTTATTGTTAGAGACATTTATTTTTTTCTTTTTTTTTCTTTTTTTCCTTATGATTTTCACTTGTATTTGAGACTGAGGATGAAGTTACTGAAATGATTCATCTGTACTTATAAATAATGCTATCTAAATACATAATAAATGGAAGTGTGTGGGAACACAGCATTAGAAATTTGCTAGCTTTAACGTCCTGATACATAGAAATATGCCAGACACTAACTCTGATGCTCTCTCACTCCCCCTTCTCAACAGAATAGGAGGAGAAAATAGTATGTAAGATAAACAAAGCCATATCACTCACCAATAAGCAAAAGGGCTTATCAGAGGGCTGGAACACTTCTCCTTTGAAGAAACACTAAGAAAGTCAGGGTTGTTTTAGATCAGAGAAAAGAAGGCTCTGGGGAGACCTTATTACAGTCTTTCACTACTTAAAAGGGGGCTTATAAGAAAGATGATGTGAGATTTTATACCAGGGCCTATAATGACAGGACAATAGTTTTTAATTGAAAGAGGGTAGATTAAGACTGGACATAAAGAAGGCAGTTTATATGATGAGAGCAGTGGAACACTGGGACAGGTAGATGCCCTGTCACTGGAAGTATTCAAGATCAGGTTGGGTGGGGATTTGATTAACATGAACTAGTGGAAGTTGTCCCTGCCCATGGCAAAGGGCTCAGACTACATGATCCTTAAAGTTCCCTTCCAACCCGAACCATTCTATGATCTGTAATGTAGGCACATTTCCTTTGTAAGCTGGCCCACTTTCTGGAAGCAGATAGGGCACGGCAATTTAAGATGTCATATTACAGTCTGAACCAGGGCTGTTAAGTAGCACTCCTTGTGTTACCAGATGTGAATGATCAGTTTATTTTTGAAAATTAAAGGAATTCATTGACAATTAAAATGGATTTGGATAGGGAGAAGTAAAGGCAAAATTTCAAAACATCTCCTTCCCAGCTCCTTCTTTAACCTTAGCATTTGCACTGTTGTCTCTCCTTTTTTTAGCCCACTTATCAGAGGCCTCACACAGCTGATGGGCTTAGCTGTGTCCCACAGTGGGTGTGTTCTGAAGCCAGCTGGAAACAGCTGTATCTGGCACAGGGTAGCCCTCTGGCCTCACAGAGATCACTCTGCAGCACATCCACTACTAAAACTTTGTTACCCACATCCAATACGAAGCTATAGAAGTAGGGTAACCAGTCTGAACTTCTGATCAAACATCAGTTTTAAAGTCTGTTCCTTTGAAGGGGCTCCACAGTATTTCAAGGTCTATTGGCTTCTCAGAGCTGTGTTTTTCAGTGCACACATTCTTGCCTTATATATGGGTAGACAGAGTTGTAAGGAAGGCAAACAGTGACATTTGTGGTGTTCCCAGTACCCTTTATTTAAACACTGCTCATTCACATGTATGTGCCTTTTTCTGAGAAGGAAGGACTAGAATATTGAAAGACACCTACAGATAGAAATGTACTCCATATTTCTCATTGGTATAATGCACCAGGAGCTAAAACCATTCCTGAACTCTACGTACAGCTCAAGTACACAACTTGAAATAGCAGAGAATCTCTCTATTTAATACTGCTAGTAAGGATTTTGTATCTTTTTGGTTATTGTTATAAAGGAAAAAAAGTAGCAATATACTTAAGCCAGAAACTTGTAATATGCCTCATCATGTGATTGTGAAAAGAAAGTTAATGTGAATTTTATGTCTGCCTAAATACTTTTTTTCTGTGTTCAGATGTCTAAAGCTCTTTTGAATTCAGAAAATAACTTGAAATATGTTATCTACTTAGACATTTGCAAACATAACATCATTAAAACAAAAACAAAACAACAAAGAAACCCCACCAAAACCAAAACTGGCTTTTAGCTTTCAAGGACAATGTTGCAAAAGCAGTAAAAGTCATCATACAAAAATTCATAAGTTTATATCTGCATAAATTATTATATCATTCCCAGTCATATTCTGCATCATTGTGCTTCACCTTTCATAGAACCGAGTTGTATATTTCTTTTGGTACTTGAGTTATTATTAAGATAGCCATTTGTCTTTCTGGCATACTGAAAAGCATTATGAAGAGTTGTCTGATGGAAAAAGTTTAGGGAAATAGATGTTTCTTGGGAACATCTAGTTCTTTTAAAGTAATTTGAAAATGTACAGTCAAGTCCCTTATCTTCCTGCTAAGATTTATATTGAAACAGATCTTTCTACAAGATAATGAAAGAATGAGCTAAAACAATGAGGTATTCTTTTAGAAAGAAAATATTCTCTCTCCATATTGCTTTATCAATGCAGCTATAAAATGAAATGCTCTGATAGACTGCTTTTTCACTCTCTTGACTCTAGCTTTGCATAACCATAGGTTTTGAGTGAAAAACTTTTTTCTGAGTCTTATATATTTTTTCCTTTACTTTTTGGGCTACAGAGTCCAGGCACTTTGAGATACATATAAATTTGTTCTTTGGTATTGAGGGAAACTCAGTTTACTCATGGATTACGTAAAAATCCAAACCCAGAAAATATAACGTATGTGGTGGGGTTTTTCTTTGCTGTTGTTGTTACTATTATTTTAATAAAGCCATTAATTTATATTTCTAGAAGCAGTCTGAATAAAAATTCATTTTTACCCTTAATGTGAATCTTTCAGAAACACTTTTTTATACATTTAGATCACTTCATGGTAACTCATAGGACAGGAATAATATCTGTAAAGTAACTAAGTATTTCACAGTCCTTGGAATATTTGCAAGCGTACATTTAAATCTTTCTAGGAATGATAGGAACTATATGCTGTTAATTCCTCTAATACTAAAACTATAAATATTACCTTATGAAACATGTTTCTACGTGTGTTTTATAGTTTGACCTGATTTAACCCTTCTTTTAGAGAGTTCACATATTACCTGTGAAAGACATTAGGCCTTTCCTTACTAAACTCATCTATTGAGAATCATTCCAGACATACAAACACAACTATTAATAAAAAGGGTTTGAACATGAGGTCAGTCACTGCTAAAACAAAACAGAGCTCATTTTAAGTAACAGAATTAAATCAGACATTAATGAGAAAAGCTTCCTGTAGTAGAACTAAAACAAAGTTGTACCAGAAAATTATCATCTGAAAATCAAAGATTGGTTATCTCCGAAATAAATTATTGCTCGGATTCTGGGCTACCTAAGTTTTACCAAGTGTATAAAACCATAAGCACAGTAGCAGTAAAGTACAGCACGTCTAGTAGAAGGCTGTAACTTGTATATATGGAAGAATATAAAACAGGATGTGCATAGAGCTGATCTTGCTTTTCCTCTTCAGAAAACTACACTGTGGGGCCTTTTACAATTGGAACCTGTTTTTGAAATGTGATGTCTGATGGGCACAGACAATTTTTCCATTAAATTGTTGAACCTTTTCTTTACTTTTTGGAAAATCTTGTACTGAGTGAAAAAGTACTGAAGTTTCTTATTTTAAATCTACTACCTGTGAAGTTCTTTATATCCTTCCATGTTCTCACATTGTGTGATATAGTGATAATATTCATTATTCACCTCCATGATTTATAACACTTTTATAAACCATCCAGCGTCATGCAATGGTTTCTTAAGGTGATGTAGAAGAGAAATATAGTAGAATAGTTGCAAAAAGTAGGTTTTAAACTCAATTAAATGGAGAAGCTTCACCATATGTCTTTTTTAGACTCTATATAGAAGCCAGCTCAACAAAGAATACGTAGTAGAAACCCCGCACCAACATTCTTCACTATTTTGTAATTTTGTGATTATAGAAATGTCCTTTTAAGTAAAAAAAACCCAAATGCACAAACAAAAACCCCAACTCAAGTCAAAATCAAACAGCTGTTTAGCATGCAATCTCTACAAGTTCTTTTAAAATATTTAAATCCTTATTCTTCTTGCTTACTGTCATTCCATGAACTCTCAGGTCCTGAGTTCATTTGCCATTATCTACTATTCTCTTTAGTGTTAGGTAATGCACTCCTTGCTTGCAAATCACACTTTGGTTTTCTGATTTACTTGTTCTACAGTCTTTCCCTCATCTTCCAATATTTTCGCTTCCACTTCTATTATCAGCTTGATAAGGGTTCACTGCTATCCACCCACATTTGTTTCCACTGCAGTCACCCTCAAATTTTCATCATTACTCCCATGCATCTCAGGT
Source organism: Campylorhamphus procurvoides (assembly GCA_013396655.1). NCBI lineage: Eukaryota > Metazoa > Chordata > Aves > Passeriformes > Dendrocolaptidae > Campylorhamphus > Campylorhamphus procurvoides. Next base: position 215,658 of record WBMV01004981.1, on the reverse strand, counting down.
GCATTCAGAGATATGTGATTTTCCTCATGGAATCTCTTCTTGACTTCCCATCAATCTCTTAATGTCTAGTTTCTGTATATTCCTTGTGTTCTGTTCACATAATTTTGCATTGTACCATCTCTGCTTTGTCAAGTTTTATTTTCTTTAAGCAGACTGTAATGATACACTCAGATATTTTAAAATTGTGATTCCTACTTTATTTTCAAGCTTCAGCTAGAGAGACTGTAAATATCCTGCAGTTCATCGTCAAAAATGTCTTAAGTATAGGAGTGAAACATAGGTATTTAATTTTTTTATGGCAGGTTTCAGGATCACCCTTCAATTTCTAATACTGAGTCACTTCTTTTTATGTATTCACTTTCTCATCATTTTATATTGTGAGATGGAGCTCAATGTAATAGAGCAATATATTATTCCCTTGTTACAAAATTTCAAGTACTGAAGGAAAACACAGTTGAAAAATCCAATAATAAATGCTAAAATAGAAACTTAAGCTTAGTGGTGTGTCATAATTTGGGGTTTGCTTTGGAAGAATGTTTGAGACATGTTAGCACAAGAAAGAAACAGGTTACTTAGAGTGACTTTTCTTTTCAAGCAAAACATGTATCAGTTCCTGGAAATGTAAGTGCAGAGAATTGGAAGGACACTTTTTCTCTCCTTTACAGTTCTGCACAGATTGGTAGTATTTTGTTTGATTTGTTTCTCTTTTGTTTCTTGTCCCTAAAGAAAATTAGAATAAAGACAGAGCTTTTGTTTTGTGTATTATTAGCTCCTTGAAATAATTCACAACACAGTACAAAAGTATCATTTCCCTATCCCTTCCCCTTTTACAGTTCCTTATTTTTCTACTCATTCACAGGTCACTATTTTTCAAACAGCAGTTGAATTATTTCAAGTTTAATTCTGTCTTTTTTGTTTTCTAGACTGCTAATAGACTTCTTTCTTGGTTGTGAAAAGAATGGGGTGCATTATCATATAGCTTAACAACCTGAAGACAAAAATCTTCTTCATGTGTTTTGCATCCAAACATGGCAAGAGAGTAGCCACTTCTACCATTTACTGAATAAAAGATCCAATCCTGCTATTCCGTATTCATTGACAGGTCTGTCAGTAAGTCCTAAACATGCTGCTAGCATGCCCTATGGCAACAACATTAGATAACTTTCTATAACTCAGCCATGAAGACCATCTTACCACAGGTAAGGGGCATGACGTCTAAAGAACTGCCTGAGAATCTGAAGCAGAGTATGGATGAGAGGAAGGATTATTCTACACTGACTTCTTTATTTCCTAGTCTGCATAGTTATTTTTTTCTGAACTATAAGGGATTTGTTCACTCTAATGAGGACTTTGATGTTTTCCAATATACTGAAATAATATATCAGGGCATTCTCAACAACATGGATCCACTTAGTTAATACTGAATTACTCTGGAAATCCTACCAAAGCATTTAAAAGTATTACAGCAATAACAAATGAACTTATCATGAGTAATATTATCAGAAGATGCACTAAATTAATTAATAGTGGTTGGACATTCATTTTCTACAGATAATGAAACCACTGCAGGATATTTCAGCTGAATCAAAAACCAGAACATTTGGAATGTTCGTTTAACTTATGGTGGAATCAAATACCATTTTCAATTATCATCTATAGACAAGCATGTAAATTAAAACTTATGAAACCTATGTGGCAGACTGCATGCCAGTAAAAATAATGACAGAATAGAGAGCTTTTTAATATGTTCTCAATGGTAAAGAGAAAGATGAATTAGGTATGTCACCTTGGAATTTTCCTTAAATGATAGTGCTTGAGAAAATGAGATTTTTTCATTAATCTACTGTTTAAAGATGTGGCCATAAGAAGAGCAGCTGCAGGCTTGAGGGTAAAGAATGCCATGTTTTCCATCACTGCTTTGAAGTTGGAGATATTTCATCTGGTTTTGGTCTGCAGAAAAAAGTTTGTGTAGGTCAGTTGTCTTTCCCTGCCTTTAGTGTGTAGGAATAACAAAACAGGACAACGATAAGTACATAGTCCAGAATGCAACATCCTTCATGCAGCACAACAAAAAGGAAAGATAAAGAATACATTTTCTAATGCTTCACCAACAGTTGCAGATATTTTCGATAATTCAAATCTTGTCTGCAATTATGCATATATAAAATTTAATCATTCCTGAAAGCAGGCGAGGTTTCCCATATCAACATTCTGTAAGGAAATTTTTCCAGACATTTATTTCCTCTCTACCTCCACCTAGTATTAATAATACAGTATTTAGCAGAGAAGCTGACTCTGTAGGAAGAGGATAATTTGTCACAGGGTTGTAGGCTGAAACAAGATCTTTGGAGCCTGTCATCAACAAGGGACCAAATTACAGTTGTGTATTGTAGTCTGTGTTTTCTACAACATTTATGGTGGGGATGAAAATGTGCGGGATTTTAGCAGGTCTCCCTCAAGAAGACTGGTGTAAATAAGGACTAAGAAACACTCTAAATAGCCCTAAAAGCAAACAAAAAATCTCATTAGATGCCTCAGAGGAACAGTTTCTAATACTGTTTCGCATAGAGGTTGTATGTTTTTATTGGTTGGAAAAATAAAGAGGGAAAAACTAAGCCAAAAGACTGGAAATTAACACCACTTTCTATGATTCTATGAAAAAATATTAAGTCAAGAGACACATAAAACAAGCCTGTTATGAAAGTTCACACAAAGTGGTCAGCGTTTCCCAATTGAAGTCCACAGCAGCATGATGTGCTAACTATATAGAAATTATATGTAAAAAAAAAATATGTTTTGTTAGGTACCTAGGTGCAGGTTAATTACCTAAATGTAAAATGTTAATTAAAATAATTTATTTTAAAATACTAAATTTATTTGAAAAATAACATTGTCATTTTTATAAATTCTCAGTGTAACTTACAAGATGAATATTGGCAGGAAAGCTGGATTCAATATACCAGTTGAATGTTTTTTTAACATTTAAATGAAAAAGATCCTTTGAGTAAATTTACAATTTCTTATTTATTTTTTACAAATACAATTACCACAAAAATATGAGCCAGATAAGAGATAAGAGTATAACAGAATATATCTTTCCATAGGATGAAGTATTACAAAAATTTCAAACCTCTGTTTTTGTTAGTTGTTTAAACTTCCACTATATAGTTTCAATTTACTATGTTTTTTTAATGTCAACTAATTCCAGACTTACCAGAGCACTTTTTGTCATGGGAACTGCTACTTATCTTTCAGTGCAACATAATTTAGCAAAATTATATTTTCTTCTAAATTGTCTAGCAGAAACAGATGGCTTAATACAAATAAGCCATTGCCAATTAAATAGGGAATGCAAGACAAGAACACCAGGTATTTCTTGATAATGAGGACACCCAAGAATTCTCCAGGTCATTTGTCACACAAAGTACTTTTCTTATCAAACAAACAGGGAATCTATTTCATTCAAGTTGATTGACACTCCTCAAAGGGAAGATATTGACTTTTATTAGCCTCTTTTGGCTTTTGGCTTTTTCTTTCACTTTCAAAGCTTTTGAATAAATTGTTTCAATTGACACACAAAGAAATAAAGCTCCTTTGCCTTGTGATAAAGCTTTTGCTACAAACAGCAGTATTCACTGCAGTCTTATTGCGGAAACTGCAAAAGAGTAATAATTCACATTGAATTATTAATTTCAAAGTGCCCTGAAAATTAAAAGGTTCAAACAAAAAGTACAGAATGAAACAGAGTGAAAAAATGTAGTGGCCAAATGCCCTTACTGGATATCGATGAAGTTTTTGATATCATTTCCACTTTCTTCCTAACACAGAAAGAAAAAAAAGATTACTTTTTTTTTCCCCCTAAAGCAAGTAGTTTCGTGGAAGTCCTTATAAACATTACAGAACTAAAGAAGTGACTTTCATTTAGCTGCCCTTCTTAATGTGCACCTGGCTCATGTTTATGTCATTTTTATCGTGCACTGTGCATGTGATTGGCAATGACAGTATACCTTATGCTTCCTGACCATTTAGAATTACTCCCTTAAAAATTAAAAGGCTGCAAAACAAGGTTAAAGTTCAATCTTTTGTTATGCTAATTAAGGGTGCCAAGTAGTTTAAAACCAAATGCCAGATGTGTAAGGACCAGATTTTTATACTGTTACTGATAATGAAAGCCATCTTTACTTCAGTGTTCTTTTCACTGTCACTGTTTACCACAGGTGATGCTACTCAATATGACAAAATGTTAAAAGTAATTCAAATGAGTCTATAAATGTATCCAATTTTTTTCTAAAATATACAGAATTATGAAAGATATTTGGAATAACACTTTTTCTTGGTTCATTTCAAGTACATATGTTTTCTTCTTACACAACATATGCTTTAATAGGAATGAAACAAAGACCAAGGCTAGTTATTTTTATTAATTAAACCAAACCAAAGTGAACAGAATGTGACAGAAAGACACCTTGTAACAGGAACAATAAACTGATGCATTTCTTCCTGGTTTTTGTATCAGTTTGAATGATTTCTTTGTCCCTGTAAGAATCTCTGATAAAACTGTGAGTATATGAATGGCAGCAGAAGAGATGACCCAGCACATAGAAGAGTCCTGGATGAAGAACTTACATTAAGGTCCAGTTACCTTGTTTTCTAGCATCTTCTACAATTAAAAAGTTCCAAAGAGAAGTCTGAGGAAATGTGTTTCAAAATGCAGTAAACATTTTAGTCTAAAACATGGATAAAATCCCTTTTTTTCCTCTCTTTATTTGGCTGAAGAAATGGAAGACATAACACTAGTAATTTTCTAAAATATGTATGTTCTGTGACAAAAGAAACACTATCTGATGGTCGTTATGTTGTCCTTTAAAACACCTCCTTTTGAAGAAGAAGAATAATTTCCTTCCTATAGTAGGGAATATTTTCTAATGTTTCTAATATTTTATAGATTCCACAAATAATACATAAAATAATTGTCATTCCTTGTAACATGTCACAAAAATCCTTTCTGAATTCTGCTGTATTAGAAAAAATATATTCCACAATCTAACAAGAGACTGATGCATGTATTAATAAGAACTTAGAAGAAAAATTTAACATTTTGCTGTAAGTATTCCTCCTTCTATCAAAATATTTTAGGAAATTGTCACATCTGTTCTAACTCAATGTAAAAATGTCCAGCTCTGTTTTCCCTCCTTTTGAATTCCTTTTCTATGTTTTTGCATTAAAATATCTTCCTTAATAATTTCTTAAGATAGTAGCTTTAATTTTTCATTGCTAACTTATGTATAGAATTTAAAGCAACACAACAGGGGTTTAAGTGTTTGCCAGGTTCTGTAAAAAAGGGATAAATTACAGTTAATTCTACTTTCTAAATATTTTTTTCAGCACTGGGAAGAGCTGGACCTTCTTTTCCATTAGATGTCAGAACCTCCTTCTGGGTAAATTCAGCCTGTCATTATCAGAACACCATAAGGCTTCCAAAATATTTTTGTACAGCTTCCTTTGTGATATAATAAATATTTTGGCACTGTAAAAGAATACCTTGTCACCGTAAAAAAGGTTAAAATTTTATATTAGGATAAGTGGTTGATATCACTCAAAGTGATCATAGGAATCAGTAAAACAGTAACAAAAGGAATAGTGCAGGGAGTTCCTTGCAATTGCTTTAAGAACATCTCTATGGAAGGGTTAGGATTTCTCTAAAACAAATAAACCAGTTCCCACCATGACTTAGTTTTATTAAGTATTTTTGTAAAACCTTGCCTTGTTTCTCCCCATTTTAGCTTTTCAGCTGTCCTAGCCTCATCTTTTCCTCTTCCTGCAACTCTTACTCTGAAATGTTGAAAGTCAGTGTTGAACTCACCTGCTGTAGTAGTGTAATTTTTCCTTTGCCTCAACTCTCCCCATGAGTTTTAAAGCCCATTCAAGACAAAACTCAATCTCACCCATAATTTACCTCAGTGTTGATCATCATAAACAGATGTATGCTTTTAAAGTGAGGTCACAGACCAAGTCCAGCTATGTAAAAGAAAAGATGAAATTAAAAGAAAAAAACATGCAAGCATTTTATGTCCTTGCACTGCAAAGAACAGTACTGCAAGGAACAGTTTTGAATCAGCTTCTAGCCTATGAAATATCTGATTTGACAGACTTAAGCACCAACTATTCCCTGATTTTTAGGGGTATTTTTTGGTCAAAATTGTTTGCCCTTATCATCCCATAATTATAAAAACTGATATTACAATGACAAGAAAATCACAGCTATCATTTTAAAACTAACATTGTTCCTTGGTGACAGCCACAAAACTAAAATGGAACAAGAATTTTTCATTCAAACTTTACTTTTCTTCCTTTTCAGCATGCATTTTAAACTCTTCTTACTTAAAACTATAAAAATAAACCCTCAAACTTTTAGTTTCAAAATAAGGAGGCAATGTTATAAATATGCTTAGTTTCACACATTGTAAAGCTGCGTCTGTTCAAGAGATAATAGACTTTCTTTTGGATATATAGAGCAGTTGACACAACTGACCTCCTCCAGAACTGTCACAGCTTGCAATGTAAATATGCATGAGATTCACATTTTTAAGCTGATAAAAGGCAAATTCAACATATTTGAAAAGTAAGGCTCAAAGGTAAGTGCTGAATCAATGAAAAGGCAAAGATCATCACAAAGCACAATGAGAACAGAAGAGGACTGGAATTTGTTCAAGGACAAACTTTTAGATAAAATGAAGGACATTATAGTGGCAGTGGCTAATTGTCAAAAGCCATAAAGAGGAATATGTTCCCTTCTAATTTTATACATTAAAAAAATATTCTTTCAGTTGCTAAAAGTCATCTTTGCAGAGAGGCTGAAAACGTGAAGTTATCCTAACAATGACAGAACAACAAGAAAGCTACTATAATCAGATGAATAAACAATATTAACCTAATTATTACTGGTTCATGCTGCATTTTATGCATTGTGACAATGCTCTTTCTAAGTGTCATCTGAGTGGAATCTCAGTGACATACCAGATGGAAATGCAAATAACAAGTGTGGAGTTTTCATTAATGTGTTTTTTCTAATAAAGGAACCAGAATAGGGAAAGCAAAACTTCAGGAACCTTGTTATAAACATTAGCAGCATTAGCAAACCAAGCACAGTCACTGCCCTAAAACCACACAAGATAGACAGATGAAGAATAAGGACAGCAAGAATATTATATAAACACAATAGACCCAAAAAAGTGGAAGTGGCTTTCTGTTACCTTGTCTTTATTTTCCTTTATCTGTGAAGCAATGCAGAGAAGAGGTAATGGATAAAAAGGAAAACTACAAAATATGATCAGTTGGCAGAGAAAAGACAAAAAATAGCAAAGAATGAGGAAAGGGATTTAGTGGCAGAAAGTAAGACATGGAGATGTTAAGGAATTTTTGCTATGGAGAAATTAATGATATAAAAGGTGGGGATCATTAAAACGTGTATAATGTAACAATATGAGAACTGTGATACTGGATCAAAACAAGCATCATTCTTTGGTCAGTTGCAGATATGTAGGTAAAGAATACACAAGGCAAGTACAAATTGATCTTTCCCTAGATTGCCTCTCAAAAATCTGACGAATAGTAGTTTAAGAACTTTCTAGGTGGAAGAATAAGTATTGTGTAAGAGTTTTATGCAGTAAACTATATGTGTAACACCACCCGTAACACCACTGCTGTGCAAGACACTGCTGATTTTTTGATACCAAACAATGGGGAGAAAATGGGCAGAAAAAGGAGTCAATGCAAATATTTTCTTCTACCTTTCTTTCCTTCTATACCTGCCATGTTAGAGCTCAACTCTAAATCACAAAGTGCAACCAACAACTGGCCCTGGAAGAATGATCAGAGGTGATGTGCAAGCTTTGTGCTGGTAAGGATGGCGAAGACATGAGGAGAAAGCAAAGAGCATAGAATTCAAGAGTGTATTGAACCCAGAAGACCTTGACCTGTTTCTTCTTTATGAATCAGTTCATCAGTCCACTTGCTTAATGAAAAACAAACTTCTTAGTACTTTTGATGTACATGATTATGTAACTGCTGAATCTATCACTACAGGATGATATTCCCTGAATTTTTGCCATACTGAATAAAACTCAGATTCAGAGCTGGATTTAGTAGAATCTAAAAAGATTTTAAAAAGAAAAAAAATTAAAACTATTTCTATCCTTATGTTTTATGACAATTTTCTATGTACTAAAGTATTTTTTTCACTCATTTTTCATTTAGCAATGTAAACTTTTAGAATCTGCTTTCTTTTCCCAAAATACATATCCTCCATTGTAAGGATAGCATGTTCATGATATCTGCAGGCCCAAGATGTAGTACAGTTTGGGAAAATCCAGAAAACAAAAAGTCATAAAGGTGACAGAGTTCTAACTCCTATGGCTTAGTAAGAGAGTTTTAGCAAGAGAAGTTTCTATACCCTGAAGAGAAAACTGAAGACATGATTTTTACATACCCTAAGGTATGTAAAAAGCATCTCAATGTTCATAGTTGAGAAGTCAAAAGGAACAGACTCAAAATAAAGCAAGAAAACTTTAGGGTAGACTTTGAGAAAGATTTTCTATCAGAAGGGTATCTAAGAACTGAATGGGTTACTGAGTTAAAATGTAGAGACTTGAGATTGGCAGTGCTTTACAACAGATCTGACAAATCTGTCAGGAATGACCTTGTTAGAGTTGATAAAGATTAATTCAATAAAGTGGAAGGATACCCCTCCAACTGCTGTAACTCCAATTGTAGTTCATTATTTCACCTGGGAGTAGATTGCATACGACTATTAAGAAATAGGAGAAAATGGTGTTAAGCATGGCTTGAAAGACATTAAACTGACTTAAATTCAGCTTTCACAAAAGAGAACGAATATATTTACAGGGAGACAAAGAACTGATGGCAAGGTGGCTGACTGAACTGCTATCTGGTTTCAAACGATGTATTCAACAAATTGTCACAGAACCTCTTCAGGTTTGAATTTCAGACAGTCTTGCCATCATATCCTTACTCTAGAAAGCTCTTGCTGGACCTAGACCAATTTGTTTGTATGGAAAGATGTATTGATAAACACCCTGGTTACACTGTCAGGCAGTCAGGGGAACTCTACCAGACAGGTCCTTCTATATGTGCCTAAGATATTTCTAAAAGGTAATTTTTAGAATTTTTTCTCACAGATATGGAAATATTCATTTCACAGAATGAGTAAGGTTGGAAGGGACTACAGTGGGACATCTCGTCCAGCTTCCCTGCTTGAACAGGGTCATTGTAGAGCACACTACACAAGACTGAGTCCAGGTGACTTTTGCATAACATTCCGGGCAGCCTGTTCCGCCTCATCACCCTCTCAGTGAAGAATTTCTTCTTTTATTTTAGAACTATTCCTCCTTGTCCTATCACTGCATGCACTTGTAAAAAGTCCCTCTCCTATCATAGGCCCCCTTTAGGTACTGGTAGGCTGGGAGACCTTGGAGCCTTCTCCAGGCTGAACAACTCAACCTCTCTCAGCCTCTCTTCATGGGAAGGATGCCACATCCCTCTGATCATCTTCATGGCTCTCCTCTGGACTTGATCAGGCAGGTCCATGTCCTTCTTATACTGGGGGTCCCAGACCTGGATGCAGCACTCCAGATAGGGTCTTACAAGACTGGAGTAGAGGGGGAGAGTCACCTCCTTCCACCTGCTGGTCCTGCTTCTTTTGATGCAGCACTAGATATAGTTAATAACTCCTCAGCAATGTTCTAGACTACTTCATCTTCCCAAATATTCAACTGGCTACTGCTGGAAATGAAAACCCACTCTTAGATACACTTGTCCAAGCAGCAAATGAAGAAATAACATGATTGAGAGGATGGAAGTACCATGACACTGGAAGTACCATGACAATACCTGCCACTAGCCATAACTGTCATTCCTTTCTCTTGCTCTCTGATTGTGATGCTTCTTGGTTGCAAGCCCTTGGCAGTGTCACACTCCTCTTCTGTTTCATTTCAGCGTTCAGTTGAGCCATATGATGGCAGGTGGGAGGACATGAGCACTCACTCCAGGTCTGGCATATATGTCCCTTGTTCCTCTCTGATTCTGGGGCCCAGAGAGCATCATGGAAACATACCAAGGACACATGCAGTCTCAGGCCCCTGACTGCACCACTCAGACTCACTGTCCCTGAAAGCGTCACCTAGGACTGTTTGACCAGGGTCCACAGACCCCATCTTGGTTCTTCTGGGCTCTACCCTGACCTGTGACTCCCAGGTCACAATGTCTGTGTCCAGCATTCCATGTATGTCAGGCCTGAAGCTATGGGAAGCCCATCTCTCTCTTGGGTCCACACCACAGCTCATCTTTAACCTCGTCTCTGACACTGCCTTCCCCCCTGGCACACCAGTGTCAAGGGCTGTCAGTGGTCCTGCTGCTGGCCCCAGTTTTTCCAGTAAGCTCAGACACTGTGGAACAGTGCTCACTGAGGAGGTCCTGGCCATCCTTGGGGTCCTCCATGGTGCTGGGAACATGCTCTTTTTCTGGACATAGCTGGTCCTCGTGGCTGCAAAGTTCAGGATGGGCAGCTGGAAAGGAAAGGGCTCCCTCTTCCCTGTGCTGCCTCTAGCACTCAGCTACTGAATGGACAGGCTGCAGGCTGCTGAAAGCATGGGCACATGGCTGGGTATATGCCGCGCTATCATGGTGCTTGAGGACAATGGGATTGCCTAACCATGTTAGGGAGAGCCGAATCCAGCCCCCAGTTTTCGTTCTGCTTTGTGATGTAGGCAGCTTTTGCTTTACCTCTTAAATTGTCTCTGTCTCAACCCACAAGCTTCCTCACTCTTGCCCTTCTGATTCTCACGTCCAGTCCACTGCATGGCAGTGAATGAGCAGCTGTACAGGGCTTAGTTGATGATGTGTGTATATATATAACAACAAATGCTATTTTGACCAAAAGAATGTAGGAGAAATTCTTGAGTTCTTAGATTAACCTTATTTGTTTGTATCCATTATTTTCAGCATATTTATACTTATATTTTGATTTCATAAATAGTGAAACTATAGCTCTTGCACTTTTAAAAAAGTAATATTATTTCAAAGTATTTCACACATTGTGGTAACTTAATATACTGGGATTCTAATAACAAAGCTCTTGCAACTGTTGTATCTTAAACTTTTTTGTTTAAACCTGTTAGGCTGTAGCAAGTCATGGCCTTGTTCTTACATAAAGTATTCACATGCTTAACTTTGAGCACGAGTAACCTCATAAAAATCAATGAGCTAATAAGATGTTTAAAATTGATTATGACAATAAATCTTTGGAGACTTGAGGCCTTTAAACTATATGTGCCAAAAGTAGTATAGTAACTTTCAAGGAATGACAAGAATTTTTATTAAAAAAAAAAAAATCAGTAGCATCAAGTTACCACTTCTGTACATATTACTGAGTAATAACTTTGGACATTACCAGTTCCCTTAAAACTTGAAACCCTAGACCAAATGAAAGGGAGTTTCTAATTTCTAGAAGGAAAAGCCCTAATTAAGAAGGATATGTGGTAGAGGGAGGAAAGCAAGAGGGACTAGTACTCAGAGGTCATAAATAACTTAAAAATAATTTTCAAGCACAATATTATTCAGAAGAATTTTAGGGGTCTATTCAGAATTGTGTTATAATCATGAATTGCAAATTATGCAAAATTTAACACTTACAATTGTGATGCAGACACCTTCACCTACAAATTGTTTGAGTTTTTGCAGGTGCCTCAATTCCTACTGTGTCAAATTACTCACATATTTTGCAGAAGACTCACAAGATGAAATTTATAAATGGATTAAAAGAAACAGTCAAAACAAAGATCCTTTTCTTGTTCATGGTATGCCCACAAGGCTTGTCTACAATGTATACTTATGATTTCCTTTTTTTTTTTTTCTTTCTGGTCCAGACCTTCCTGTCATTATTGATTGTACAATATGGTCTAACTTCAACCTGAGATGTTCATCCATCCCCGTCCATAATCTAGGTGAAGAGGTAGGAACTGCATGCTGGATCAAAGAAGTCCTGGGACTTGACCTTTTGATCCCTCCTTTGTAGCCATATAGTGAACATAGAGAACCATCTGTCAATATCTAAAAGGGTTATCTGAAGCACATCAGTATGAGTCAAGCTGAGTTAACATGTCAGCAGCCCAAGCTGACAGAAAACAAGCTAGTTTCAGCCTGAAAATACTGTAGCTGCACTCTTGCAGATGATAGCCACAATAGTGACTTAGTAAGGTCAGTCTGATGGATCTATAGATGGTGGACACAGGCTTGGTGTAATCTATTTTTGGACTGGATCTATCTTATATTCAGTCTCCTCACAGTGTTGTGGAGACCATGTGTCCTGCCTCTACCTCTGTACTAACATGCCATGAGGTGCCACAGTTAACTAGTTACAATGAGTCTTCCTGAGCAAGGATTTTGAGAAATGTATCTGGTTTCATGGATTGCACTCCAGGATCCTAAATACTACATGCTGGTGCAGTATTTTGTTGTGCAGAAATCCCTGGGGCTTCATTTTCTTATTACTTCATAGAAGGTATTTTCCCTGGTCACGTGTAATTAGGGGGTTTTGTTGAGGCCATATGTCTTTCCTTCTTCTTACATTGAAAATTCTTCTAAATAAACCACCCTAGAGAAAACAAACTAGATAAACTTCTAATCAAAATTAGAATAACAAACAAGTCCTGAATTCTTAACGGACTTCCAATCCTGGGAAGACAATTTTTTGCTTTAAACTTGGACTGCAAAAACTATAGTACCTTTAAGATTTCTTTGTTATGACTTTGAGGGTTGCAAGTCTTTCTTCTATGCTCCCACCTTCTCCTTTTAGAGCGAAAGACATGGTAACACTGGCCTCAATCCCTCAAATAAATCAACAGGTCAGCCTTTGCTATTAAGTAGCGTGATGCTAATTTCTACCGTCCAGATATAAACAAGTATGTTTGAAAAGCAAGATCAGGAAAGCAATTTCAAATTCAGAGAGTGTGACTTGTTCTTTTCCATTGTCAAGGCAATCCTGATAACATGAAGATGTTTGCTACTACCCTGTTAATCTGTTTTTACAAAGAGCTGTCCATTCTCTAATCTTGTTCAATTTAGCGAAGTCATTCTGCTTCTTCACTACAAGAATTGCATTTTATACAGAACTTTTAGGTCAAAACGAAGTTCTTGGTACTTTCCTTCCACCTTTTCAATAATTTCTAGTAATAATCATACCTATGTGGTTGTACTACCTGACACTGATTGGGGTGTTAGCAATACTTGACTAAGGCATTTTCCATATAATTCATGTCCAGTTTCCTTATTGTGTAAAGATAAACTCTTACAGGGATCATACAAAATATCTTCCATAAGATGATGAAGATCAGAGAAATCTCTTATCTACAAGCTCCCTGTGACAGAACCCGGGGCTAAGCTTAAGTCTGTCAAGTACTTTAAGTTTCCATCTCTGTGACAAAAAATGCTCTGGTGTTCCTGGCTGTATAAGACAGATTTGTTTCTGGCATCCTATAAGCAGTTCATCTTATCTAAAATTACCTTGCTAGGTGGTCTGCCTAGAGCTGATCACAGATCCAAAATTTTAGGGTCACATAAACTAGGAACTTGTGGTAAGCAGGCACTGCCCAAGCCCCCAGAAAAAAGTATTGAGTCTCTGGTCTAGGGTAGCTGGGCAAAATTTTCTGCTGAAAGCTGTCTCAGAAGATATCTATTTAGTTCTGTTACAGAAATCATTGTGAAGCTGAATGCATCCTAGTCAAGGATTATAAACCAGATAAGTCTATGAAAAAGTATGCAGATCTATGATACATGCACGAGGCACATATATGCTTTTATTACAATTTCATATATCCTTAATGTGACAGAACTTGTCCCAAATATAGAACTCACAAAGTGAGTAAGAACAGACACACATATAAAAAGGTGAATATAGTAAATGGTATGTTCAGTAAGGAATAAAAGCAAAAAATAAATCAGAACTCTCAAACAAGCCTTGCATCTTCAAAAAAAGTAATGAGGTTCCAATTGACAAACAGCATTGAAACATGTAGCCCTACTTGCTCAACATTAATCCATTCATTCATGAGTTTAGTCTTGAAACAAACACTTACCTACATGGTTCATGATTCTAAAAGGGGCTCCATATTCTCAATATGAAACTTAAAGGCACAGAAATGATCTCTGGAGTAAGCACACATGTTCTAATGAAGTACATTAAGGCATAGAAAATAAGCTGGGAATAAATTTTAAAATATTGTTTTCAAATAATTCTACTCAAATACTACTCTGGAATTTGGACGATCAGCTGTAAGAATAACTGCCTGCAATTTCTGACCCATCAGTTAAGTCTTACATAGACTGACACAAAGTGAACAACAAAACTGTCATAGTGTGCAAGCTGCAATTGGCAGAGAAGACAATTCAGAGCACATTCCGTTTACATTAACAGTCCGATGCAAAGCACAAGCACATTCTTCAAAAATACTCTGTGTGACAGGTGCAACACGGACCACAGAATCCCTGAGGGATTCTGGAAGGGCAGAGTGGGCACTGTCCTTGTCTTATCTTACACAGTTAGTATCATGATCCCAGGATCTTGATGATCATAGAATCATAGAACAGCTTGCGTTGAAAAGGACCTTAAAGACCATGTAGTTCACAGAATCAATTAGGTTGGGAAATACCTCTGAGATCATTGAGTCCAACCTGTGACCTAAAACTACCATGCCAACTAGACCATGTCACTAAGTGCCACATTTAGATTTTCCTTAAACACCTCCAGGGACAGTGATTCCATCTCTCCCTGGGCAGTCCATTCCAATTTCCCTTCTGTGGGCTGAGGCACCTTCCACTAGAGCAAATTGTTCAAACCCCCATTGAACCTGGACTTAAATGCTTCAAGAGATAGGGCATCCACAACCTCTTTGGGCAACCTGTTCCAGTACCTCACCGCCCTCACATTAAATAATTTCTTACTAGCAAATAATTTCTTCCTATGATGATTTTGTTTAATTCCTAATCAATCAGGGCAGCAATATTTTTGGAGCATTCTGCCTGAATTTGACTATCTAGAAATGATGGAGAAAACAAGAACTCACAAAAAAGCTGGAGGGGAAAAAAAAAAAGAGAGAGAAAAAAATAGCTAATTCACTGAATTGTGAAATGCCTACCTTAAAGTTTCTCTGCTGCTATAGCATCTGAGACTAAATTCTGCCAATTGCTTAAAAACAACGTACAAGAAATGGATCCCTACTGGAAGAAAAAAAAAATACTGATTTAGACTAACGTCTTAAATGTTAATATTTGGGTTGGATGATATTACTAGCTCTCTGTCAGAAATACCTGTCAAAGACTTCATTAAAGAAAATTAAATCAGTGACCTCCTTATTCAGTTGTAGAAGGGAAGACAGGTCTGCTTTATAAGGTATTAATTTCTTTAAATTACAGTCTGCAGTCAGTTACACCAGCTTATTGCTTGTGCATAGTGCTCCCTCAAAAAATGTTTCAAGCAGAAATGCTATTCATTTAGACGATTATTGTTAGACTTCATCTCTACCTCTTTTGGGAAGGAAGTACAAGGAGTTTACTCCCCATCTGTTAGGTAAAAAGCAAACCACATGGGCAATCTGCCAGCATTCAAGGGATTTTCTGTTCCTTGTGCCACAGGATGTACACTGATATACAGATCCAGAGTGGAAAGACATATTCTGAGACTTCCTATTAGTGCCCTGCTACACATATGAGTGCTTATACAATATCTTTTAAATGATGATATGAGCACATTTGAAACATCAGATCTCACCTAGCAAATCTTATGAATAGCCATTTAAAATGTGTAATGATAGGAAGTACAAAAGCATAGATTCCACAATAAATATGGGCCAAAATATTATAGATTTATAACAATTATAGTCTTGTAACAATATGTACAGAGTAGAAATTTTTATCGGAGTTAATCTAAGTAAGAAAAGCAGAAGATTCAGTTCAAGTACTGGACAAAATTCAGACTGATTCCTCCTTTATCCATGTAAGTTCAACCAAGCAAAATAAATCCTTCACAAACTATAAAAGCATGTATAATCTCACTTTAACGAGAAGAATAGTATTGCTACTTGTCACTATAATAGAGCACCATCATAAATTCATTTCCTTCTTGAGGTCTTTGGGCAAACTTCTGGATGCTCAAGAACAGGATGAACAGCTTATAATGTTACAACATCTGCAATAGATAGAGAAATTTTAAAACAGTAAGATTTGATTCTATTAAAATAAATATCTCACATCAATTAAAATCTGTTTCACTTCTGTTAGTTAATTAGAAATTTACTTAATTTTAATGCAGTGGGTTTTTGGCTCTCAGAATTAAGTTTTGGACCCTGCCCACAGTCTTAAAAATTTTTTTGTTAAATTGTAATTTTCAAAACTTTTTATGCAATGGTTAGTAAACTGTTAAGCCATAATCCATACAGTATACAAGAAAAAAAACCCTTTTTTTTCTTACTGTAACACTTTCTCAGCTACAGAAACCACTTTTTCCCTCTAGAATGCTCTTCATGAATTAAATTTGTCTTCATTGTGTTTATGAATAATTATAGAAATAATAATAGAAAATGTTATTCCTCATTTAATTCTTATGTAAAATCTTTGTGATTTCTATAACTTCTCCACATAGTCATCATGAAGTGCAAACTTTAATGCTCTAGCTGCAGAGTAAGTTAGGAACAGATAATACAATCAATGGAGTGTTGGTAGGTAGTACAAGCATAATATTTCAACCATCTATTTCTTCTTCAAAATAATTAAGGGGTGACCTGGTTCCAAAAGTCAGTCCATTGCCATAGCAATGTAACATCCCTGTCAGGATATCCAAAGACTATTGGATAATGCATGCTATTCCATGAAGCATTTATCTAGCCCTTTTTAATGGAGGGACAACAATGAAGAATTTACATTACTTTACTTTGGTCATGTGGAAAAATTCACCACTAAGGAAATGAAAAGCAAATTTGAAGAAACCATGGAAATTGCTTGAACACGTAAGCTTTCTATTCAAATTTTATTAGGATTATTAGTCAAACTAACCCAATTGTTAGGCAAATGTACAAAAATGAAATAGTCTGCTCAAAGAGTTGTGTTGGGTAAAATAATGAACAGATCTGTTACAAGCATCTGTTAGACATTTAGATTACAGTGCCTTCTATTTTCTGTCTCTACTTTTTCTACCAGATGACCCCAGATGTTCCAGGTAATATCACGTTGCCAGCTGATTTTGCTGCACCCAGAGTAGTCTTAAATATGTCCTTCCAACTCTTTGTAAATGGTGAGGTATGTGGCTGCAGAAGCACCTTTTTCAAATTAAAACTGACTCAAGACTTCTGAGAACAGTCGTGGTCAGATTAAACAAAGCACTGAGATTGTGGTTTATCTTCTAGAGTGATCTAATTCTCACTGAACTGTTAACTTCAGGTACAGTGAACTATACTTTTAGCTAGAACTATACAAGCAGAGTGAATTAATTATTAAAAGAATCAGTATATTAATGGAACATCTATATAATTTCTAGTGGAGAAAGTTGTATAGTCAATACCTCCCAAATTACATTATTCAAATGTGTGCACTCTTAAAGGCAATCTACAAAATTATCTTTAAACTTTTGCCATATTTTCTTTTTTAAAAAGACTGCAACAAGATCAGAGAGTCTGCAATGTGCCTCAAAACATTACTTTCTGCCTTCTTTCTTCAGAATATTTCTGAAATTATCATACTCTTCTCCAAATTATAATGCAGCAACTAATGCTTTATATGTATTTCTATGGTACATCTGGTCTACACAACTTTTTTCTTCTGTTTTGATAATAGATTAGGAGCACTTCTGCAAAGCTTGTCTATAAACTTTGCAGTGTTTGAACAAAAGTAGATCCAGGCAAAATAAGTTAGTTCATCTCACTAAATTGTTCTTAGCAAAAACTACTTAAAGTGTTTCATTGAATAAAGAAGGCTTTTACCTTCATACAACTTCCGTGTTTATAGGGAGCAAGTTCTCCAACAGCAACAGGCTACCAAAATTTTAGCATGTAGAAGCTATGGAAGAAAACTTTGCCAGGATCTTTATGCATAGATGTTTAATATGTTAACATATCATTTTTCTTCAGTTCCTTGGCTCTGTTCTGCCTCCTCTCTCCTAAGAGCAGCCTTCTGGCTTTTTCCTTCAGTTGCACACTGTCCTCTGTGTCTTCTAATCTGTTTACTGAACAACAGTATGTGTTGGCATTTTGCAGCTTTTGAATAGGATTTGTGAAAATATTTGCAAATATTCCTGCATCAGCATTGTATAACCAACTGTATGAAGAACTATTTGCATTCACAGGCAGAAAAATTATTTAACCGGTAACCTTTCCAGCTCTCCTGTTCTACATATTCATTAAGATCATTAATCATTTCTCCCACCTGCCCTCTTTTTTTTAAAGGTCACATTTGGTTTCAAATTGAAAAGACCCTTTTTTAAATACACATATATATTTGCAAATATAAAATTTATCAAAATTTGTAAGCAAAATGTTTCATGTCATCAGCTTCACTAGCAAAGACCAAGCAGTACTTATTTATCTTTCCACTCTTTCTCAGATCCAGACCACAACATTTTTATGACTGATTCTGGGTCTGTGTGATCAAACTCACAGGCATAGTAAAGAATGCCTGGAATAATCAGCAATGAGTATTACAAATCAAGATGAAAAATTAGGTACACATACAAACATAATTTCAAAAGTTTTGGCAGCCTGAAGGATCTCTAAAATGTATGTATCATGCTTATATTAGGAAAAACATTTTTGAATAGAATTAAAAAAAAATCCAGTTGATGTGTATTTTTTTATATACAATATCAATGGCTTCTTCTAGTTGCAATGTTTTATATTTTTTCTTTAAATCTTCTTATCTTGTATTTAATTTTCTTAACTGATTATTCAATCTTAATTACCAAGGTTTTCCTCTCTAGCCAGTCACCCCTCCAGGGAATAATTTAGTAGACCTAAAGTCTCTGGAATGGTTTATCACTTCCAATTAGCTACTGAGGCAGCTGAAAGTGGAAACTTTTCAAAGTTGCATCCACTGTACAAGGAGTAGCATGAGTTCATGCCATCACATTTAAAGAAAAATGCGTATCTGTTTGCTCTCCTTGAAAGAGCTTTGTGGCACAATATTCACCTTAAACTTTTCCTTCCCAGCTGGAGATAGGTAGCTTCCTATTGTGAATAATCTTTCTATTTATTCTTACTGTACTAACAGCTAAAACATTGCTCAGGAAAGTCAGAACAAAGCAATTCAGGGGATTTAAGCTATGCGTTCAGAACACTTTCGGATGGTGCTTATTTCTTTTCCCAGTATGTTGACTGCAGTAAACTTTGTGACTGGGCACTTGTAGAGAGATTCAGTTTCTGGCACCTAAACTTGAGAAACTTAATCTAGCCCTGAGTACTTTCCCTGTCTTGAAAGAATGTCAGATTTGTTCATTGATCCCTGGGAAGAGATCTTCCAGATTTCTAGATATCTGGAGGATGCCCAGATGTCCAACTAACCTCTAGTGAAAGGACACAATGCAGAACTTGAGAAGGTACCTTATGCTTTTCAGACACACTGACATGTAACTTCACTGCAAATGTGACAGAAATTTTTGCTATAGAGTCTTCTGGGTTTATTGTAGTGTCATAGAATGATAGAATATCCTCAGGTGAAAGAGTTCCACATGGATCATTGAACTCCAGCTCTTGTCCTTGCACAGGACAGTCCCAAGAGTCGTATCGTGTGCCTGAGATCTTCTTGAACTCTGTCAGGCTTGCTGTTGTGACCACTTCCCTGGGGAGCCTGTTCCAGTGTCCAACCACCCTCCAGGTGAAGAACTTTTCCTAATATTCAACCTAAACCTGACACAAGTTCAGGCCTTTTCCTTGGGTCCTGTCACTGGTCACGAGAGATAAACTAGTGCCAGCCCCTCCTCTTCCCCTCACAAGGAAGTTGTAAGTGCAATGAGGTCTCCCCTCAGTCTCCCCCTCTCCAGGCTGAACAGACCAGTGTCCTCAGCTGCTCCTCTTACAGTTTTCCCTCTAGACCATCTTCATAGCCCTTCTTTGAACACCCTGTAATAGCTTAATATCTTATGTTGTGGCACCCAAAACTGCACAAAGGACTCGAGGTGAAGGTGCACCAATGTGGAGTAGAACTGGATAATCACATCCCTTGACCGTCTCATGATGCTTTTGCAGACACTGAGTGCAAATATTCTGCAAATCTACTATATTTCTCCTCACTAGTGTTGGAGGGATAAAGGTAAGTGCTGGAAGGTAAGTTCTTTAAAGGGGTTGAACATCATGGTGTCCTTGTCTGCCTTAGAGAGACACATGCTGAAATCTGGTTAACCATCACTGTATTTTAGAAGTTCTCATACTGAAAATCTTGTGCTAGGTTTTACAGGTTTAGCCTGTCCAATACCATTTGACAGGTTTTTAAACTTAGCAGTGTTGTTTCTGAGTAGAAACTTGCAATATCAAAATTATCCTATGCTCACAAGTCTCTTAGGCATAAAATGGTAAATTTGAAAGTGGGATCTTCTTCAGTAAATTATTCTCTGTTCTGTTCTGTGCTGTGCTGAGTGAGATTGCTTTTGTGAAATAAGAATATATTTTCTATGATTCCTATTAAAAAACTAAAGCAACAAAGAATTGATATTTTTTGAAGCAGAAGATCTTTTTTTACCATTCTTTTTCAGCTTTCTATTACTGCTTTTTTCCATTCTAAGCAGGCTGGAATCAAAAAGGGCACTAAAAATTTTAGAAGCAAGACAGTTGTCATGAAGTTGTCATGAGTTGTCATGTCAACAGTAAAATGCCAAAGGACTGAATTTTCGAATATGTTTAAGTGTCAGTAAGACAAAATCTCCAAAGTCTCTCATCCCATCGTTTTCTTTGTGTATGACATGCGTGGAAGTCCAGGTAAAAGCTTACAGTTTCAAGTAAGGGAATAAATGGGAAAAAGAAGAGAGCTTCTCTCTTTGAAAGCCTGGCTGAAGAAGCTTTAAAAAATTGCTACTCTGTTTCAAGGCTGGCCTATGGGACCTTTTGCAATTTTATGATAATGATAGAAGCTAGTTTTTTATATTGCTAGTTAGGGAAAATATTAAAAATTAACCCAGTGCAAAGAGCATGGTTTCTAATGACAAAGTTGGCCATTACCACTTTTTTATCCTTGAGAAATGGCTCATAGGTGGTGCTAACTGTGGTCAGTTGCTACCCACTATCTTGTGCTGACAGATAGCCACTCTGCTCTGGAGGGCACTTGCAGAGAGAAGAATTATTTTTAGTTGCAGATACTTGGGAGCTCCAAGTCATTATTATGAATCATGTGACATTAAACACCTGCGGCAAGCTGCCACCTCTGACAAACCATTTACTGTGACCCATGAGTATATGCACAATTAATATCAGATTGTACATCATTAAATTTTACTGTCTGACTTATGAATGAGTTCTGCCCTACAGGCATGGAAAGAAGAAACAACAATGATCCTGCTTACCTGCCTGGGAACAGATAACTTACTTTTGATAAGTCTTCCCCCATGACTTATAAAAAGACTGTTAATTATATTGGTGATATATCACCATACATTTTTTTCCTAATAGGGATTTCAGTAAAAACTTACAGCTACTTATAGCAAATACTACTTCTTCCATCACTGACTGAAATTTATGTAATTTAATTAACTTATGCCTCAGTGATATTTTGAAAATGAAGTAGCTCTGAAGTAGCCATTGAATGGAACTTAATTAATAATCTATCAGAGTATACTGCACCATAAACCTAATTCTCTCAATAAGATGACACTCTCAATATAAAAAAGGTAGGAAAATTGAACCTTTTTATTTAGTATTTTAAAGCCCATGCAGTTCAGATACCCTGGCAAAGTAATTGTGTTGAACAATAAAGACTGATGGAAAACTAAAGTTTACTTGAAGGTGTCTTCCAGAGAGGGTGCTCTCAGTGGTAGTGGTGATGCTGCCTGTTTTTCATATTCAAACTCTACCAGAATTGATGGGTGCTACAATTAATTCTCATTATTCTGGCAAATATTCAACACATCTAGTTTCCTTGTCTTCTTATTCACCTACAGACAGTGGTTAAAACGCTACGTTCTGTTTTCATCTTTCTTTAAAATTTGCTCTTGTATGTCTCTAAGTGTGGACCTAGCCATCCAGGTTGCATCTGCACCATTTCCTCGAGCTAGGGATCTAAAGTTCCTTTTTATTTACTCAATCATGCAGAGCCTTTCTCTGAATTTACAAGGAATTTTGTGTGACTCTAGATAATGACGGCAAGATCAAATTTCTTCTTTCTTATCATCAAACACCTACAGAGTACCATAAAAGCGATGCAAGTTCTACCACCAGTAAAACCTTAATCTTAACTTAATTTCTATGATTTCAAGGGATTGTACTAATGTACTGCATTATATAAAAATAATGTGTAGCCATGCAGAAACAGTCATTTTGGATGTTCCTACAGTATATCCATTCTACTTGACTGGCATCAATATAAGGCATAAAATAGATGGTCAGTTTGCTTACAGATGTCACACAGCATGGACTGATGCAGCCCAATCCTGCTGCTACCGTGATTCAGAGAGTCAGGCTATGGCCACTGTTATTTGACATTAATAGGAAGTTAATGCATACTTAAAACAAAGCAAGTGCTATGTGCTTTATTTGTATTAAAAAAAAAAACACAACTTTTTTTTTTAATGTTATGTAATTTCTTGAATTGGTCTCACAGCTTGTGATGGGAGCAGAGTGGCAAAAATGGCAGTTATGATTATTACAACTGCAAGTACCGCTGTTTGTATCTCCAGTGAGAATTGTTCTGTGGCCTTTTCCCATCTAAATGCTGTGCAGAAAAGGTTTAAACAAGGGGAGTCTGTTTTTCATCCCCTCCACACCAGGGAGGAAAAGTACTGCACCTTTCAAGCTTTGTTACAGGAATTTAATACATTGTTTTAGAATATTAATATTGTAGCATATAGATTACAAATGGTTGAATTTCCAGAACGTACAGAATAAGACATATAAGGGTTTCTTTAAAACAGATTTGAAGGGTGTGAGGCACTGGATTATTATACTGGGACAGAACAACTTGGGGCAGGATGTGGGGCAAGGGTCAGGTTGGATTCCACAGAGGTGAGGTCATTCCTGGTCCGACATGGCAGTCCCTGCAGCCTCACCAGGTAATCCCAGAGCAGCTGTCAGTCAAAGGCAGCCCGGCAGCATGGACTATAACACAACTTGGAGTCCCTGATCAGGCCTGATTGGCCAGCACAATGGGAGCATCACCCCTCAACCTTTCCCAGAGTGGCCAGTGGGCTGGAAGTCCCCACTGGGAGGGGTAGCCACAGGGGCCAGAGCAGATAAAACCAAAGACGTGGTCTTCACAAGTTTGAACCCAGTGATTCTAGACTCCTGTAACTAGACCTACACTGGATCTGGGAATGGTAGCTGTAGTTCTCCTTCTTCTAATTTATTTTCTTAATATTTTGCATAGCTGAATGGGTTAATCTCACTAAGTTATATGTATTACCTTGCGCTAAGTCCATGCTTTGTGGAATGCTTTGTTTTGGTTGTATGTCACCCTTTAAACTTCTGTCAAGTACCCTTATTTTCCCTAAAGTCTAACAGTAAAAGTACTGTCTGACAAAATGTGTGTGGCTTTTCTCCTATGTGCTCTCTTTTGAGGTTTTGAAAGAACAGAAGGCTCTTCTAAAGATTCAGCTGGTGAATTTTTGGAGCCTTGTGTATTTTAAAGTAAAACTTCCTCAGTGAGCTTGTAGCTCCCGCCTTGGGGTCTTACAGATGGGAGATAAGCTTTGCATGGGCCAAGTGTGGGCCAAATGCACTAGGCAGAATATCATCCAATGTGAACAGGCCTCAATGTAACTCTGCTTCTTGGCACCAGCTTTGCAATGATCCCTGTTGAGGTCATTTCAAACCATTTGATAAGTGGGAAAGGACAGCTTCCCTCTAAATCAGGGAGCAGAGTTAATGAAATCTGCTGCAAGGGTATCAGAGCCAGCTTGGCTATAGGAGGAAATAAAATATTAAGTCATTTCTGATATGACTTAGTTTATGGGTAATTGGTAGTTACCCTCTAAACTACCTGGCACTCAAATGCAACATATTCTAATTTTCTGGCAGCCATTAGAATGCTAATGTTTAAGGTTGGCATAAATTAAACTCACCTGAGCCAATCTATTACACACCACTCGTACATACTTAGCTGAATTGTTCATGGTTTTGTTACTGTGGATTGCCTCTTTTTCCTTTATTGGTGTGCTTCTATACAGATGCATTTTGTTTTAATTAAGTCATTACTGCTATCTTGCAGATTTGCGTAGCACTTTCAATGTTCAGCTGTTATCTACATCTGCAATTCTCATCTCTATAATTAATGTTATTTTTATGATATTTTAATGTGGAATCTCATAAAAAAAAAGACAGTCTTTAGCTGCTAAAGAAATACAGTCTTTAGCTTTAAAGAAAAAAAGCTCCAAAAGCTGGAAATTGGTGTGATCTCCAAGGCTTATTAATGACAGCAACAGACTTAGACCTGTGCTTACATATTCAAATATTGTATGATATTCTGAATTGAGTATCAGTGCTGCACAAATTTGCCCAAATGGTTCAAATTTCCCAAAGCTCTCAAAAAATTGGTAACCTTTTGGACTGACTTGAACTTAAAGTGACATGTGAGAGACGATGCTGAACTTTCAATAATTTCAAATGACCCTTGTTAATTTTTTTGATCAATAAAATGAATGAAGAAATGGACAAGTTTAGATTTTGAAACAATAAAATAAAGCATGAAGACAAATCACTGACACAGGATCTGGAAAAAAAATAGAAAATATTTTGATTTTGAAGAGGAACTTTTACCTTCATAATCAAGACTACTCTGCTTTGCATAGCCACCAAATCATTTATTCACTAATTTCTGATTCACACTTTGCAACTATGCAGCTGAAATTCACTGAAGGAAAAAGCATGGACAAAATGGAAAGCAATGGGATGAACTGTGTGTGTGTTCACTGCCACAGACATAAATGATGCAAAAATATGCTCACCTTTCATGATTAGTTCTTTTGACTCCTTTTTGTATCTTTATAACAGTCATTTTCACTTTCGTTTACTTAGCACCATATGCCTGGGGATCTTTCCCTTTCTTTCTGAACTGCTGTAATTTTCTTCTTAAAATGTTCCCTGACTCTTTTACCTTTTGATTCTATTAACTATAAACCAGATTGAGCATTAAAACTGGTATATAACATCCGAATTCATTAGGTATGTTATGTTGAAATGTAATTTCAATTGATTTTATACTTAGCTGTGCTAGAAGTTTTAATCAGATTTCCTCCTTCCATTTCTAATATAAAACTGTCTATTAATAAATAAAAGAAGACAAAAATACAGCAACTTAAGATCACACAGAGAAACTCTTTGCAACCAGCCTATTATTTTTGAAACAATAGAAAACACAATATAACACAAGACTGCGTTTTCTTTCCTGCTGGCAACTGTTTGAGTTTACATTAAATTGCATCTCCCTGTAAGAAAAAGCTCTTGAAGACAGAAATGTAAAGTGCTTTCTTCTGAGATTAAAGGAGGCATTTTCTAGGCTGCTGCACAACCACATAATAGTATACATTTGCTTAAAAACTTTTTATTTCTGTAAACTTCTATCATTATTTTTTAAATATAATTTTCACTTTTGAATCTAAACAGTATAAATAAGCAGATAACAGTTTTTTAAATATAACAGTAAAGATGCAACTGTTTCAAGTTAAAATGGAAATGGATGTTTGAAATGAGTTCTTGTTATTCGGTACTAGAAAAAAATAATTTATTGAGTTGGCAATCTATTTTGAAATTAAATTTTAAATTTACTAGACTGATAATTTACCAAACTTCGAACACAAAACATTTTGGTTTGTGTCTCTATAAATATTTTCAACTGCTTATCTAAATTATAGTTTTGGATATTTTGAAGACCACACAAAGTAGTTAAACTGTCTCTACAATGGAACCTTTTCATCACTTAATTCCTCTATTAAGCTTTCAAAGGTAATGCAAAAGCTTTTGTAGTTGTTCTCCATGCAATAATGAAGGCATATTGTTATTTGTTACTCCAAAAGATTGCAAAAATAATATAGTCTGTTGGCAAACCAAAAAAAAAAACCCAAACAAATATATAACCCACGTTCCTTCATAAGAAATCAAACTGAGATTTTTTTTTTACAGAGTACACTATTGAAAGAAACTTGAACAATTTTTACTATCACAAACACAATTTCCCAGAATGAGAGAGTACTTCATCACATTAATCATTAATAACCAGGTAACTGCTCTGTACTATTACTTAACAGTTTTCATTTTGAGTATTTATAGTATGAACTAGCAGGTGTTTTGAAAGTTAGGTGTCTCAGTCTGCTTGACATACATTCAGATGGATAGACCTATTTTAGTCTACCTGAACAGGAAGCCAAGTCACTCAGTAAAGAATGGTCAATAAAAATGGTGAAATAGGTTTTCTCCCAAGGACTGATAGCTGGATAATTTGAGAAAAGATGGAGAAGAATCATGAAATACCTCTGGATCGATGGCTATTAATTTAAGAGCAGCACATTTCCTGGAATGAAACAGTTGATGTTGTTATGTGGAACAATTACCATTTTCAATTAACTGACATTTCACATAGCTTTGAGACTAGAGGAAGACAATAACCCTCAGCACCTAATCTCAGCTTTGCTGTTAGGTGAGCCTTTTGTCAATACTTCTGTGCTATTATTTCAGAGACAAACCCAATACACTGTGAACAGTTACTTTCTTTGTCCTCAAACACTAAGAACTGCACAGACACAGTTCAGGCACAGTTCAGATGCATGAGCATTAAGAAAACAACAGTCTGCCATGCTAATATGTGTGTGTATATATATATAGCTAAATATATATAAAAATTTGTGCATGGTTTTAATTATCTGTATTATATCTATATAATTATCTATATATATTATATATTATATAGATATATATCTATATATA
>WBMV01004981.1:89126-187906 GCA_013396655.1 Campylorhamphus procurvoides | reverse complement strand
TTATATATAATATATATAGATATAATTATCTATATATATATTATATACAGATATCTGTAGCATATCTGTATATGTGCACTTTTTTTACTTTTTCATTAACAAGAGAAACTCAGTGGGCTTATATGGTTGTTATGGGGTATTACAATAAAATGGTAAACAAATATCACTGATACAGCTAGCTATCTCAATAGAATCAAATGAACTAGTCTGTTTATCAACACTATGGTTTATATCCTGCTATATAAACCACCATTTAATTTCCTAGGCTAAATTCTTACCACAATTTGGGACATCCAGATAAGTCTCTATAATGACACAATTCTTTTAAGCTGACTTTAGATCCCCATAGAGTCAAAAATTCAAGAGGAGAGAACAATCAAGTAGAAGGTGATGAAGGCTATGAGTCAATGGCTGCCATTGGTGCAATTTTGCACTGAATCAGATCTCAAGTGTGTGTGGGTTGGTACATCTTTCTTGGTACTCAATTCGATTATTATTGGTTCCTCCTGAGAGCCAAATAGTGATTTTTGTGATATTGAACATAGGGGCATGTGAATAAAGGGCCCAGCAAACCCCAAATCTGGCTCAAGAAGGGAGGTGGAACACATGAATGAGAAATGCAGCAGAAAATGGGACTGCAGCTGCTAGTATTTACATCGGCTTAAGCTGCTGTGGAAATACAGGTTTAGTAAGATAATATTTAAACAACTAATGCAGGAAAAAATCCCAACCAAACAACAAAAAGAACCCAAACAAACAAAAAAACCCCACCCTAAAACACAGCACTGTGCTAAATTCCTTAATGCTTTCAGTTATTTCTGCTTTTTGTCAACGTTTAGAATGAAAAGGACAAACAGCCCAAGAATCTAGCCAAGAATACAGAGTTGTTCTTTTTAGTTTCAGTCACTTTGAGAAACACTACAGACTAATTATTTTAGACCAAAATAAAAGTTAAAATACTTTAGAAATTTATCTGTAGTGAGACATAACATGGGGAAAAAATCAAACCCACAGTCAAACAAATAATATGTTACAAAATTAGAAAAACAATTATCTCTATTGAAAAATTAACAGAATTGTGTAAGTACAGAAGTGAATGAGGTTGGTCTTTTTAACTTCTGATTGGAGTTCTGGANAAGTCACTCAGTAAAGAATGGTCAATAAAAATGGTGAAATAGGTTTTCTCCCAAGGACTGATAGCTGGATAATTTGAGAAAAGATGGAGAAGAATCATGAAATACCTCTGGATCGATGGCTATTAATTTAAGAGCAGCACATTTCCTGGAATGAAACAGTTGATGTTGTTATGTGGAACAATTACCATTTTCAATTAACTGACATTTCACATAGCTTTGAGACTAGAGGAAGACAATAACCCTCAGCACCTAATCTCAGCTTTGCTGTTAGGTGAGCCTTTTGTCAATACTTCTGTGCTATTATTTCAGAGACAAACCCAATACACTGTGAACAGTTACTTTCTTTGTCCTCAAACACTAAGAACTGCACAGACACAGTTCAGGCACAGTTCAGATGCATGAGCATTAAGAAAACAACAGTCTGCCATGCTAATATGTGTGTGTATATATATATAGCTAAATATATATAAAAATTTGTGCATGGTTTTAATTATCTGTATTATATCTATATAATTATCTATATATATTATATATTATATAGNGAGTCAATGGCTGCCATTGGTGCAATTTTGCACTGAATCAGATCTCAAGTGTGTGTGGGTTGGTACATCTTTCTTGGTACTCAATTCGATTATTATTGGTTCCTCCTGAGAGCCAAATAGTGATTTTTGTGATATTGAACATAGGGGCATGTGAATAAAGGGCCCAGCAAACCCCAAATCTGGCTCAAGAAGGGAGGTGGAACACATGAATGAGAAATGCAGCAGAAAATGGGACTGCAGCTGCTAGTATTTACATCGGCTTAAGCTGCTGTGGAAATACAGGTTTAGTAAGATAATATTTAAACAACTAATGCAGGAAAAAATCCCAACCAAACAACAAAAAGAACCCAAACAAACAAAAAAACCCCACCCTAAAACACAGCACTGTGCTAAATTCCTTAATGCTTTCAGTTATTTCTGCTTTTTGTCAACGTTTAGAATGAAAAGGACAAACAGCCCAAGAATCTAGCCAAGAATACAGAGTTGTTCTTTTTAGTTTCAGTCACTTTGAGAAACACTACAGACTAATTATTTTAGACCAAAATAAAAGTTAAAATACTTTAGAAATTTATCTGTAGTGAGACATAACATGGGGAAAAAATCAAACCCACAGTCAAACAAATAATATGTTACAAAATTAGAAAAACAATTATCTCTATTGAAAAATTAACAGAATTGTGTAAGTACAGAAGTGAATGAGGTTGGTCTTTTTAACTTCTGATTGGAGTTCTGGAGAATGCAGATTGATGCAAAGTTTGACTACAAAGAGATAAGCAATTTTTTTTCTATGGTGTAGCAGAACAACTTAAATGTCTTTTTAATATATTGGGATGACCTATAACTTGTAAAAACATTGGCTCTTGGCACAATGTATAAACTATAAGTGGTGGAAAATTTCATCATGAATTGAATAAAATGTTAAAGAATAATGGAGGAATAAAAATAAATATACCGCTACTTCTGAAGAGATGGAACTGTTTTTAGTTTTGATCTGTTTCCCTGTGTGAGATTAAATTGTAACCCTAACCACAGATGTTAGTTTACCCTAAAAACAATCCCTGTAATTATTGTTAATTTTTTTATATATGCAAAATTGATTTTGCAAGAAATGGTTAAATACAGAATTGTCAGAAGGTATAGCAAGTATTTATTTAGACTGCATATAGAGCTTAAGGAAATTTTCTGAATAATAAACTAGTTTTCATGGAAGTTCATTAATCAGCATTATGTTAGGCTTTAAATATATGGACACCAATTTGAAAAAAAAAATAAAAAAACTACCGAACAATAACAATAAAACTATTTCTGTACTGTATATATTGCTATTTTTTATTCTTTTTCATTGCATCAGTGTGTGTCCAATAGTATTCTAAGCAATGGTACTAACATCTGTCACAAATGTATTGTTCACAGATGTGTTCTCTCATTGCCTCTTTAAGGAGAATACACATGGGCTGCTTTGTTTTGATTGTTTCTAGTTTTGTTTCTCTTCAAAATCAGCAAGACAAACACACTTTTACGCTGGAGAAGTTATGCTAGACTGCAGGTGACTTTCATTTTCAGGAAGGGGTGACAGAGCTTGGATTTGTAGCTCCTCTAGGTGTTAGTACCAGAATGCCTGGAAATTTTATACCCAGCAGAAATGATTTTCCTTTTTGAAAGGTTTCTGAGTGCCAAAATTGTGCAAAGATCAGTCCTGGAATTCTTAGATATCATTGGTTTGGTTCATTGAACAAATCTTGAATATCATTAAATACTTGTAACAGAAAATGGTTTCAATAAGTATAAGATGTGTTAGGTACCCTGTAATCCATATATGGTACATGCATCTTTGTAATAAAGTTCTGTACAGATATGTCTTGCTACAGTTAATAAAAAAGAATAATGATCTCAAGGTTGTTGGCTTCCCTTACAATGGGTGTAGCACTGTTCCTGGGAATGTGGTACAATTTATAGGTTTTCATAGCAAAATCAGGATATCTGTTGCCTGAGAACTCAAAGACCTGATTTCAGAGGTCAATACAGCTTCTACACTGGGGGATAATAAATACTGAGCACTAAGCTGAATGACAGTTTGTTCCTGCATGTTAATCCTCAACCTAATATTTCCATATTTTATGTTCCATTTTGTCTCTAAATTTGAGAAAGAAATATAAAGTCTGTAGCAAACTGCTAGAGGACCCTTTGCTTTCAAATGTTAAGCATAACATCTCCCTGATGTCGCTCTGTTTTCTTAGTTATTGCTGGTCTTCTGAACCTCCATATTTGTATAACGGCAACTATATAAATGGTCAATTCTCTTTGAGAATTCTCTGAGTTCTGTGGAAAATCTTCTGAATAAAGTTACTTGCTTATTTTTCAATTTTTTTAAGTATCCTAGGCCTGAATTACTTGGTAAAATGCCCAAGAAGCATCATTGATAATTTGTCAGATTCCTGAATTAGAAATTCTGTTATGTACCTACACTAAAATTCTCCTTGACTGAAACTAAATTAGCATTGAATGTAAATGAAAGATAATATCCATAAGATCTAAAATACATCAGAGTGTTCCAAATGTGTATCAAAGACACTTGTCTCGCCCTTATCAGTCTGACTTTCTGCCAGTATAAATGGCTTTAAGGCATTCCCTCCTTCTGCACTAACACTTTTTGCATTAACTGTAAATTAGATTTTCTTGCTGAATTGTAGTAACCCATCTCACTTTTGAAACTCTCCAAGGGTCCAGTCAAATTTAATCTTTCTACCTGAAACTTTTATTTCCTCATTCAGGAGGCAGTTTGCTTACTCTTCTTAATTAAAGTAAGCATTATTTTGCTTGCTTAGGGATCCCTCTTTGTTAGATTAGATAACATTGCCTGTAATTTAGTGACTAATTAATGTTTCTTCAATGAATTGTAAAAACAAAAAATCTCATTTCTCTTTCTACTTTGCCAGTGAAGACTAAGTTTCACTAAACGGGTTGAAAAAAGCCTCTGATTTCATGTGCATATGAACTAGCTATGTGTTATTGATGCCAAAAGAGGAAGTCCTGTTCCTTCTTGAACCCAGCTCCTTCCTTTTTTCTGGTCCTCATCCTTTGTCATTCTTCTCTCTCCTCCTTTCTTCTTGTCAAGCACTATTTTTCCTTTTATCTTTTGCAGGCCCTTCAGAAGGTCAGAACTTTCGCTGAACTGACTTAACGACCTAAAACTGCAGAAAACTTCTGGAATAGTGTTAGAAAACTGGATCAGGTAATAATGTGGTCAAATGAGAAAGTTGATATGAGGAGAGAAGAAGGGAGAAGCAAAACCTTTCCTTTGTGATGCCAGTGAACCTGGTGTCCTCGCTAAGAATTAGGAGAATCATGTTCTATGTTAAATTAAACTACACTTCAAAACCTCACATTTTCTTCTTTCTTCTTCTTTCTCTTCTTCACTTCCACTGCTGTATCTGACTCTTTTTGGACTGCTCTGTGAGTTTTCTTAGTACGCTAAATCAGTTGAAAAACTGAAAGTCAAAACTGGATCTTTTTTCAGGTGATTTAGTAATTTTGACCAATTTCTGGAAGTGCCTACATGTACTTGGCATGAAGGAAGAAGTGAAACCAGAAAATCAAAAGAGAAGGTGGAAGGACAGAGGAGTGAGGAAAGAAAGAGGAGGAACAAAAACCTCTGCTGTGGGCAGAAGCAAGCCATTAGATTGACTCATGGAAGCACAACTGTATTTTGCCCATTTCAAGGGTGACTCATACTGAATGCTACTTTCTGTACCATCTGGCCATTACCGATATACATCATATAAACATCTAAGTAGAATAAGTGTATACAATATGGCTGGCTCTTGCTTAAGATTATCCACAACCAATTTGAAGTGATTGTTCTCTGTTGCCTGTCTTTGAAGTTTGCTCAAACTGTTGGTGGGATTTTTCTTGCTTTAATTTACATGACCACATTGTAGGTGCCTACGTGTAAAAGCAAACTCCTTTCAGCCAATTAATCTTAAGTATCTAGTAGTTTGAGGTGATATGTGGTGTCTGAGAGATTCACAGGCAGCACCCAAGACATGGGACTTATAGAAGGCATGTCCATACACCAAGACACTAAAAATGGTACTAGTGACTTACACTAGGCAGCTGAATCTCATCTCCTACACCATTATTTAAACACTTTCTTGAAGACTATAAATCTAATCCTCATTTCAGAAATTCCTGATTTATAGGTCCATCTAAGTCTTCTGTTCCTCATAAACAGGACTGAATTAACAGCAAATATGAGAGAGAAGTGCTCAATAGCCCTCACTCTAGAATATGTTGTTGTTTTTTTTCAACTACCTGGAGAAATTCTAGCTAAGGACATGTATTTATGAACTTAAATATACCTATAATATATACTAAATGCAAATATACTGTGTGTCAAATCATAATTAATTCTTTGTCCCACTGTACTCATTCAGGTTTTTATCTGATATATATTTGTGTATTTATATGGAACATGAGTAGTTAGTTATATTCTTGAAGCTAATTGTGTGTGTAATATGTTGCAAGATTTAGATCTTTTATAATAGGCACTACCATCTCAGAATCTGTTTTGTTGAAATCTAAATTAGGATAAGGGAACTACTGTATTGAACTGTAGCTCTAAAAAGCAGTATTTCATAGAAACCTCATGTTAAATGACGGGGTCAAAGTTCTTCATGATATACTTAGGTTTATCTCCTCTTAACATGGAACATTAGTGTAAATTCCATGTGAGACAAAACCAGCCACCTATTCCATTTCTTAATATGCATTTCAATTTCATATGTTTTGTAATTATATGAAGTAAGCTTAGAAGCTAATGCATTTCCAAATTTTTCCATATTTTAAAAGGCATGAATCAGTTTCTTAGTAAGTTAGACACCCAGTCCTGAGTTTATTTGTCAGGAGGATCTGATGTTCTTTGCAAATCATAATTTCTGTGAAGATGAATAATAATCTGTATTCCTACTATGATACTTTAATTCTTCATTTTTTCTCTAATTAAACAGTCTTTTAACCTTATAATTGTTTGGATGAATGGTCCTCTTTATTGAGACTCATACTCTTAACTCTTTAATGAAATTACTTGTTAAAGACTACATATATCACCATAACATTGCCACAAAAGTCCTGGTTCTATCAGGAATCCCTCATGGAGCTTGCTTAGTCACAAATGTTCTATGTTATTTAATTGCCTTTTCTTAAAGTTATTTTTACCAGCACAGATGTTATCTTTTCCAAGTATATACTTAAGGTTAAATCTTCCACTGGGGCCAAATCAACCAAAAGGTTATTACACAGTGTGAAAGGAAACATTTCCAAGGAACTAAATAACAGTATAATTAATCTGAACATCAGTACGATTGAATGTTGTATACACAAATAGTTCTAATAAAAATGTGGAGGCATTTTTTTATTATCAGAAGCAGTTACATTTAGCTAAATGAACTTCTCTAAGATGATGTATTTGTGCTGTTGGAATACAGCCATATCTAATGTTACAAATGCACTCCAGGTGTTAGAAGGAAAAATCTTCTCAGGAATTTACCCAGAACTGCTAGAAAAAAGAGGAGAAGGATAGTTTCCTATATTACTTGGACAGATGTTTAAATCTGGTTGTTCTGGGATTTTGCAATTTTCATTCATGCCACTGCAAAGGATATGTCTTCAAAGGTATACAAGGAATTGCCAGCCAACAACAAGGCAAAATTAATTTGTCAGGTCAGTCCTACATACTGAGAATTAAGAGAAAAATGGGTGAATCTAATATCTAAAACCCTTTATAGAAGAGATCAGCTACTACAAAGAGCCTTGTCACTGGAGAATTACTTGGAGAAAAAATCTGCACACATGATACAAAAATATATGGAGTCCAATCTATTATTTAATACACTTGTGACCTGGGGAAATGGACTCTTTTCTTACTTTTGTAAGACTGTGGTTGGGATATTGGAACCCAAGATGCTGTATTTGCAGAACACAATTATGCTAGTCAAGACTTGTTTTAGCAATCTGTCAGTAGGTGGGAGGTGGCAAACTACATAGCAGAATAAATATTAATTGATCATTAGTTGCTCATATGGCACATTGTCTTACAAGAATAGCCAACCTGTGGTAATAACAGCCTCAAACCTACACTGCAGCTCCAGATCATAATGGTTATTAAAATACAATAGGCAGAGAAAATTTGTATGATTCAGCTAATTGTGCAAGTATACACACATAAGGCATACTATAATAAGAACAGACTGGCATGGCAACTTAAATTTATTGCAAGTCTTAGTAACTTTACAAGCAATGGAACCATTCAAGAAACCATCCAAGAGGACCTTATGTATAATCAGTGTCCTATTATTAAACCCATGAGTGACTGCTAGAGGAAGAAGCTTACATTCATATTCATATTTTCATGTGTCAAAACACCCTACTTACTGTGATAATAAAATTCATGGTTAATGCTGTGCTTTATATGAGCCGCCTGTTTTCCCTTTTATGTGATAGTCTCATATTTTTTTCCTTGGTGACTGATACTTTTCATATCGGTTTCTTTATATTGGAAATACAGCCAGGCAAGGACATCAATGCCTAAAATCTGCATCTCATGTTTTAGGCAGTCAGTAACCTAGCATCCTGCACAGGTCAGTCAACTCCTGCTGTATTGAGAGTAAGGTGACAGCTAATAAAAGCCTTAGTATGAATTGAGTCCAAAACTAAAGTCCAAAACATTTATCACGTGAAAAACTTTCTATTCACCAAATACCTTCCCATTTCCTAAGAAACTTGGATATATGCTTCTGAACATGCCCTGAGTTGTCCCAATTCAAAAATCTCACAGTTTTGCATCCAAATTGCTTCCATTAAGATGTAGTAATGGGCATAAGAATACTGTGTAACTTGTGCCTTGATTTTTACAGACCTAAAACCTTTGAAGACAATTACTCATGCCTTGCACACTCAGCCTAAAGGCTTCTTTTTAATGCAATAAAGGGAGGATTTATTCTCCTAACTTAAATTTCTAAAGATAGTTGGGCTGGATCTTATTTTGGGGATGACTTATCTATCATCATCTATTTATAAACATCTATTTTCTCAGGTGATGAACTAAGCCTTAGAACAATATATTTCTTCCTATTAAAGCAAAGACAATGTCAGGTAACTGACTTTGATGTGGATACCTACACTATAAATTTGGTCAATGAATATCACCTCAGATGTTATTCTGGCTCTCTCTCTTCAGAATACCTAATACACATCAGCAACACAGGGTTTCCTGTAGCTGTGGACATTTTCTTCCAAATGGAAAGGTAGAAAGGATGTTTTACCCAGTCATTACTAGCAATATAAATTGCCATATCTGGACTAAGAGCCAGATAAGCTCCCTAATGGTAATACTGAATCTTTTTGGTCAAGATAATGTTTCATTATATGTTAGAAAGCAGATGGATGGGGACTGCACCAGGAACTATTGGAGGTCAGGACTTACTGGTAGGGAGTAAGAGATATAAGGGTCTACATACTGAAGACTGTGCTGAAGCAGAAAGCTCTCCTTTTCTCTTTCCTGTTGCTCTGACCACTATAAAAGAGGAACAAAATCATATTACCTTTATGGAAAAAACCCAACATTTTGTGGAACCTGATCCTGTCCATCTTCATTAGGCAACCTCAGCATATGCAACATACAAGGCATTTGAGTGGAAAATATGCTAAATCAGATCCTAAACTTAGTTGTTGACAGATTGCCCAGATGACATATTCCTGATCTATGTCAAAGCCTGATGTCTAAATATAGTGATATCTGAGATATCTGTGAGTTTTCAAGATACCCACATAAGGCTACCGGGTTTGCTGAGGATCTACGGGGTAATCTGTGACCCTCTTGAGGTGAAGACTGTAGGTTTACTTAGGATATCTCAAATTCAAGTAGATGCCCCAATTGAGGCTACTGCATTAAATTATAGATCTCCATTGATGTGGGCAGTTTGCAAGTAGACGTCTAAATGTGAGCATCTTAATCTGACATTAATCTCTCCTTACATTCCAAAGCAAAGGAGTAATGGCATTATTTTCTAATTTAGACAACATCCTGCAAGCCTGCACTGAGTCTAATCCTAGATTCTTGTATCTTAAATGAAATTGGCATAGAATGTATGGTCTTTCTATTAATAACCGTGTGTTTTTAGGTGGTGATAACATTTGATTTGCAGTGTGCAGTGTTTATGGATGTGGTAGACAGAGAACTTTATTGTACATATTTGTTATTGCAGATTTGATTCAAAACATTATCTCTTTCTAAGATCAGTCTTTAAAAAAAGATTCCACACACTTTTCACTCAATATCAATGGGTGAATCTAAATGAAAATATTGAGGGGAATGTTATAGAAAGGGTAAGAGGAATTTGTTTGCAGACATGAGTATCATCAACAGAACTGCTTGAAAAAGCTAGAAACATGTTTGACTTTTGATGGGGGAGATATTAACAAGGCCAAATAAATCATATCCCATGAACCGAATTGGAATTTATTGAGGCTTAACTGTAGCTGGCATTAGTATCACACATGATGTGTGAATTCATTGGGGAAACAATACAAAAGAAGCTGGACAGTCCCAGGTTGTAATTCTAAGTGGAGAAGATTCCTCCAAAATACATGGCCTTGGCACATTCTTCTTACTCTTAGCAATAAACAGTATCCTCATAGGGGCTTTCTATCAAATCAGTTAGGATTCAATCTACCGTGCTTTCCCTAACTCAGCTTTTGTAATGACCTTTGAGAGAAATTAATCCATCATGGCCTATGCAAACATATTCCCTGTGATAATCTTGAGGTTAAGTCCACTAAAATCTGGTGAGAACAGGGCTGTCACAATGTATTGCCCAGCCTTTACTTTCATAGGAATTGATGGATTCTCATTTTCACTTTCTTCATTTGTGAGGAAAGGGCTTTAATGGTTTTCTAAATAGAAATAAAATAGCTTTTCTGGTTTAGGCTTTAACTGTTGTTGCCCTTGCAGAAAGAGCAACATTAACATTGAAAACAGTGTTTAAGCACTTTAGCAAAATGTTTAATGTGTTAGTCATTTCACTAACTCACTTTTCACCAAAATTAATTAGAAATTGGCAAGAAATGTTAGATTAGGAGTATCAAGAATACTTTTCACATCTCACTTTATATTCTGTTTTAAATTATGTGTACCAAATCCTGGTTGCAGACTCAAGTACTCCTGTCAAAATCTGCCTTTGATAGCAATAAAGCATAACTGCATTTAACAGAGAGGATTTAAATACCAGGACTAAAGCCAAAACAGCAGATTCCATATACGTTATTCCAGATGTGCACCTTCACAGGGAGCTTACTCTTAATCTTCTTTTGCCCACAAGCATTTACAGATTTTATCATGAATAATTTCTAGAGTTGTAATACAATGCCAAGGAAGTACAATGGCAAGGAAGGCACATATTTTATTTTATATAATTTCATTTGTCTATCTTCTTGAGAATTCTTATCAAACAAGTGCATACATAAATACAAGTCCTGACACAAGGAATACTCCTTATAGAAAATTATGAATCAGCAGGAAATTCTTGTCTCGTTAGTAGTCCTCTATGACAAACATATGAGACTTCTATAACTTCAACGTTATCAAATGCTTGTAAACACTCTATCCAACTTTCATGGACTTACATTACTTTTGCACTTGTCTTTCTCAGAAGCATTCACTCCTATTTAACTGAATATTTGATTTAGAAATCACAGCTGTCCTAGTAAATAGAAAAATCTGCATCTAAGTAATAAATGGTGAAATTGAGTAAATATCCATAATATGCACTCCACTATTCCAGTCAATATCATAAGCATCTGTAATTTAAACATAATCAAGTGTTTCTTTTGTTGCCTTTGTGCTACAAAGCCTAAAATCAATTATATCCATCAATGAGACAGTGAAGATATTCATCTGAACAATTTCATAGTAGATGATTTTTTGAGTTTATTTTTTTAAATGTGTAATTAAAATCTGACTCTAGACTCAACATTTCCTATGGGAACTTTGTCTGCCACAGATAACTAGATACTCATACTTTTTGCAGTAAGGTACTTCAATTTGCATGTTCCATTGAACTCCATTTCTTTGTATTGCTCAGTTGTATGACCAGTTTTCTGCATGGAGATACATGAAGTTTTTTAGTTACAGGAGATTTTTAGGCCTATATGTGAAGTTTTGCACTCCAAACATGCCAGGAATAGTAGAAAAAGGAAGGTAGATATTTGATCACGATGCATATTTTGTTTATTTCATTCACCATCCAGCTTTGTGGAGTGATGCCATACAGAAACTAGGTTCATGCAATTATGTGTGTGTGTACAGTGCTTTCATTTGTGCTGTCAGTGGTAAATTTTCATCCAATCCTAGCTTCAACAAAAAATGTTGAAAGCTTCTATGTTTTGTAAAAGTAGCAAATGGATAGAGGAAGGGGAAGAGCCTAAACCTGCCCTGTGCAATAGAAAACTGAGGCATGCAAATACCTTCATAATGAGTTCATACTTTAGGATACCTCTCAGTTAACCTCTGATGCACACTGGCAAAATACCCTGGAATTTCGATTCCCTGGTCATTCATGATGGAAGCTCTTTGGGATGCATGGTTTTCATCTGTGCAGATGACAGAGTGAAGAAAGCACATAACCCTGAGAAAGAATGATGAACCCAGCTCTACAGCCTTCAAAGCCCTCCTGGCTGCTGGACAAGGTGTCATCTAGACACACTCAGAGACACATCATAAATACTTCAGTCAACAATGGAAACTTCAATCAACCACAAGACACAGAATTGTAGGAAATAGGCTTCATGGTTTCTGATGCTTGTAGAAAAGAAAATCGCCTCTATTTCCTTTGTGAGAAGTTTGGTATTTTAGCTTTTACTGCTACATGGGGTAATTTCCCTCTGCGCCATTCAGGTCTTTCTTATGGGAAAGGAACAACTTTACTTGAAATGCATAGCAAGCATCATTATGTTAGAAGTATATCTTTACTAAAATCTGGCTCAGTGCTACACCTTCTGTATAAAATATTTACAAGTGTTCTGTCTCAAATGTTCAGTCCTTTCACTCTGTTCACTGCCTTTTGTAACAATAAACTTCAGCAAGTATCCCCTGCAAAGTTTTATGAATAAAATATGTATAATCTTTTATTATATGTTTTAGAGAATGAGAAGAAAAACTTTTTAGTTGTCTCAAGATTCTTTTGGTTTTAGCTCTTTAAAAAGATATCAAGTTTCTATTCCTGTGCTAAAATTGTTAGGTCAGTTAAGAAGATTGATTGTTGACATCACTGTTATCCAAAACAAAGGCAGCTGTTTTTTTTCTCTGTAGTAGATATAACAAAGGATTTTAATAACTGTATACTCTGTGATAACAATATAAACCCAAATTAACTCCATCTATGTTGTCTATATTCTTTTGACCATACACAAAACATTTTGAATTTTTTGCTTCCTAGGCTCTATGTAAACATTTGTTTTGCTTAGAGCTGAATCATTTTTCAACAAATGGACATTCTATTTATTACTTTGCATGACCAATGCCAAAGCAGCATTTCTATGCTTATTGTTACAAAATCAAATGGTGACAGATAAGTATTATCTCCATTTCTACAGCTGTGGCCAAAGACCACACAGTTTCATCATATCCTGGAACTGAACCACAGACTCAAAGTCCCAGCCCAACACCTTCCTGGTAAGACTACCCTTATAAATTTCCTTGCAGACTCCCTTTATAGTTGCCATTTCAATCAGCACTCTACAGCATGAAGTGAAAATTATCTAATCATATTTACAGTTCATCAAGAGTTTCCACAATATGAAACAAGGAGCAACATTTTGTTTACTATAAAGGAAATCCTTATCAGATGTTTTCATCTTTCCTAGAGGTTAAGTCCAAGTAAAAATACTGTCAGCATTACTATGATATTAATTCAATAGAGCTGATTATCTGGAGTGTCTGTAGCATGATATGACTTCTAATGGAAAGAGGAGAGGACATTTTAATAGATGGGCTTTACATATAGCCACTAGCATTGTTACTTCTTGAAATCTTTTGTATGTATCCCCTCGTGACTGCACTTGATTGAAAGATCTGTGTTGTGGGACTGTTAAGGTTTTTATTAGGAAAAGAACATAAGAAACCACACTTACAATATAGACTTTTGCTGTTTTCTTTCATATTTAAAGTTTATATTATTTTATGAAGTAATTATATTTTTATGTATTAGGAATTTCCTAGGTATGTTATATTAATAATTTATATAAATATAATTTTATATCATAAGCAATATTTGCCTATATATTATTATATATACCATCTATATACCTAGTAATTAGATGTTTAATTCGGAACAAGTTAATAGTATCCCCTTTTACAGTCAGTGGAGAAGAATCTGCAGTTGATTATTCATTTGATCACCTTTGGAATGAAATTTATTCTTGAAATGGCTGTACTTTTCCATTGAATAAATAAAAATGCTTTTGAGGACTCAGGTTTTCATAGTTTTGGAGGCCTAAATTAGGATAATTAACACTGTCTGTAAAAATAGTTATGTCTGATCCGAAAGAAATATTCTTATGTTTTTCCACTTCATTGCTACTTTGCAGAACAATATGTGTCTTGGTACTGAATAGAATTACCTTTTTTTGAACTGTACTGCTAGGTAGCACAAAAACATTTTATTTTAGAGAAAAAAATAAAGGTATTTTTAGCTATTTTTTACAACAATATGCACAATGTTTTATGCAATTCTTCTGTTTATAAATCAAGAATACTCTTTTAATTCTGTCCAAAAGATTATGGCACATCATAAATTAGCTTTGACTGTCCGCCAAATTTCATCTATCACACAATGTACGTAACTTCATAGTTTTCATCTATTTCAATGAAATTAAAAAATAGAAATCCTTTAAAGAATGTACTTTTCAGAGAAACACTGAATTTAGATTTCATTATCTTTCCTTGAGAATAAGAAACACTTTGTAATTCATAACTTGGGTGCAACTGTCAGGCAATATTGAAAGAAATACTTTCTGTGGTGAGCACCTAAGACTGTGGGAACATTTCAATGCATTAAGACGCAAGATTGTCCAAGGGGATGTCAGTCATCCAAGGAGATATGATTTATAGCTCAAATTTGGTCTGAAACACCCTCAAATTTGTCAGTAATTCTTGATAGAAAGTGACTTTTAGAATATTATCAACAGGACTGGTGTTCTTTAGAGTAAGTCTAGGAGATGATCGGATAACTACCAGGGTAATTCAAATAAGTGCATTTTATTTACAAAGCAATAGACTGGTAAGAAACCCACATTTGGCAACTGTGCTTCCCAGAGCAGTAGTAATCAGATGTTAATAAATCATATTAACAGAACAACGTTAATACGACCACAGCCTAAGAGGGGACAGTATGTACATTAGGATCCAACGGGAAATTCAGTCTCATTGGCCTTTTCTGGGCACTGCCACAAAATAACCAAATATCTATGACAATACCTTGAATGGTACATTTTCAGTGGTGTAGAGCAGTCAGAACACTGGACTCCCAAAACTGAATAGCATAAACATAAATCATCCATGAGTTATCAATATCACCTTTTTATCTCATTCTGGTCTGTGCACGTACTGAAATGCTCCAGTGGGAGAAACAAGAAGCAAAAATATAAAGAAGATATTTTTCTTTCTTGAAGGCAAATCTGAGTATAATTGTTCCCATGAAAAACATGTCCACTGTTCACCAGCATTCTATGAAGCTGTGGCACCTTGCCACGTTATATTGTAAAAATGATTTGTTCTTGGTCTACTACATGTGGCTAATGCTGCCTTTCCATTAATAAAGAAAAATTTCTTATTCCAGGGAAAAAGCTGGGCCAAAACACTGAATGGTCAGCTGGGTGTTGGATATTTTCTTTACTAAGGTATTGGGGGTGTGCCACATATCCTATAAGTATCCAGTGTTATGTGATATCAGTATTTAAATAAACTTATTTTTTGATCAGCTTTCAATATTTTTAATAGAAAATTTGTGTTGCATTTTCAGATTTTCTTCATGTTTAATATATAATTATGCCTGATTTCAACACTTGGAATCTGGGTTAGTTAAGTAACCTATTTAATTACTACTTTGAGATTTTTTCCCATCAGTTCTTAGAAACCAGTAAAGAATCTACCTACCTCTCAAATACATTTAAAAATAATGTTGCACCTGATTAAAGTCAGCTGTTTCCAGTTATCTCCATATATAGTACATGTGCCATGAGCACACTCCTCTAAAGGTGTTTTACAAATCGTATTTGTATTTGTGTTATGCTTTCTGGGTATCATCACGAAGCAAATTATGAAATGAGTTTGTGAAGTTGTGATTGCATAACAGATTTCTAGCCTCTTGGATACATGTTTATGAGTAGGTTTACTAAACATTATACTCTTAAAAAATATATATATATTCTTGTTGACTACAAAAGAAACCCAGAAACCAAACCAACCAAACAAAAGCAATCCCCAACTTCACTGACTGCAAAGGCAGGGCATCAAAATATTTTAAAATCTCTACTTTCAGCTTTAGGGCTTTCATTTTCAAACACTTAGTAATTTCCAGTTGTTTAAAAACTGTAAGGCAATGCACAGCATCTGCCCCAGTGTTCCTGCAGCCTTTATTTTTTATGTAAAAGATATTAATTCACCAGCTTTTAACTTATTTATGTGTAGGAACTTTACAGATTTGTTACATTTGGGAGCCACATAACTCTAGGGCAATTCAGCCTTATGTTAAAGTATTTTATATCTTTGCACTATCTGTCATATGGTAGAATTCCATAAAGGAAGGTGTTCAATTCCCAGGGATTTCAAGGGCACTTAGGGTTCTAAATAACTTAAGGCATTTAGGTCTTATTTGATAAAACATTTAGGGGTGTACTTTAACATTCTGCTGAATCAACACCTAAAGTTTCACTTCTTCTCATTAATATTTTTTGCCACTTCACGGTCAAAAGAAAGGATGAATAAGGTAATTCCAACTTTAAGCAAGCTTTTGCCAAATAAGGACAATACAGAAGGAGACTGAGCTCCTGAAATAGAGGTCACTTAAGTGTCAAAATTTACGTAGGTTGAACTTTCATGAACATCAAGCAATATGGATTTACTGAGTTTCCTGTAGTTTTAAGTAACCCTTTCATCAATGGAAATAGGGAATTTTGGTTTGGCAGAAGTAAGGAATGGGCCTTCTCTCTTTTTCATTTTTCATACAAAACAAAACTATTATTATAAATAAGGAAGCAAAGAAGCAGCAAAAGTCACTTAGAAATTGAGTTCCATAATGAAAAAAATTTAGTTAGAGGAATTTCTTTCCAGAATAATTTTTATTCAAGAAGATTTAATATTGATAGAGATTGCTTTGAATACTTTTCTGCCAAGTGATATTTTATTTAACACATTCATTTATCCTCCCCAATTTCATCAGCCTACAGAGTAATAAATACCAGATTATTTTTCCTCTGCATAGCATACCTGTAATTATTTTTCATTCACAGTTTGCTAATGATACAGGGTTTTAATGCAGCCTCCAAAGAACAACCTTGGCAGTTTATCTAGGAAAATAATCCAATAATCTTACTTGTTTAAAAA
This sequence comes from Campylorhamphus procurvoides, assembly GCA_013396655.1. Lineage (NCBI taxonomy): Eukaryota > Metazoa > Chordata > Aves > Passeriformes > Dendrocolaptidae > Campylorhamphus > Campylorhamphus procurvoides. Next base: position 170,573 of record WBMV01004981.1, on the reverse strand, counting down.
TTAGCCTTTCATTGAAAAGTTTAATTCCTATAAACAACATGTATTAACTATATTTTAATTAATTCAAATGCTGGCATGGCCAGAACCACAGACATACTGAAATGCTATGAAATAAATATTAAGGTATACTATCTTTTGAGAATAAGAAATCAAGGAAGGTTTTATAAAAAATTGAAATGGTCATTATTTGGTTCAAAACATAACATTACACTCAGTGAATGTTTTATCTTCCAGTACCTGAATTATGATGAAGTCATTGTGGTACTTTTAACATCAGTATAAGGAAACATATAAAATTTAAGTGAAAGGAGTAATTTTTCTATGTTCATAATGATCATAAGCTTTTAAATGATCTCATGGATTGCTGAGTTCAGTTCCTTTCTGTTACAGGTGCCCCCATCAAAAATTTATCAGGCCTTACTTAACAATGAACTAGATTTCCAGTTGTTGCTGCTTCTGTTGAAAGGACATACTGGAATTCTGCTTACACATCACTGACAAACCATTTCCTAAAATTCCACACTAAATTTATTCATGAGCAGTGACAAATGCTTGTTCTCATTCAACACCACCATTTAGCTTAACATCTTCTTCTCTCTCCAGTGTTTACTCCCCTAATGTCTCTGTAATTTAACTATAATTCTTCTCCTAATCTTAATTTCGGTAGGCTAAGTAAGTTAAATACATTTGCTCTCCTCTTATAAAATAAAATGCTCTTCATCCTCCTGATTGTGTTAAGAGCCATTTTTGCATCTCCTAATTTTAAAATCAACCTTTCTAGAATATGAATGACCAGAACCACACACAGGAGTCTAGATGATGTCGTATGAGTACAATTCCTTGCACTACAGTATTTAATAGAAATACAAATTCTTAATGCAATTGTTTCATCTAATAACTTTCAGAGGCATCACATGGGTCATGTGGTCTCAGATTAATCATCGTACCACATCTTTGTCTGATTTTTTAATTTCCAGATGACAAAGTCTCAGCTTACAGGAGAACATCTTCCTTTAGATGTCTTAGTGCTGTGTTCACCATTAAGTTTCGTGACATAGTCACAGCTCCAGTCCTCAAGGACAGTGATATTACTATTGTTGTATATACAAATGGTGCTTCCGGCTTAGCCAACAACAAATTTCTTCAGTTTTCCTGTATTTTGTATTTCAACTCTTACTGAAAAAAATATGTAATGTTACTCTCAAGGATATTCTTAAACAACACCAGTCTTAACATTCCAGCTCTGTATTTCTCCTGATGGACCAGTTGCTCTCACTAATTTTTTCAGCTCTTTATCAGTTTTATAATAATTTAATTAATCCTCATTTTTCCACCTTGAGATATCAAATCTCATATAGCACAAATAAAATATATTGCTGCATTTTCTTGTTCTAGAGACTCAACTGATATCTATCTATCTATCTATATATATATATTAGAATTGGGATTATTTATATTCCTAAATCAATGCAGTATTTTCTTTTATTTTTACTTTTCACATCTTTGATTATTCTTTTCTACCTAATGTAATCTAAATCTTATAGAGGGTAGACTAGTGAGATTGCCTACATTGCTTCTTAAGCATTTGCAATTCTTCAGACATATCACAATGCTCCAGATTTTAAAATTATTCTATTCAAACTGCTTTTGGTTTCAAATGTCAGTTGTGTCAGAATAATCAGGAAGATATAATTCACTTTTCTAGGGAAAACTGAATTTTAGTGCGTTGCACTTTAGTTTTGTTTCTGGTTTAGCACTGGTAATTTTCATTTCTATACATTTATTCCTCTTAACCTTATTGCCTTTGTCCCCACATCTGACATCAGCTCCTTGGTAAGAACTGGACCATATTTCAGGTAGGAATAAATGGCACTGATTTCCAGATTACACAGCATGTATCAGATGCAAGTCATCTAAATCATAAGAAAAAGGAAATTGCATTAGTGAAAAGCAGAGAATCTTGAACCATTTAGGGCACTGACCTAAAGCAGACCATGACAAAAGGAAGAAAACAGACAAAAGGAATGAATGAAGAAACACACATATAGGAAAGATGGAAATGTTTTAGCTGGTATGAAGACAGACATTTGTTTCGCTCACACAAGGAGAAGAGATTTTCAGACATTAAGAAAAATCTTGCAAAGACCTATTTCTAGATTTGACTTTGGGTGCAGCAAATAGTCTTTTAGTGATGAGTCCTCACTTTAGATCAGACAATTTAAAAGCAAGGAGCAGAAACAGAATCAAACAAATTACTCAGAAAGAAAACATAATGTCCTTGCTGTTAGCATCTAGCAACAATAACATGTATGAGTTACTATCAGATATACTTTTTTTTAATTCTTAACAATGTTTGACATGTTGCATCTGAACAACAGCTTTAAAAATTATCTGTGTTTTAAATCTTTATCCTGAGGTGTTTTTATTTCAGGAGTTGAATAGTTATCATACACTGCAGGGGTTTTGTTTGCTTCCTTGTGTTTTCTCTCCCTGGTAATATTACTGTGCTTCAAGCATTAGCAAGTATATTTTGTACAGTATGTTCTTCCTTGTAGTTTACCAGTTATAGGACTTTTTGTCTAATGTTCAAATAACATCCATTTAGCTTTGCAGATTTTCACAGAGGACGTAGGGTTAGTTCCCTACAAAGAAAGCAGATTGAATTCTTGAGCTGCATTTTCCTGACACATCCCAGATACTTCGGATAGGACATAACAAAAATATTTTTTTTATTTTTTATTTTTTTAATATATCTTCCTCTTGCCTATACAGCCTACAGGAGTAATTTCGTCCCCTATTTTCAACACCCCTCTTTAAGCATATATGTACAAGGTTTTCATGTGAACTAGATGTCTAACCTTTTGTTACTGTAAATGGAGATTTACTCAAGAATACAGTCTCAGTGGTGCTGAGATGAAAAATCTAGGTATTCTCTTTAGAGTCAAACAAATAACTTATGCTTATGCTTATGCTTTATGTTAACCTGCACAGGTATTCATAATCTAGAGAAGAAACACTCTAAATAACTGTCGGTCATGTAAATCCAATGTGGTGCTTTCATGTAGAATTGCATCATTCTTTATTTAATATAGAATATTGTTGAGTCATGTTCATGTGACCTTGTTGCAGAACAAACAAGATGGAAGCAGGAAACCAAGCCCTATCAGCAGGTTAAAGTGTGTGCAATGACAAAGTGTGTGCCCATGAAAAACTCTTAGTGTCTGGTTCAAGCCTGAATTACAAGATCTGATATTTATTTTTCTGTCCTGAATAAAAAAAAATATATGAACTGTGTATGTGTTTTGACAGAAATAAATTCTACAGAATCGTGGAATCAGAATGGTTGATGTTGGAAGGGACCTCTGGTGGTCATGTGGTCCAGCTGCACTTCATGGACAAATTATGGAAAAGAAAGAAGTTCCATTAACATTTAAACTGTTAAATAAACAGTTTAAAAAGGGTCTGAAAAAGGGACCTGCTGCCTGAAGGCCTGTCTCTTGCCCAACTTCTCCCTCAGCACTGAAGCAAAACTCCATGTTAGTAAGAGCTAAAAATCACCTGTTAATTTTTGTGGCAGTAGGCAAATGTGTTCTGGCAGCAGAGGCTGGGCAGGGTTAGTGGGATTATGGGTAGCACAGCTGATCTCCAACTGCTAAAACATATAGAGCAGACAATCTTAATTTTTATTTTAATACTTTTCATTCTACATTGCTATGATCAGGCTCTGGAGACTGAGCACAAAAATTACACAAGAAAACCCAGGCTCAGATTCTGGAATTACTTTTTTATTGGTTTAGGTTTCTTCAGTTAATGAACAAATATGTTAAGATATTTCAATATAATTTTTAAAGTATAATCTCCTCATGCATCTGATTGCCATATTAACAGTGTGGGTTATTTTATGTCTTATTGTCAAAGGGATTCACTCATTTCAGATCTATGTATTTGAAACTGATTTATTAAAGAGGTCTCTTTCCCACCTAGAATTCTACTCTCTATAGCATGGATTTCCCATGTAATTTCCTATTTTAATACATTTTATCCTGATATAATCCAGTAACTCTAAGTCTCTGATTTGGCTTGGCTGCTGAAAAAGATATTTTCAAGCACAGGGTCTTTGAAAGTGGACCAGACTGTCTTAGCCTAAAGTTGTATGTATGGTTTTTAAAGACAAATATAAGGTTAAGATGAGAAGTACAAGTAAATACTGAACCTTTCTAGAAATAAAGGCCAAAATACCATTAACTGAAGATCCCTGACTTGGAGATGTTTTAGACTTGGAAATTTCTTAGACTTGGAACTTTCTTAGACTGGGAGATGTCCTAGAGTGTGGTGGTGGTGATGTTGGCTTTGCTTTGTTGTCAAGAACAGGAAGCATTACAGTAGGACAAAGTAATTTTATACCAGTCAAACAGAAATTCTTAAAGGCCATGGAATTGCAACGTATATAGGGATTACATAAGGATTGCACCTAGCCCTATTTGACACAGAAACCTTGAGTTTTAACTTCATATGAAAATAGATCAATGTAATGCTATATGATGTATGAGAGAAACTGAGGATTAAACAGGGTCTTGGAAGATGGGATTAATAAAAATAATATGCATTTAAGATGAAAAGTATATTATGTATTAAAAAAGTTATTTACTTTTTCTATTTGGATCTAAGTGCATTTGTTAATTATTTAGAGATGAGATAGTACTTTTGAAATAAACATGGAACAGAATATGATCATTCTGAAAAAAATTTCATCATTATAGGAAAATAAAAATAGACTAAAGACTCCTGGAACCAATTCCTCAAGGATCATGACTCATGATTTTATCAGTTCGTTGGGAATTGAGAAAAAAGAACAAAACAATGAAATATATGCTGATTCTTTCAAGTGTAAAAAGAGACATTCTAAAATATAAACAAAATACATTTTGAATTAGGCTGAGCACTTCCAACAAAAATTGCGCCATTACACCCCTGACTTAAAGCCAACTCCTTGATGTCCTGGTTGTGTGCACTCATGGGCCACAGCATATTTCCAGAATAGATAAGTTGTGCTCTTTCCCAGAAGTAGTAAGTTGTCAAAAGAACATTAATGAAGAATAGATAAATGTATACAGTACCTAAATGACAGGCAGACAACTCTAAAGCCTTTTAGAAATTAACGGAATATTTTATTTGGAAAAACAATAACACTCCACCAGACTGTATAAAAAGATAAATAATAAACCAGGGAAATATACAGATGAGGACACTAAAGTTCTGCAAGTCTCACATGGATTATCAGGATGTTTCCCTATCAGCGAAAGCTATTGCTCCCTCCTGCTTTGCATTTAGCTAATATAAGTTTTTCCCAGATATAAAAAGAAAATTGTCTTCAATTTATTTTAGTAAGTACAAATCCCTTGACCTCTAGTGTTTCCGGAGGGAGCAATTGTATCGATTTCAGAAGCTGAATTAATGACAACAATTTATATGCATAACTATCCTTTAGTGAATTTCAGCACAACATTGCCACTTTTGCTCGATGTGTTTGCAGTGTTCCCTGTCTTTTGTGTTAAGCTTCACCACAGTATATATACAACTAGGAATTGGTTAAAAAAATATTTTGTGTTGCTTAGATAATATTTTGAAGCTCACTGCAAACATGTAGATTAGAAAATGCAAAATTATCCCTGAAATATGTGTTGGTTCATCTAGAAATATATACTAAAATAAAAATAAGGAAATATATCTAAAAATAAATATATCTATATTTACATATAGATATAGATATACATATAGATATTAGATAGATAGATAGATAGATAGATAGATAGATAGATAGATAGATAGATAGATGTAATATGTATTTTATGTAATATCTATTATATATAATAGATACATCTATGTTTCTATATTTATGCAAAGTATATATTTATATAATATGTATCAAGTGTGTATATATAGGTATGTACATATATATATGTATGTATATAGATCAATATATATTGAGTTAGCATCATTCTGCATCTATAAGCAAGTTCCTATGTTACAAGATAATCAGAGGATAGGGATTGACAAAGGGTGTTTCTTGCCACAATAGAATGTAATCTATATATTTATGCAACTTTAAATTATGAAGAAAAATTGACACATGCTGAGGGTATTTTGGAGAAAAACCCAAGCTTTCACATTCTTCAGGTAGCCCCACGATTAAAGCTCAAAAAGCAAAAATTATTTTATTTTAGCTGACATAAACAGTTGTATTAATATTCAAATAGCTAACATTTGGGTTGTTTCTTTTTTATGTTTCTCTCTGGCTGGAAAGGTCATAATCATTTTTTTGTAATGAACAGTTAGAAGTCAACATAAATTGCATGCATTTTATTACAATTGGGTAGTTTAAGCTTGCAATAGACCCAGAAAGTTCATTAATGGCCACTTATTTTGTGAACAGAATCTTCCTGTTCTAATGCACTTCACTTGGTTGTATGAACCCTAATCATCCCATGTTTGTAAGTATATGCCCACCAAAATCCCATATGTATTCCTACTCTTTCCAAAACATAAGGCCTTCTTTTCAGTGCTTGTCTATTTTCCTAAAGAGTTTACGATTTAAAAATCCCACAGAGATTTCCATCATCCTTTCTGAGCTCCTTAATCTGTGCCTTTTGACTTAGAAGTGCTGCTCAGGTATTTAAATCCCTGTAGAAGAGGTTCTTTGCACCAGTGATCACTTTTCAAAAGAGATTCAATACTGGTCCCTAAAATTATATTACAACTCTAGCCCTTTCTTGGACTGAAAGGAGGCAAAAAATCTTACAGCATCTGGCCACAGTCCAGAGAAAAACATTAAAAATTCAGCATTCAGCTAAGATCAAACTCTATACAATGGTCATGAATAGATACAACAGGCACCTTTGAAAGAATCATAAATACTTTGAAATGCTGTCAAAACATTTACATATCTCAGCCTGGCATTGAAGTCCACAGAATAAGGATTATATTTCATTAGGTACCATATCCAGATTCATTGCTCCTAGTTCTAGCTATATGATTATGAGGAGATAAGTTATCTGAATTATTTTACTGAGAGACAGTCACTTTTTAATAGAATAAATACCTTTCTAAAGGATTCAGAAGTACAAGGAATGTACAGATATGCATAGATTGTTTCCATACAGTGCCTCAATTGAGACAAAATGAATCCCTAGTCTAGGGATCATCATGCATAAACACTCTGGTTTTAAAATATAGAATACTTCTTAACATAACCTCAAAATTACTTTTGTGCTGAAGGCTGTCAATTTAAAGTAATGTGCAATATAAACTATGATATTGTGAAGGAACCAAGTGAAATAGGTATTAGACTAGTGCATAAAAATAAAAGGTATGCCAGCTCTAAAATGAAGTATTTAAATAGATATTTAATCAGGGCAGTTAACCAGTAATGACATCAATTAATCAAGAATTGGAAGCACATTCACCTTGTAACCCCTACCCCACACCAAACCCATTACATTTTGAAAGAGATTGATTGTGTTTATTAAAAAAGTCAACGCTGTAATTTAATTATTATAAGACAATGTCAAACAACTTGTAAATTCTGAGTACCAGAACTATGGTCCTTTCTCAAACTTACATCTTCTATGGTTAGTAGGCATTTTACTGCATAAGGATTACAGGATTGGGCACCACATGAACAAATAGGAGCTACAGATTAGAATAGGAAGAGGAAAAAACCCAGTATTTTTCTCCCCCAAAGAAAATAGGAAAGTATTCTAAAGTATTCTAAAAAAAATATACCACATAAAACTTAAATATACCTGTTTACCAAGACACAGTTCTCATTCTGAGACTCATTTTTATACAGATAACCAAAAGTGGGTTTACAAGACCAGATCAACTTTTGTGAGCTAAATAGACAAAGATAGACTTTTAAAAAAATTAAAGAAGATTTGACTTTACTAATGAGTCAGGTAAGAAAATAGACATACCTATAGAAATTACGCTAGCACCAACTTCCTTTGGCAGAAAATATGAAGCTATGTTAGTGGGAAACATAATTTTTAAATTTCATTTTATTGCTTCATTGACTGATTGACTGACATTATTTAATCCTTTTTCTCCTCTATGCGAGTTAATTAAAAAAGGATTATATATTTATTTGCATGTCTCTCTTGTTACAGCAACACTGTGATGACTATTTGACTCCTTCCTCAGTGTTTTACCTTTTTTTATAACCACTTATGATCACAGTGTAGTCCTGTCACACCAGTGCGAATAAGCAGCACACAGACTCATGTAGGGTTCTGACAGATGGAAGTATCCAGGACCGGACAAGAAAAGGAAAACATAGTCAGATTAGATCAGCTTGACATACTGGTATGAGAAAAAAGAAAACCCAAGGACAGGTAAGACAGAATTATCCTCTCCTCTGTCTACAAATTTTGTGCAATGTTTTATAGTTTGCAGCATGATACTCACTGAGATACCTGATAAGCAATGCTTTCAGGCAGAGGAAGCAGCTAAGCAAGTGGTATTTGTAATAGAAGTGAAGATTTGTGAATTTCATGAGAAGGTCATCAGCTCGAATCTAAACTGCATTCAACGCCTCAGAAAATCCCAGTAATTTTACCATTGGTGGTGTAGTTTCGGTTAAAAGGGAAGGACTTTTACTGAATCTTTTCATATCACCACATAATTTGGAGCATGGAGGAACCAACCCCCATCTGAACTGGATGATGAGCAACTGTCCCCAGCATCTCGGGACCTGCCAGAAAAGTGGGTCCCTGAAGTGGAGCATGCTGGGAACTAGAGAGACAGGAGATAAAAGGCAGGTACACACTGGAATGACCTTCTTTGTGCCTGTTTTTGCCCACTGGAGCACCACGGACTCTGTGAGCCTTTTCCTCGAGACTGTCCTGCCTCAGTTGTGGCCATTTTCTGCCTCAGCTACTCCGTTTTGACACCAGACCAAGGTCACCTTGGCCTCAGCTGAGCCTTCCTGGCACGACCAGCATAGATATTTACCTTCTGAAATTGCCACTGCTAGCCCAAGGATTCCCCTCTTGAGAGTTGCTGCCGTCTCAGCCACATCCATTTTTGGCCTCTTGCCCATATAAATCAGTGCTGCCCCACAGCCTGAGCCCACCCAGCCCCACCAAGCCCCAGCTCTGAGCCAGGTCATCCCCAGCCCTGCCACTGAAACCTGCAAAGTTTGCTCTGTTGGACCCACACCATCGCCTCAGTGGCACAGGACGTTTCTTCAGACAAAATATCCTTCCAGGTTTTATTTTAACTTAGAGGGCAGGTAATATTTTCTGCTATTATTGGGGGGATTTATTTTTTTCCTTCTTCATTCAGATTCCTCGTAATTTTTACCTTGTCTGTTTTGGGGGAAGAGAAATAAAAGAAAAAAAGAGGGGTCATCTGATAAGCAGTCTCACCTCCCAGACATATTAAGATATTGAAAGGCCTCAAGGGCAAGATTTACAAGGAACAGTGGATTCGTTTATCTTGAAGAAGAAAAGGCTGAGGGGTGGCCTTATCACAGCCAAAGCTTCCTCGAGGAGGGCAGCAGGCAGGGAAGTGCTGATCTCCTCCCCGTTTGGAAATGTAATGAAGCAAAATCAGGGAAAGTTAAGGTTTGGAAAAGGTTCTTCACTGAGAAGGTGGTCGGTCCTGGAACAGGGTCCTCAGGGAAGTGGTCATGGCATCAAGCCTGTCAGAGTTCAAGGAATGTCTGGATGATTCTCATAGTCATATAATTTTTTTTCATGTAGTCTTACAAGAAGCAAGGAGTTGGACACAATGATCCTCACGGGTCTTTTCCACCTAGAGATATTCTGTGATTCTATGACTTTGAACAATTTTAGATTGCAATTTTCCTGGGGTTTGAAAGGTGTCTCTACCAAACTGAACGAGTGTTATTGAACACCACAAAACTCATTGATGATTGCTATGGATGCAGAATGAGCCCTTTGATTACAGTCTGACATAGAGTAAGCTCTAAAACTACCTCAGAAAAAAATGTAGGAAAGACACTGAGCAGGCTGAATGAGTGTTTCAACCCTTAAAACAACTGGACTGCTGCTAAATTTAAGATAACTTGAAGTCTAATAGCTCTTGCCAAGAAGTTTGACATATTCTCCAGCAATTACAGTAATTTAATTGTAGTTATCTTACAGTATTAAAGTGTACTAGGCAATTTCCCTTAATAAGCTTGATTAAGATACCTCTCATACATCTACCATCAGAGTTTTAATCTGCTTTAGAAAATGTGTCATGCCCCACACAACTCGTTTCTTTTCACTGCCTGTAAAGAGTGTCCAGATGATTAGCACATAGGTAAAACACTACTTTGTAGGCAGATAGGTGTGGCCAGTTGAAGATTATCTTTCATATCTACTATACATGTTTGGACAAGAATGATTCTCAGACTTTGAACTCACACTTTGCCTTTTTATCCATTTTAGGAAAAAGAAGTGTTACACTGCAATATGATTTCCTGAAACAAGAATTTCTCTATTTACAAACACACCACATCAAGTCAAAGAATTTTAAGGTATAACAGTAGTCTCAAGTGACAAAGAAATAAGAACAAAGTTGGGGTGTGAGTCATATGGCACATACAGGTAGTAGTAGTAGTAGACATAAAGCCATATCAAAGAAGTAAACAATCCCTTCTGAGCATTAGGTACTTGAACTCCTGGTTATCCATCATATTTCTGAAGTGTAAATTTTGGTACCAACTTAAGCACAGAACCATAAGGCAAGTACTGAACAATTTACTTAAACATCCCAAGTCTTCAGAGGCCAGACATTTTTAGCTGCAGAGAAGCACTAAGGTTAGTAATGTCTGATGGAAAAACAGAATCACAGAAACATAGAACTGTTAAGGTTGCAAAAGACCTTTAAGATCATCAGGTCCAATCATCAGCTTAGCACCACCTCCATGTTCCCCATGAAACCAAGTCCTCTAGCACCTTATCCACACATTTTTTGAACATATTCAAAAAAAAGTTCACCACTTTCCTGGGCAGTCAGATCCAATGGTTTACAACCCTTTCCATGAAGAATTTTTTCCTAATATCTAAACCTCCCCTAGTGCAACTTGAGGCCATCTTTTTTTTTGCCCTGTCACTTGTTATCTGGGAAGTGACACCCACTTCACTACAACCTCCTTTCAAGTGACCAGTAAGGTTTCCCCTTGGCTTCCTTTCCTCCAGACTACCTCATAAAACTTGTGCTTCAGCCCCTTCACCAGCTCTGCTGCCCTTTTCTGGGCTTGCTCTAGCATCTCAATGTCTTTCTGACTGAGATGTAGAAAATCAGTTTCTAATGACTTTAATAATTAGCTGAACCACAGCAAAATTCCAGTCTTGACAACACCAAGGACAATATTTCTGTTTAAAAAAAGCACCTATGTGAAAAGCTTAATGAATACAAGTTTCTATGTTCTTCTTACAAGTCCCTTTCTTTGCCTATCAAACACAGTTATCAGCTAGTCTGTAAAGTAAGCAGAATTTCTTTGTTGAGATCATTCTTGAATTTTGTGTGGATCCTATTTTTAGCTCTCAGAATTGCAAAACATTAGACAGAAATGTTCAGACTCTTTGTTATTAAGTCTTAAGATGAGTAGGTGCTTTTTTTTCATTCATTTAGACTGAATGAAAAAGGTATGCATTAAACTCCTGAAAAACATTGCCTGCATTAAAAAAGATGTGAGTACAGGAAGCAGACTTTTGTTAAAATTTTTTCCTTTGCATTTATCCTTGAGCATTTACCCTTGTCAAAGGTCAGTTTCCTGTCCATCAACTCATGAAGTTACCTGGAGATTCTTGAAATTCTATTTATCATGTTTCTCACATTGTTATCCATTTTATCAGTTTTCTAATTGTTGTGGTTTTGTTTCACATTTTCTTTCCAGAGGGATAATCAAAAGTGTTTTGTCAAAAGTGTTGATATCCTTAATATCAACATATTAATATGTTAATATTAAGAGGATAAATGAATGAGGCAAAGGTTGAGTTTACTGTCTATACCATTTTTCACATTCATGGTGACAGAAGCTGAACCATTGGAAGGCTAGAAATATGCACTGTTCCTATTAGAGGCACGTTAGAAAAAGTGACAGAAAAGAACTGATAGGCACTTATAAGCAATAATTCAAGAACTATTATGGTACATAGATATCCATGACAAATGGCACTGATCTAGTTAGTAATGCTCGTTGTTTTGTTTGGGTGTTTAACAGACATGGTACAGTTTTCTCTCTGATAATAGTTCAATCTTCCCAGGAAATAAAAAGATCTATTAAAATCCCGAAATCATTGTGGTTCATCTGCTCCAGGATTTTTCTATTCCATCGTGAAACTGACAGAAAATCATGAAAAAATGCCCTCAAAACAAACAAAAAAACTACACAGGCACAAACCCAACCAACCAAACAAAAAACCCAAACAAAACCAACCAACCAACAAACCTGAAAAACCAAAACCAACAAATCAAACAAAAAACCTCAAAAAAACATTAGGCACTAATGGTTCTCTTATTTCAGCTCTTCTGTTATTGATATAAGTTTGGTCTACCAAAGCTTTAACAGCCTAGCACCATGCGCTATTTGTGCAAACACCTCTTTGGAGCTTGCTACGAAATTAAGGAAAGTGATCTTTTACAAATTAACTATTAGCTAAAATTATTTTTCTTCCTGGGTAGCTATGTTAGCAAGATTTATATTTATCACTTGAGTTTTTAAACTGTTTGTAGCATGTTTGCATCACAGATGAAAGCATGGACTACAAAATAGCTGCATAAGATCCTTGAAAAAAGAAGAGCAAAGGAATTAACTTTAAGGCAAACATAGCATGCTTTTCTTCTGGGAAAAACTTCATTTTGCTATTGATGAGTCACACATTTCGTCTCAGATATGCTTCTGCTAAAAGAAGAAAAACAACATTTTCAATTTGGATCTCACAAGCCTGTCTGCAATATGGCAGAATATGTTAGGCATAGTGTATGCAAAAATCAGTAGCGATGTTTTTTTTAATATTCCTTTTTTGTGTAACAAAGAACTAGAATCAGAATTTTAGAAATTCAGAGCCATTTCAGACTCCAAGTTGCCTCTTGTCCTGGTTTCTGAGCCCAGAACTCAAAGGGAACTTCATTAAATGAAGTATTCAGAGCTGAAATTTTCTTAATTTTGTGATCCATAGTTGATTGGTAATAAAGATGGGAAAGGGAAGAATGTAGTACATAGGAATCTAATATCTATAAATACAACACACAGCACATATACAAAGGAAATATTGTAATTCATGCAAGAGACAGACAATAAGCAAGAGAAATTAAAAGCAGTAAAGACAGAGTGACAGATTCTTTGAAAGTTTAATATTACTTTGTGTAACATTTAATGCAAAAACATCAGGACTCTTTAATGAGCATCCTAGAATCCATTGTTAATTAAATTCTTAAGTATATAAAACCTCAGAATTATGAACCAGCTTTTCATATTTGCTGTCGTGATTTTCCTGCCTGATTATAATCCATTTGTACTTTCATACAGGAGAAGTTACAGGTAGTAAAAGACCTTTTCATATAGGAGATAAAAATATCATTTTTGAAGTCTTTAGATTACAGCTTCAATCCTTCTTGATACTTAAGCTTTAGACAAACACAGTTTGTCTTTAACAGTTAATGTTAATTACTGATAGTAGTATGTAGTTAATTTACATTATAAGTATGACAGTAATGAACTGTTATGCCCTTCTATTTTCAGTGTCACTCATGATTTTAGAGAGACCCTCGTTTTAGTTTTATTTCATCTCTTGCTTCCCCTCCTTCCCATTTTCTAGTCTATTTTCTGATTGTTTGTGAAGAAGACACCCCATAGCTTAAGACTGTCTGGTTGCCTTTATGAATCTTACCTAGACCTTTTGCAATGGCATTGTGGAGAGAAGTTCCCTAACTACACTCATCCAATGGTTTACACAAGACATTTAAGGATATTTTCTGCTTTGCTCTCCATTCACATCATAATTTCTCTTAGTACTTTATTTTCTTTCGTGTTCTTTCCTACTGAAAACTGTTAGTTTTACAGAGCTACATATAAAAATCTTAAGATCTAACTACTGAGTAATATTATGTCATTGAGTAAAATGCGGTCCTTTTGCATCTCATAACCACGAGAATAATTTTTGTTATTAATGTGTGTTCAATACTCATGCTTTTCTTGAAACCTTTTATCCATATGACAACAGCATGAGATATCTACATCCATATCCATAACCTCCAAATCTTGAAAAATTAATCATTTGTTCCCTATGTTTTCTGTTGTTCTCAAGACTTCATTCCTAAACTTTTTGCAAGTCTTTAGTAGGCACTTGTCATTTGGGGTTTTTTTGTTTGCTTTTGGTTTTGTTTGGTTTTGTTTGTTTGTTTTGTTGTTGTTTTTCATTTTTTTGGATTATTTTTTTGAAAATCCAAGAGCATGCTAATATATATTGTTAGTCATGGGTTCATTTTGCAAAAAGAATTTCAGTTGTTTCTCACTGTATCACTTCAGTCTGTCTGCTAGTTAATACATTTTTCTAAATAGTCTCTATATCTTTCTTAAAAAATGCATCAGACTCTTTTTGTCTCAGGATTACTTTTTGAACTTTTGTAGAAGCACCTTGGCCACTGCCAGGATATTTTCAAGCTTTTTTAAAGTCACCATGTATGGGTTTTTTCCATTAAATTCTTAAAAACTCTTGAGTGAGTAGCATGCTGTCTTGGCTATTTGATACAGTTTTGTCAATCTGTTATGCAGTATCTTCCAGTGATGTTTTCCAACTTGAAACAAAATCTTTACTGCTTTTCACATCTCATTTGGTACTTCCTCCAAGCTTTTTGTGAGGAACAAGAAATTAAAAAAAAAAAATTTATTTTTTTTTATGCTATGGCCATGGATTGTTCAAGTGCTTGCTCCCTCATATGTCACTTGTATATTGATCTTAAAAAAAAAAAGAAAAAAAAAACAGACATAATTAGAATGGCCAGAAGTTATTTGCAAGTGAATTTTCTAAGTCTTTCGTTTAGAAAAGATAAAAAATACATGAAAATGAGAGTCAGAATTTTTATTTTATAGTAGAAATGTAGGATACTGGCATACTGTGAGAACACGTGCCTCTATAAGGCATGTTCTTGTTTCAAAATGAAAGTTCAAAATGGGACATTTTGTATTAAACTATATGTAATACCTCACACTGGCAGTTAACATTGCAGTCCAGTATACACAAACTAGCATTTTGTGATTCAAACACTTCTGGTAGGCAAGAAGAAAATGTTTATCTCTACATTTTACACCCATCCCTAAAGAACCTACCAACCCAAAATCAGTTGTCAAAAATGCATTAAAAGCACATTCCATGAGATGAAAATTCACCAGAGTATTAAAGAAAATAAAACATCAGAGTAAACCCTCTCACTTTTTGACCCACCTTCAGTCCTATCTAGTATAAACAAAACTTGATGTAGGTCAGAACATTGAAAATTCCATTCCCACTAAGCTTCACTTGAGTAAACAGGATGCTTGCCTTGAATACTTTTATTTTTCCCTTGTGTAGTATACTCTCTCAACATGTAAATATATATATATATTTTTATAAATCCAATATGGACATTTTTATTTCAGCTAAAAAAATGTTTGAGTATTATTTGAATACTCAGGCTCTTCAAGAAATAACAGTAACAACCTTCTTTCTTACTTTTATTATAAAAATGTTTTTTCAAGTCATTGTGCCTGTCTTGCACTGTGAGCAAAGCTGAGACTCGATTCTAGCAACAGATATGTTTCAACTCCTTTATATTGCCAGGTAGCCTAAAAATCTGTATACATAAATATGTCAAACATTGCTATTTTTAATAATGCAATGGGGAGAAAAGAACAAGCATCTCCAGTGAACTTGTATATGCATAAGTTGATTTTCAGAAGTGTTAGCCCTAAGAATTGCAATTTGAAAGACCTACTTATCTGAATAATGTAAATATTTATTTATCAAAGATAAATTGTGAATGTGTGATTTCTGACAATGGATGTGCTGCAGTTCAAAAACAATTTCTCACAGGACCTTCCTCACTGCATTCAGACTAATGAGCTTTTTCACAGAAATGTTTCTTTTTACCAGTGGCAGTAGAAAAGAAGACGGTAAAAATAAAGCTTGCCCCTATGTTTAGAAAGTACTATTTGTGACTACAATACATAACTATCTTTAATTCACAAAACTATGACACAGATACCTGAGATTTGAGAGATGTTACTGAAGTCAATGAATTTAAAACAATTCTAATTAAAATTTGATTGGTTATGGTATGCAAGTGGGAAGTCAATTTTTCATCTCCGTGATTTTCCCAGAGACTACTGTAACTCTGCTATACATCATTACAACTTTGAACACTGCTGCTGTTTGATGAGATCAAACAGAATGACACAGAATAAACCAGAACACTCTAAGATGCAGTGTGGCTCAATAAAACAGCAAAATACTTATGTAGTTTTCAAGTCAATGGGAAATCTGGTTCAGAAAGCTCTCTTCAAGTGTTTTGAGGTGGGTATTTTAGCTTGTTTGTTTGTTTTTTTAAGTATTAAAATATTATTTAAAGCATTCAACTGGCGTTTTTTTTACAAAGAGAAAAAAAAGCTAAATATTTTTGCTAAGGTTCCATAGAACTGTAGAAGCATGTTTTACCTTGACAGATGACGGTTTTGTAAGTAACTACATGAATTTAAAGCATGAACTTACTCCGCTAGCATGTTAAACTGATTATTGGTACTGAGACAGTACTTGAGTTTCATCTCACCAAATCTTGGGCAGTTAATTCATTGACCTATCTTTCTTTAGTGATTGTAGAGAGACCTGGAATTTTTGGCTTCATCTGGATGTCAAGGGCAAACCACTAAGCATCCTTGTCTGACCTCAGGGCTGGCACTACTTTAAGCAGCTTGGACTGGACAGCTCCTGATGTTCTTCTAACCTGAACTGATATTGGGGTTTACAGATGTAACAAGAGCTAATAGTGTTTGCAACAGAATATACCAAGGAAAAGTACATATAGCTCCACCAAGCAATTTAAAGAAACCAGCCAAGCAAAGTACAGAAACAATGAAGAAGGGAACTGAAGCAGACAAGCAGGCAATAGCAAGTTGCTCTATAACCAGGAGTATTGTCATAAAGTTCATAAGGTGGTCACTCAGAACTTTGGGTGCTTCAGACAGAAAAGACCACCAGAGACCCTAGGTGAAGCCGTTAAGAGATCTTATACGGATATGTATGTATGCTAGTTACTCCCGGGAAATGTCATGAATATGTAACAAGAATGTGGGGAATAAAAATTGAATAATCATACAATTCTAACATAAAAGCTGTAGCTAAGATATGTCAGTATGCACTTTGGTGAAATGTGCAGCCAGCACACTGTAATCATCTAGTGCACCATAATAAAAGAATGTCTGCCAGTTCTAAATTCACAAATTGAGTCTCAGAGATCAATTTAAGGCAATAGAACAATTCCATTATTCTGATTGAAGAATGACACCAAATTTTAGTTGGTCTAGATCCACACAAAAATTCTTTTTTCTAAATTTTTTAACATGGAAAATAACATGAATAATTAATAAATTAATAAATAAAATTAAATTAATACATTAAGTCATAGGCAGGTTTTTTTCAACATATTCCTCATTGTAATAATTCAGCCATTCTCTCAATTCCCAGCTACAGATGTTGTGTTTATGTCACCTATTTACATCATGCACTATATATTATATTATTACAAATTACAAAGTCACCATATTAAGCATTAAGCTTAAAGTGTGTTCCCTCTCTCTATGACATCCTTTTTGCTTTAGCAAAACAAAATCATCTAAAGAAAGATATAATATATCTTACTACATAATAGGCACTCTAAAGTTTGAAGCACAGGAGAGGACCTTTCCCAACACTTCATGGAGGCCATATTGAAAGTTTGCTATGGTTAATGATAAGTGAATATTCAGAAACTTCCAAAATTTATACTTCTTGGCATTCAAAAATTCTCCATTTCTCCCAGAAATTCCAGCATAAGTTCAGGAGAAAAAAACTTTCTTTCATCATCTACTGAGGGAACTACACCCTTCAAACATTGCCAAAGAGAAACATAACAAATCTCTTGGTTTTTCCGGAGTTCTATTTCTCCCCCAAACCTATCTCACACACAGCTGCTTTCCAATTGTCACAGTGAGACTCTCAGATTGCTCCTCACTCAATTCTTCCTGGCAGACCAGACACTAAAAATCAGTCTTCTTGTCCTAAGACAGAGAATAATCTTTCTTTGTATGGGTGATAGAGAGAAGCTATTTAAAAAAAATTAAAATATCTCAAAAATAAAGAATATTAAAATAATTGCTTATGTATAGCCACTTCAATATCAGTCATATCACAAATCATGCATGCCAGCAGTGCCACAAATCATTAAGACAGACTTAACTGTACTTGACTTTTATGGCTGACTGCATTGATAATAGCTCATGATTAGCTGCCATGCTGGTATGCAGGTGAAAGCAGAGCTATTCACTAGATGGCTATCAGTACATTGAGCAGATTGTGGTTACTGATTTCAAATAACTTGTTTTCCAAAAGTCCTGTTCTCCTTTTCACACAGATTTTAAAACAAATAAACAAATAAATCCTGTCTTTGAATTTTGTACTGTCACACACAAGATTATGAAGAGGACGAGAGAGAACAGGAGATGACTATGTAGAAATTTTACGGGTGTTACAGAAATGGGAGTCTATCATGCCAGTTCATTTAAGCTCCATTTATGCTCAAAGTACTTACCAAGAAACTAAAAGTGAACAAGCCCTGCAGGGCCTATTCAAAAGCTTTAGCAATAAACCAGCCCCCACTGTGTCACTTAAAAGTTACAAGTTCTAATTTCACGTGGGAGTTATTGGGAAAGTTTGTCTCTACTATGATTATATCAGCCTGATTTTATTCCTCTTGTCACACAAAGTCTTTTTTTTTTCTCATGCATAATTGGCACACATCGTGGGTATGTCGCTAATCTGCACAATTATCTACCTACACTGCTTTTCAATTAAAGGATCAGAGTGCACGTAGCGATAGCATATTCTTGAAAGGCCACAGTCTCTATATGCAAGCTAAGAGTTTTGCTATTAGAAGGGTATGCACTGGTTTTTACCTGACATTTTGCCTTTGGTGTAGCTCAGCATGTACAAGAAATATGAAAAGCAATCCCCAGTCTCTTTCCCTGACAAATATTTAACAGAACAGCAGGGGATGAAAGTGTTGGTGGCCTTGGTTCTGAATTGAAATGTCAATAGAAGCACTATTATGCAGCGTCTACCTTTTCACACACTTCAGAGAATGAAATCTGAGTGCCATCCTTACTACAAGACACTTTAACATTTACCAGTGCACAGATAGACACAGCAAAGAAACAAACAGCACAAAAATGTTTGATTTATTGCAAGAGATTTTGCGATATATTATGAGCTACATTTTCAAACGTCAAAAAGTTATGCATACTGAACACAGAATTACAGACTGTACAGTACTACATGTGTACATGCAATAATTAACTTCCTAGTTTTTTGATTTTCACTAAAAAACACCCTTTCTCTAAATTCATTGTTTACCCATACATTCTTCTCACAATCGTGCTTTATGGCTTACTTCAGTTCCTGTGTATCACACTTTTTCACTTTTCATCTGAGCTTTAATGTTTCTTCTGCTTCACATGACCAGTAAAATGTTTTCCTCCTTCTTTCTGGGTAATCCGAGTCAAAATAATGCCTTTTTTAATAAATTCATTTCATTTTGTTTTCTCTGGTATTTTATTTAATAAGTAACATACCCATATCTTAACTAGGTCTGGGTACTTTTAGACCTCTTAAAGTTAAAGGGGGTCTGGGATGTTAATGTTGCACTACCCATGTATAAATTGGACTACTATGCGACAAGAAGTTTTATGTTCCCACTGTCTCAACCCCATTTCATTTATTTTTTTATGAAGATATGAGTTAATTCTGCCATGAGCACTTTTCTATTCACTTCTTTATTCAGCTGTGTTGTTGCGATCATTTAAAAAATGAGTTTATTTCCTCTTCCCACTCCCTCACCTTCTCTCATAAAATTTCCTGTTACTATATTCTCTTGCCTATACATTTAGCATGGACTTTCTCTAGGAAAAAGTCATGAAGCAGTCCAGTAAATTTTACTTTCCCTTTCTAACCCTTTCACCTATTGCCAATGTCAGTACTTCTCATCTGCCTTTTTAAAGAGGTTTTATTCTGTTCATCTGAATTAAAGTAAAAGATTTCAATGCACTGTTAAACGAAGGGCAGATGCTCTGAATATTCTTCCATTATGAATCTTAGCAGTAAATTCTAATGTATTAATTTAATATCACTCTGTGGCCCAGAGAACAGATATAGATTATGTAGATAAAATATGCATAGTTACCATGTCATCCTTTGCAGGTTTTTTCCTCCAATTTATTATGCTGTATATATTGTCATATATCACCAGGCAATGAAAAAGTGTGCTATAAGTTTCTCCTTGCAGAGGTCTTAGCAAAGTAGATATTAAACCTCATAGTTAATTCTAGCTGTTATCTCCTTAAACCTAGTATTAAATAATAAAAAACAATCCAAAGCCTATTCTTTGTCCTGGATTAATGGTGAGTGTGTACAAGGTTAGATTCAATTCTATGCCATCAACACCTAAGTGCCTGGAGGTTGCCTATACACAAATTATCTATGTATCAAAGGGCATCTGGGGATCTATTCACTTCTTTAGTAGAGAGACACATAGACACATTGTGTAATTTGATATGCTTGACTGTCACTATAGCTTATTTTTCATATTTGATATTTGGCATTGGACCACAATATACGACACATTGGCTTCATGGACTGTAAAAAACTCCAGATTCAGGAGACCAATTTTAGGGATGGAGGAGCAGCTCTCCAAACTCTGCTATGCTCATCTGTTAATATTTTCTTAGGTTTCATCACAAAAACCCTTATCATCCTAGAAAGAGGGGAGTAAGAAGAGCAGTATGTGAGACACATAAGGACATATCCTCTTATATCCTTATGGAGACCTAGCACAGCCTAGGTGGGATATCTTAGGGTATCACAAACGACACATTTAGGTAACTATATCCCAACCTACACTGTTGATCTTCATTGACTATAGCGGTGTGGGTTGGGTTGGATTGACCCTGCCAGCAGCTTGCACAGTTCTGTCCCCAGCAGAATGGGAGAAATAATCAGAAAAGAAAAAGAGCGAAGGTAGGGAGGGAGGGAGGGGGGAAAAAGGAAGGAATTCAGAAGGAATTTGGAAGGAATTCGGAAGGAAGGAATTCGGAAGGAAGGAAGGAATTTGTAAGGAAGGAATTCATAAGGAATTCGGAAGGAAGGAAGGAATTCAGAAGGAAGGAAGGAAGGAATTCGGCAGGAAGGAATTCGGAAGGAATTCAGAAGGAATTTGGAAGGAAGGAAGGAAGGAAGGAAGGAACCTGCCATATATATCATGGCCATACATCATTTCTGATGATTGCATCAAAAGAATAGTAATTGATAATACATTTTAAAACACAAAACAGTTCTTTTAATTGCAGGTCATTTTTAGGCTATGCTAGTCAGAATCACATAATTGTTCCCATTGCAAACATGAGTGAGATAAATGGGAAGAAGAGTTAGATTGTCTGGAGAGAATTGCATTGTTATCAGAAAATTTCAGACCTTTCTGTGCCTTCTTCTGTACTTTCAGAATGCTGAATTTTATCCCATAGCTAGGGTTATGTATAAACTGACAAATGGTACCAAAGTATTCTGTTCTCCTGGCAAAAAATTACTAGAATAATAAGATAAATATGAATCTTTATTATTTCTTGTCACTGTAATAGCTTGAGTACTATATTCCAAAAACATGGCCTGTTATAAAGACCATAATGAGAATGAAAAATGTTGAAGAATCAATTAACTTATCTTGCAACCTCTATGTCCTTGCCTCATGGTGAAATTCATTGACTCTGGATGTGGGGTTTTCATGACACTACTCCAAGTTATCTTGCTTTTTTGTCTGGTTAAAGATGAGTGACAAAATTTTCCTGTGCAAATCTATGCTGCTCCATGCCAAGGGGGGGATGAATGAGAGCAAAAAAATCAACACACTTTGCAGAGCCATTATTCAACATTGAGTTTGAGACATTCTAGCAGATTTTAAAACTGAGCAAAAGTAGTGAAGCAGAGGTTGAAGTGGGAAGGGAAAGCCGTTATCTTGTAACTGAGTAACAGATGAACACATTTTTTGGTTTCCTCCATATCCAGAAGACTTTGTATGTTACTTATCTCTGATAGGACTTGTCTTAGATAAAGTCATTATGTTAGCATTTGCCTAAGGTTCCTTGTAGATTCAGTGGGAAGAGCAGATGTTTCCTACTGAAGACTATTCCTAACTCTGCAGGACCTCAATGTAAATCAGTCTGTCTGTAGTATATGCTTGCCTATATAATTCACACAATTAGTGCTATCAGAGAGTAGCTCACATTTCTGTCCCCTTCCATATGCCATGCACATTTCATTCCTTGGTAAGCACTCCCTACAATTCCAGGAACTACTTTAAATTAAATGATTCTCTATTCTTTATTTTTAAATGTCATGGGTTTGCACCTTCATTTCCTGGTAAAGGTGGCAATGTGATTTCAGCTCATGATCTATCTCACAACCTAGTTTTGCGACAAAGCTCTCAGATGTGTGTCTATAGCAAACGCAACTAATGATCACTTGGCAAAACTGTCTGAATTAAGGAACTTGATTTTTTTTTGCAAAATATCACCTTTAAATATAAGTATATATTCAATATAACCAAGCAACGAGGGTTAATTGTGTATTTTAAATATGTATTTGCATATTTTAATATTCTCACCACTGGATAGAGAACTGTAAAGATATAAATATTCTTATATCGAGTTAAAAGTACAAAATCCCTGCAATCTACAGGAGAAGTTGTCTCAAAAACATTGCACAGAAATAAATACTCAGAGGTATATAAATGCAGCAATGAAGAGGCATGAAACTAAAGCTTGCTCTTTTTTCATTTGTCTCAAGAAATAACTGTGGACTATAAATTTTTAAGATTGGTACCAAACTGTTGTGACAAGTTGAGAAATTAGAAATCAAAAGGAATAAGACAGTATTGATATAAGCATCTGTGATGCAACACAAATTGCAAATAAATATAATATTAAAAAAAAAGTTTCTGCTTAGAAAGGACTTCGAAGTCTGATCTTCACAGAAAAATTACATCTTCATCTTTTCACTTGATGAAGTTGGCAAAATTTATATTTTAATCATCACTAGAACTCTAAAGACATCTATTCCTAGGTATGAATTTTTTTAATATTCACATTTTTTTCAGAATATGGTCTGTGAGTTTATTTTGAATCCCACTTGTCATGTGCTGGGCGAAGTAATATTTCCATCTACAGGTAACAACAAGGGGGCACAGTTTAAAACGAAAACAAAACCAAAACCCACAATCTAGCAAAAAACCCACAAAAAAGATCATTTAACATAACCAAGACTGTTTCCTTATTTAACTCACCTTAGCTAATCTCATTGCCTCAAATAGCCAGCTGAGTGTAATTCAGAAAACAAAATTCCAAAATTGTATACTTTTATATAACTGGGAATTTTTAGTCATGGAAAATAGTTCTTGTTAATGAAAGATTTGCTATATCTCTATTTACTATCTATTCCACAGAGTAGAGCAAAACATCAGGAGTAAAAAATTAGATTAAATGATATATGTGCAATCATCATACTTAAGAAAATGCCTAGACAAAATGAGAGAGTATACATTTGACATCTGTCTGTGGGTTACAGCGTACCACTGTGTCCAAGAGAAGCACAGCTAGGCAAAAAGTGCTGTTGAAGCTTGTGGAGTGTGACATTCATCCAGAAGCTAGCATATTGCCATGCAGAGAGGCACAACATTCATAACTAATGAAAGTTGAATTTTCATATTAGATTTCCCAGTCTGATGCAGTCTCCACACAGGAATCTGGGAAAAGCAATTTCATGTAAAGGAAAATTTCTGTGGATTTTTCTAAGCCTATTGAAGCCCCAGCATTACAGATTTGGCCCAGTGTTTCTGGTTCAGAACTGAAATGCAACTGTTATGCACTGAGACAGAGTCATTGGTAAGCACTAGAGAAGTAATGGAATCAATTTCTTCAACACAGTAAAGATTTTTTTTTTAAATTCAGTGACATCTAGGTACTCAGATCATCTGATAATTTGATTATCTCCATATAAAACCAGATAAAATTAGCAGGCTGTTTTTCAATTTCTATTTTCAGAGTTGATTTCAGGAAATCTCAGAATCGTAATTTAAATTCTGTTGAAATATGATCTGAAATAGTATATTCAGATCACCAGATATCCACAAATTTAATTTAAAAAAATTGAATACAGTGCAGCAATTAAATATTTCCTAGACTAAAATATTAGTCTACTTAGGGCTTATGTATGAAAAAGAATGTTGAAGGAAAGTTTGAGATCTACGAGAAACAACTAACTCCAATGAATATATCAGCACTTGAGCACTTACAACATTAATTGTTTATAACTAAAGCAGACATGTCGTGTCAACAACAATTAAACATCAACAGCACTTCTAAGGAAATGCCCATAAATCAAGAGGTATGGATTAATGTATGTCCATGGTGCTTCACTGTCAGAAAAGTGAAGCCAGCTTATCATTCAGTAGAGCTACCAGAGAAACAACAGAAAACAAGGCCAAACATAGGAAAAAAACTCTATTTGAAAACAGAAATAAACAAAAAGAGCTTTTTAGTTTGAGAAGGCATGCCTCAAGCAAATCTCACAGCAGTAGTGAAAGTGCTTGTTTTCCTATGACAAAGAGTTTCATGTGATCTGAACTGAATCACCAATTATCAATTTCCTACCTTCTATGGCTCCTGGGATGAAGAGGCAGACATATTGATCAAAATCTCACTAAATCATCAATTGGCAAGAGATGTCTGGGTGTTATTTCAACACTTTGCCCTTTTCATCACATTCAAGGGGAGGTGGGAAAAGAAAGGAGTTTCCTATGGTCCCCTAATTTTTTCTGAAATAAACCAATATATTCTTATTCACTCCTTCATAAATAAGCCAAAAAGTAGAGTTTGCAAAAATAAAATCTATTCATTACATGTATTGTAAAATCTGACAGGAGAAAGATAAGAGACAAGAAATTTTAAACAGTGCTTTGTATGATTTTGTACTTCAAAAAGTTAAGAATTGCAACATAGTTTTAAAGGCATGAATTATAAGTGATTGAACAGTGGGAAAACCATAATGTGACTCTTTCCATTGCTTTGACTTCAGTGTCAGAAGTCAAGTACAAACTGTAACACAGCTTTCTGATAATGTCAGACTCTGCAGACCTACAAGGTCCAACTGGAGTCCTCTCAGTACTAGCAGCCCTCAAGGCTTCTTGGTCTGCTTGGAGAGCAACTAGAACTTGCTATTGTTCAACTTGTTTTAGCTTTAGCTTAGCTTTGTATGAACATGTGGTACAATGGTTTTTTGTTAGAATAATTTTAGTATATTTCTGTAAATAAGGAATTGTTTTAAAATAGTATTTATTCTTTGTAGTTATAACACCATGAACTGCAAGAGTAGTATGTCAACAACCCCCCATTACAGCTGGGCATTTCTGAGTTATGAAATTCCACCTCCTAAGACACTATTTTCAGTTCTTGCATAGCATCTTGTTGTTGGACAGAGAAAAGTCACTTTCCTGGCCTGTTTAGAATGGACTATTGCTGCAAACTTCTGAAAGGGAACTTCTGAACAGACTGGGGGGACTTTTAGTGTCCACTGAGAACAAAACAGTACTTCCTCCCACTTGTTTGTTACGACAACACAAATGCAGCATCCACTAAATTGGAAAAAAAAAAAAAAGAAAGCCCAGTAATATGGGCATCAGAGAATTCATTCTCTGTAAATAACTTAATTTTCAATGTCCTAAGTATTTGCTTTTAGTTAGGTACTTTATAAAACTAATGAATTTAACTCTGCTTGTGTAAACTCTTGGTGATAAGCTTCCCAATCAGAAGATAGAAACAATTCAGAGATCAGTTCATCCTGTCCCACGAGTTGTCAGGTTTTTTCATTGTTTATGCAGAGAGGCTACACAAACAGTTGAGATAGGCTGCCTGTGCTTGAGATTATTGCTTAGATATCATAACCATAGCAAAAATCATTCAATACCCAGCTTCCCCCTACATTCATGACACTGTTTCACTGTGCGTTTGAATACCACCGAGTGCATTTTATCTAAGTACAATAAAAAAGCTAAATAGCATTTTCAAAGCTGGCTAATTTTTAATTTTATTATTTGAAGCACAGGATTTGTGTCAGCTATGTCCTTTTCTCTATACACAAGGCGGGATACATTCTTTACCCCAGAGAAGTTTCAGTACTTTTTACTACTATTTTGCTAAATTTATTAAGTTTATCCTTCTGGTTTTGAAGATACTTTTTTTTTTTAACCAGACCTTCTTCTAATGCCCTGGAGAAAAATGTTTTTCAGTTCTGATATTGGGGTGTAAGCACTTGAATTTATAGGAAGTAGTGTGGCATGAAACTTATTTTTTTGTATATTGTATCATTAAAATAACCCTTGAGTAAAAATATGCCTGAGTCAGAATCTTGATCTTTCCCATGTTCAAGAGTTTCTGGCATAATCTTTCAGAACAGTCTCACCACTCTCCTGAGTAACATTGTCATTAATCTGGAAGCATTAGGAAAGCTGAAATTACTTTAAATATGTTGTGATTTAACACCAGCAGGCAACAAATGCCACACAATGACTTGCTCACTCCCCAGCCCCTCCCCATTAGGATGGAGAGTAGAATTAGAAACAGGTAAAACCTGCCTGTGGTAAATAAAATATATTATTAATCATAATAATAATTATGATTATGAAAAGGAGAGGGAGACAAAACCCAAGAGAGACAAGTGATGCACAGCACAATTACTCACCAGCCACTGACTGATCCCCATCCCATCCCTGAGTAACTCCCCCCAGGTTATATGAGGTTCTATGCTATGAAATAACCCCTTTGGCCAGCTCAGGTCAGCTTCTCCCGGCTGAGCTCCCTCGCATCTTGTTTTGCACCTCTTTGCTGACAGACCATGGGAAACTAAAAAGTCTTTGACTTAGGGTAAGGATTATTTACCCTCAACTAAAACATTAGTGTGCTATCAGCATTGTTCTCATCCTGAATGGAAAGCACAGCACTGTACTAGTAAGAAAATTAACTCCATCCCAGCTAAAACCAAGACAATATGAAAGAATGAAAAAATAAAAGTATCAGAGCCAGTCAGGAACTATTAATCTGTAATCGTCTGCCAGGAAATATGAAGTCAAGCTCATAGTATTATTAGAGGGAAATTATGCAGGAATAAAATCAACACAAAGTTCTGTCTATAAACATAAGATACGGAAGAAAGAGTACTTACTGTTAAAAAAAATTTGCTAGCTCATAAATGTTCATAAAATCACCTATTAAATTTAGGAATTTTCCAATTATGAATTATAATTTCTAAGTACCAAAAAATCATTTCTACATACATGGAGCATTTTTATCCTTTCTGCAAATGTGACACAGCTGTAGTAGGAAGGATATTTATTTTTTAAAAAGAGCATAATATGAATTTTTAACAGAAAAATTAATTCAAAAATTCTACTTATTAAGAGAAAATAATTATAAATACGAGAAGCATATTAGCAAAAGAAATGGGGAAGATTTAATCCACATAAGAAAAAACTGCATGTACTATTTAATTTTTTATTATTGAGTAATCTATCTGAAGAGATTTCAAAACCAGAAAAATACTGTAAGGCAATATTCCTCTCATTACTTTTACACACAAAGCTCAATTTTTCTGATTTTTATATTTTTTTTTCCAGATATGCACAAATATTTAATTTTATAAAGCTGGATAGCAACAGTTTTAACAAGTCCCTACATTCTCATATTTAATTTCATATTGTGATAGATCCATGAGAACTTTTCAATGGTACAAAAGTGAAGTCACTGACTTATTCATACTTGCTACATTAATTAGAAAATGCTAAACATACTAAAAAGTTAGAGATTATGCTCACTGTATTCTATTGAATTTTATTCCCTATTTCCTTCAGTAATGATTTTATTTATTTGAAGTTGATTTGAACTTGGTTTAGAAAAATTACTCAACAGTAATAAGTTGCAGTAAATATATTACTTTCAGTTAATAAAACACATCCTCAGTAAGCCTTTTCTTTAGTAATATATATTTAAAAGTGTTATAGAACACAGATTGCCAAAGGACAGAATTTTGAAGTTGTTTCTGGTTTTGAAAACGTATACGTAAAATACATATGAAATCAAAATGCAATGTTGTTACAAAATAATAGTGCTATTCTTTGGGGTTCCAGTGCTTTCCCAAGAGATAAGGAAATAATTTTGCATGCCTTGATTTTATTACCTCCTCTGTTTCTTCTTAATTTCATTCTACTTCTTTTCTCTTTTTTATTGTATATCAGGGAAAAAAAGTAATCTCCTTTGTATTATATGTCCAGAACATTTACAGATGCTTTCAGAACTCTTTTTACAGCACCTTAAGGATTAGAAAGTGTTTTTATTTCTACTATTTTAAAAGCAATTCTTTCCATATCTGACAGATATTCTGCTGATCAGATTCAAACAAGATGAATAAAAATATTCGCTCTGTTACAATGATTCACGAGCTCTATCTCTTAACCCAATAAACTCAGAATATATCCTGTTATTGAACTGTATACTATGAAGAATTTTCTCCTACTTAGTTTTATACTAGTTTTCTCCAGTTTAGAGACAAGAAAAGTTCAGTTTTACCAACCTGGTGATTTTTACTTTTTTTTTAATTAAACAGTATATTTGAGAAGTATAATGTTGTAAAATTTGGACGCCTACTTTTAAAGACTAACAGTTACCTACAAGAGTTATAAGCAAAATGGGTAAGAGGGCTGACATATCAAAAAATGCTTTTATATATATATATATATATATATATCTAATATCACTTTGCAGTGGGTCCTAAACCTAATCATGGAATGCTATTTAAATATCATATTTAACCCCTCTTAAAAACCTGCTTAGAAATTGATATTTCATGATAACTCAGTATGCTACATTGGTTCATAAAAGGATAGATTTTTCACTGTGAGACAATTTGTAAATGGAATTTTGTTCACTAGACATAGGTATGAGGACAATTAACTTATATCAGTGTTACCTATGAAATACTTGCTACTACCCCTGAACAGCAGCACCTTAACAAAAATCTAGCAGTTATGTAAGTGCCTGGAATTCTGGATGACAGATGCCTCTACTTAGTTTCTATATAGTTCATCACTATGTCAAGTCTCTAAAGTTCATTACTGGGTTCTTGTCCATTGCGCAACAATTAAAAAAAAAAAAAAAGGAAAAGAAAGAAAAATACTACTTTTCTACTTCAGAGTAATTACGTCAGTAAGAATTATATGCTGGTAATGCCCACCTTAAGCCCTGGGAATGTGATGGAACAACTAATCCGGGAAACCAATCTGATAACCTTCTATGATGAATTTATTGGCAGTGAAATGGGCACAAACTGAAATACAGGAGATTCCCTCGGAACATCAGGAAACACTTTTTCACTGTGAAGATGCCCAAGTACTGGCACAGGTTGCCCATCCCTAGAGATACTCAAAAGCTGTAGCTCATGGTTCTGCTTCAGCAAGGGGGTTGGTCCAACAGACCTCCATAGGTCCATTTGAACATCAATCATTCTGTGATAAAACTGATTAGTAGCAGTGGAAGTATTTCTGTTTATATTATTTTATTTCTCTCTACCCAGCTGATCTCCTTGCTACACTCAGCCTTATTTCAGTCCATCAAATTTCTATAAAGGTGACTATGTCTAGAAAACATAGTGTTTATATCACAAAATGCATTCGTATATTTTCCTTTCATTCAGGCCTGTCCATTTTATGATCAGATTTTATCAGAAATTGGATGGACTTCCTACCCCTCCCAGTTCAGGGTTAGCAGTAAAGTTCTGACATCTAGTATATGTCTATTAGGTGTAGCTTTTTACTTCTCAGTCTTTCATTGTGAGATGAAAGGTGAGATGATACTGTACATACTTGGAGGATAATTACCATTAGCTTTTGGGTTTTTTCCCAACCTCCTTTTACTTGACTTCAAGTCCGGTGGATGAAACTGAACTGGGGGAAGCACTCTAAGAGTGTATCTAGTGTACTCCAACAACTAATCACTGAATAATAGTAATAGTAATACTACTAGTAATAGAACTGACTGGAGCTAGACTGCATTAAATCCCTTCAAATTATCATAGTGCTGGTCCTGTAAAATGAATGTTTTTCTCTACAGATCTCTTCTTACTTTACTCCTCTCACATTACTTGCTCCATGACAAAGGAGGTTTGTTATGGCCTCTGCAAGGGTCAAAAGCGTGGCTGCTGTCGGGCTTAGAGGAAAGGTTAGGTGGGTCATGACTCTCAATCTTCTGTTAATAGAAGGGCAGACTATTCACTCATTTTGTAATAGCTCCTAAAGAAACATGTTTATATTACAGTTCTAGAAATGAAGGTTAAAGCACATTTTGCTTTTACATAAATTTACATACTTAACCACTGTTGACTGGAATTCATGAATATCCCTACATAAAGTGGCAGTATGTTCTCCCATTACTGGCTGCCTGGATCACCCAAGGACTCTAATTCTAAATGACAATAGCCCAAGAGATCTTCTGATCCAATTTTAGACATTCTGTAAATAAATAATATTTTCTATTGCAAACAGATGAGCAGATTATCATGCATCTTCTTATTTTCATATACAAAATTCTTAACTGTACCTATTACTTGACTGTACACTTGAACCCATCTGTGAAAATAGAGTGATGTAATTTACCCAAGAGAACCATTTATTTTAGCATCCTTAAAATAAACGTTACTGGCAGATCCATGGTGTTTTGTCACTAAGAAACTTACCTCATTTGTATATGTTTCTATATGATAAGGTATGCAAGATGGATTGAAATTAAAATAATAATGAATGACAGTCTGAGCCAAATTAAAAATGCATATCTTTGTTATGCAAGAATTCTACATGTAATTGTACATACTCTACATACTCACAGGGTGGTTGCATTGGTGAAAAATACTTTTTCTTCTTCACAGGTGTCAGTGAAACACTATTTTGTGTGTACATTAATTTAGGTATCTGAAGACCTTATCTACCAACATTCAGCAAATTCATGTTAGTATGAGCCTCTTCCATTAGTTATATTTCACAGTAAATACAGTTAGAACATTGGAAAATTAATACTAGGGAGGGAGTCAGTGTGTTTTGGTCTCATCTCTACTGTTTGAAATTCTTTTGATCCAAATTTTTGTACCATTTTACACCTGAAGTTACAATGGCTGCTCAAATACAGAAAAATAACTCCATGGTTTGTAAATAAACAGTTTACTTGTATGTTTTATGTAGGTATATGTTCAAATTTACTATTTGACTTTAACATCATCTGTCAACTTATTCTATAACAACCAATGTAGAAATATACTGTTAATTTTCTAGTTTTCTAGAAAGGTGAGTTCCCTTTGTGCTTGCAGTCTAGCATTATTATGAATTCCATTTTACTGTATTCAGTTTACAACTAAAAATTCATTGACCATTTTTCAAGCATTTTGTGTCCTCCTATTTATTTTCTTTTATTCTGCACCTGGGACAGGGCAACCCTGATTGTGGGTACAGACTAGGGAATGAGATGCTGGAGAGTAAAGCTGCAGAAAGGGACCTGGGTGTCCTGGTCAATGGTAAGTTGAATATGAGTTAGCAGTGCCCTGGCAGCCAGGAGGGCCAACCATGTCCTGGGGTTCATAAGGCAAAGCATCACCAGCTGGTAGAGTGAGAGGATTGTCCTGCTCTGCTCTGCACTGGGGTGGCCTCAAATATTGTGTGCAGTTTTGGGCACCATATTATAAGAAAGATATTAAGCCATTAGAGAGGATGCACATGATGACTGCCTAGACTTGAACTATTTTCAGTATTGCTTCTATTGGTTGTGCCTGTAACAGGGAGACTAAAGAACCTGAACATCTGCTGCAGGACCTAAGATGAAGATGGAAAGTGGCAAATAGACCAGCAGTTTTCCACTTTTCTTTCCCTTATCATGTTTAGGATTATAAGCAGGGGATTGCTGAAAAGCTTTCCATCATCTCTGTGGCTACATCCAGCCTATGATGTTCATCACATACTTCGGCAGTTAAAGAAGGTTATTTTTTTTTAACCTGTACAGTTTCACAGTTTCAAAAGAAGCATTTTCAACTCAATTCAAAATTACCATTTTAAAAACCAAAATGTGCAGACGATGGGTTCTTTTTAACCTAAAAGTTTTTAAATATTCATTGATGGCCAAGTCAAAAGACTTCTTCAGAGTAATGTTTTCTTCATGGAATAGTTTATATGTTTTCTTAGGCATTTTATTTTGGCTGGTAGGACAAGCTGTAGAGGTGAAGTAAGAAGTGTGACTTTGCAAGCTATCTCTAATTGTAAAGCTTAGAAAATTACTTATTTTCTGTCTCTTTGTATAGAAGGAATTGCTATCTTTACCTTGCTAACTTTCTCTTGCTGTGTTTGATAATGTATCACATGTATCTATCCCTTCTGGAGTTCAGCTTAAGATGTATTGCATTCTTTAGCCTACTATTATGTTGAAGTGTGCTGGATATTAATGAGATAAGTTATTATCATTTGTTCAGACAGAGCTGATGTTGCAACATCTAAATTGTTCTATTCTTGCACTATATTTTCTTTTTTTTTATTAACATTGTATGATTATTGAAAAATGTCAAACTGAGATCATGTCCTAAATTAATGACTGAATTATTTTACGGGTTTAGAGACTTCTTTAACATTCAAATTATATAAAATGTGCAAAGGAATAGTGATGAAAACATTAGGTCTTGCTGGGCACAGCTAGGAATCCTAATTACCAGCTGCAGAAACATGTTGTCTCATGAAGTTTTCTCTAGGATTTTACGAATTTGAGCTTCCTGTAAGCAAGAGATCTGGCTTCAATGGGAAATGGAGAGGCAGTTTCCACCCACTCCACCCTAACATAGAGCACAAGTTACCAACTCAGTTCTGATTTAGTCTGAGACAAAACTCAGGTAATCGCTCTTGAAAAACTGTCCAATCCACAGTTACTATACAATATTTTGGCAGTGTAAGTACCATAAATCTACTCTGGCTTGAAATTTTCCATTATGCACAGGAAAAGTAGTTGGAATGAAGTTTAATAAGAAGACACCGTGGTGACCAGGCCCAGGTCTTGGCCAGAAAACCGCATCAGTCAGCAGTTTGTTTACATGCACCCTGCCCTCCAATGTTCATTGCTCCCAGTCTACTTTGTCCTCTCCTTTAACCTGTCTTTGGCCTTTCCTCTAAGCATCCCATAGTAAAGTTTTGTTGAATCTAACAAATGCTTTCAAATAACCCAGGACAAGTTTACCTTTTTTTCCATGAAACTCATTTTATTTATGCCTCCCTGGTTTTACTATTTAAAAAGTTGTGGTTGAACCTCCTGAAGGCTTTGGGTGTACCCTTCAAAGACCTATCAGGCAGTGATCTTAGAGCTCTGGTCTTTTCCAATGTCTCTGTTATTTCCTGATACTTATTTTGTGTATCTGGCTGTTTAATTTATTACTTCTCATTGTTTTTTATACTGAGCAGTCCATTCACAAGCCAGCCTCACAAACCAGGTATCCTTACATTGCCCATACATCGCCTTACACCCTGCGGCTGCGGGTCTGCCTACAGATCTATCAGCTGTTCAGACTGGATTGTCACTCACATAACTTACCACAGGACAGTATTGAAACATAAATCTGACCTAAATAAAACCAAGCCAAGACAGTTAGTGAAATAAGCAACACCATCCACAGGCCCAAGACCCATACAACATGGGAAACCACCATAGAGGGGTCCCCAGAATTGAGTACCAATTAATCTTTTAATATCTAAAAGATTTACACTTCTGAAAAGAAAAAAATAAAATTCTTCTTTCTCAATTATCATTTGGCCAACAAACCTATATAACAGATCACAAACAAACTATTCCATTTCATTGATAAAGACAAATATTGTTTTATTTATATCTCTTTTATTGAACATTTCTTTTTAGTGTGTATCTGTTTTGTGCAGAATTATAAATGTATCCCTTCTGTTGGAGTCTGAAATTTAAATATTTTAAAATTAAGGAAGATAAATAACAGTAAAGACGCTGCAAAAGGCAAATAGAACACTATAAGCTCCAGATAAAGTATTTTATAATATGTGGTGAAACTTCCAAAATATATTCTGTCTTTAAGTACGCTGACCTTGTGGAAAGTGAGGGTTTTTTTAAGCAAAGGTGCAGCAGCACTTAGTTTTTTTCACTAAAGTTGCAAATGTAGAGATGTGTGTGAGAATTATTTATTAAAACTGGTTAAAAATGCAACATTCTAGTTTCTTCTAATAAAGCAGGAATTTTTCTAAACAAAAATATCTAGAAGCAATTCTATTTTTTAAACAGTAACCCATATTTTAAGCCATTAGTTCTTACTACAATTTTTTTCAATTAACTCAGTTTTTCCAAGGAGCACACATATAATAAAATGTGGATCTGTTGATTTATCGTAACTTTGACAATCAGCCTATATTTTCTAACTGCACTATCAATTTTTATGTCTAAAAAATACTTTTAAGGCTATGAAAACTGTTAAATATTACTAAAAAGTAGTACAGAAATTATATTTACCTCTCCAAAATAAAAAAAGGAGTGCTGCTAACTATCAAAAAGTCCCCAATATTGAGTGTGTTTATGTATTTGTGCAGGTAGTTCAAATTTATTAGGTGCACTGTCTCTGAAATCAGTTTTATTTTCCTGTTGAAATTGTGCATGATTCTGTGGGAGGAAGTTAATGTCAAAAGACAGAGCAGTATCTCCCTACTGCACATTAACTTTGACTTGTGCACCATCTTAAAAATCTTATGAAGAGAATCTGAATAACACTAGGTTACATTAAGGTTATGATTTTGCAAAATGGGCAGAATACAAATTCTATTGTATTCTATTGTAATTAATAATACTTACTAAATCTATGGTGCTCTTATGTAGTTCAAAAACACAACAATGAAATTTTAAAATGTCACCTGGTTTTCCCAGTAAATAAATGTAACTCAATAAATACTGTTCTTTTGAAATGAGGCATTGACTTTTCACTGGATTACGAACTTCTGTTCCAACTCTGTGTATTAATCTGCGTAGAATACCTGCTCAGTAAATTACACTTCATTGTTTCACTTCCTACTAAATATAGCAGTGAAATGCAAATAATAATACTTAGATTTAAAATGTGTTTTAGAAAAGTGTACAGATAGTTATTATCATAGAACAGTATTGAACTCAACAGAATTTTCATGAAACTACATGCCATGGGCAGGAATGCCTTCCTTTAGACCAAAGCCCTGTCGAGCCTGGCCTTGAACACTTCCAGGGATGGGGGAGATGAAGTGTCCACAGCTTGTATCAAAAACCTGTTTCAATGTCTCACCAGCTTTATCGTAAAGACTTTCTTTCTAATATCTAGTCTAAATCTGTGGATTACAAAACAATAGTCCATTGACACTTTTTGATATCAAGGACTATTTTGCCATCACTGGCATATGGTTGTCTGTTAAAAGTTGTAACGCTCCCCAGTTACAGATTTCTCTATGGTTACCTCCCTCTGTACACCCCTCAGGTTGATCTCCAACGTGGCGGATCCCTTGTTATTTTATCCCTGGTTCTCGTCCGTGTTGTCTCTTCCCCCCTTACAGTTTTCCTGCCTTCACCCTGAACTGTGGTTCCCTTCTGGTTCACTTTCCCACCTTTGGCGAGTTGTCCCCAATTGGTTATTCAGTTGCCCGGTTCCACACTCTGCCACCTTCCCTATCCAATTGCATCCAAATTCCAGAACCTTCCCTTGGAACCCTATAAAAACCAATATGGAAGCAGGTCCAGGGCAAAGGTGGGAAACTGTGAGGGGGAAGAAGACAACATGGAGGGGAACTGGGGATAAAACAACAAGGGATCCACCATGATGAGGATCAACCTGAGGGGTGCACATAGGGGAATAACCTTAGGGAAAACCATAAATGGAGTGTTACAACTTTTAACAGACAACCATATACTGGATATCAAAAAGTGTCTGTAGACTACTATCTTGTTCTCCCATATAATCCTACCATCTTTCACTTTAAAACCTTGGTCCTGTCACTAAAGGCCCGGGGAAAAAAACCTTTCTATGTCTTTCTTAAAATTCCCCTTTATACATTGAAATAATGCAACCAGGAGTTCCTAGAGCCTTCTCTTCTCCAGGCTGAAGGACCCCAACTCTATCTGTCATATAGGAGAGGTGCTCCATTCTTCTGATCATGTCTGTGGCCCTTCAGACCCACTCCAACAGGTTCACATCTTCCTTGTGCTGAGGACCCCACAGCTGGATGTGGTCCCCCAGGTGAGGTCTCACCAGAGCAGAGCAGAGGGGAAGAATCACATCTCTCAATCTGCTGACTATGCTTCTTTCAATGCAGCATAGTACACAGGTGGCTTTCTGGACTGTGAGTTCATGCTGCCAGCTCATATTCAGTTTTTCATCTCTGAGTACCTTCAAGTCCTTCTCTGCAGGACTTATCTCAATCCATTCATCCCCCAGACTGGATTCTACCCAAGCAGAAATTTTGAAACCTTTATATTGAAATGCTGTCACCTGTGTAAGGGCAAAATCAACTACAGCAAAAAACTTTTAGATTAATCTTGCTTGATTTACCTGGGAAAACATATAAAAAGCACACGTACAATCATGACAGCTGAGAGGCTGACAACCTCTCTGTTGTGCCTCTCTGCTGTGAATCTATCAATCTAGTGGAAGTAAATGACTACAGAAGTATTTCTATTGTGCATCACAATGAAAACAAGTACATTCATTTAAACCAGTAAGTCATCTTTGCCTTCACATGAACTAGGATAGCTACAGAGTTACAGAGGAGAGACATTTTCAGAAAAAAATATTCCTCACTGCCCTTCAGCAACCACCTCTTAGCTAAAATGCAGTATATGAATATAATAGTGCAAATCATTTTAGAAAACACTAACATATTAAATAGGGATATAAATTAGTGCACTAGCAATAACCTATCATAAAAAAGCATAGTTTCACACATTCTTAGACTTATTTCCAATAAGTCAAGAATGTAGTTTAACTAATTCTATGCTTAGATTACAGATGTTCTTGCCTTCAGTGCATAAAAAATCCTGCTACTTAAATTTGCTGTACAACCAGTAAAGACAAATAGCCATTTCCAAAGATCTCTAGTTGACAACGCAGTCAATTTAAGCTGGAAATCTCTTTCTACCTATTAATCATATAAGCATACAGTAAAAATGTTCTACCTTCAATCAGGGTTTAAATATTTAACTAAAGTTCAGAAATCAATAAATTAGGGCTGGTTCTTTTAGAAAGAAGAGAAACTTGCAATATTCCCTCTCCATGACATTTGCACAGCTATTGACACATTCACTTTAGAAGGGGGACACCAGGTCTTCTGCAGCCCCAAAAGCTAAATATGGCATCTGAAGAGACTCCTAGTACAGAGCATGAACTATGCATATGGGAAGCCAAGGGATCAGCTGGAGAACAATTGAGAAGGATCTGTGGCCTTTTTTAAAGAGGGAACATGCAGAAGTGGGATTCCAGTCTTCTTCCAGTCTTCTCTTTGGAATGTGGATATGACACTTTCCTAGGAGAAGGCAATTGTTCATTTCAAACAGTCTTTGTGCTTATGCATACTCCAGCAGCTCAAGACTTGGACTCTTTTCATGGTGTCTCTGCTGTTAATTACTATAGCAGACATTTTGGTGGCCCACTGGGGACCCTCACCTAGCCAGGACTGAGAAGCATCTGCACTCCTAGATAGTGCTTGAAAGTTGGTTTCTGGGACACTTTTGGGCCTGTGAGGTAGGTGCCTTCTGGTAGATGCTTAAAGGGTTGGGTGCTGTTGCAAAGTAAATAGAATGAAGTGGTGGCTGGGACACAAATAGAAATGTAGTTACCCAGTGTTGTGTGAGTTATGCAGGATTTAAGGAAACCAGGCTTAGTCCTTCCCTCCTCCATTAACAAGTAGAAAAAACATTCCAGAACTTCAGTTTCTCACTTTAGTTTCAACACTTAAATCAGTTTAGGCTGATTTGGAGCTTGGGACTTGTGTGTGAATGTCAGCCTCCAGAGAAGCTATTTCTCTGATGAGGGATAGACATTTAAGAGCATCTGTCTAATGCACTCGCTTCAGGCTAACCTGGCTGCTGATCATATACAATTATTTGCCTAATGACTGGATGAGGAGGCCTTTCATCTGATTAAAGAGGGATTCAAGACAACATGTTTTTTTGTGTGTCAAGCGTCAATATATAAGAAAAAGTTTCTTACAGAACACAAGCTGTTACTCATTACAACTCTAATAAAATGTTTATGAGAGGGAAAAAATATATTCAAGTTAAGAGAGCAATTCCTCATTCTTTTCAGTAACTGAGCTAACATACAACAGAGTTTAACGGTAATATGGAAGAAATACTAAAAAAGGGAAATGAGCTTGAAAAAACACATATATGAATTTTACCTCTATTCCTCAAAGAAGGTCTACAGAGATTTTAGGGCAATCCAAATATGCCATATTGCATACAACATATTTAGTGAATACTCATATTTAAGCCAATTTATGTATTTGGTTTTTTACATATATTAATAGGATTTCTTCTTCCACAAAAAAAACACCAAAAAAAAAGTTAAATTATTCACTGTGTTAGGTCTTCAAAGCTCTCTTCCTCATAGGAATTTGGAGAAGGAAAATAATGCCATGAGATATCAGCCTTCCCCCATACCTGGAAGGAATTGCTTCGAGTCTCAGCAAGGGAAAGTCTAAATGATTCCGACTGTAATCCAGGTGTAATCAAGTTCATTTACTCTATGCAGCCTTGTGTTGGAGAAACACTTTACTGCTGAAGAGTAGAATGCAGTTAATTAGATTGGAATGAAAGCTTAATATTTTCATCTACTCAAGAAGAAACTTGAAGTGAGAGAAATTGGCAGAACAAGTAAAACAAACCTGGTGTGGCTCTCTGGGCTGGGCAGCAGAAGGTCAAGCAGCAGTTAGGATCACTTTCTAAAACATGGTAATTCATCTTAGAAAAGCTAATCCTTAACAGCTCATTTTTGTAACTAGATATGTTCTGAACACAAGAAACATTATTTTATGGCCAAACAAGCACTACAGATTTATATGATTTATATAGATTTATATATCCTGGGGTTCCAAAAACAGAGAAAAAATGGAGAAATTTCATTATTTATATGTGGAACACTGATAATTACTATGACATCTAAAAAGACATGGAAAGAATGGTAAACAAGAAGAGAAAGTCATTTATTTACAATGACAATTCTGGAGCACCATTAATGGCTATCTTTCAATTTTAACTGAGGAAATAAGGTCTTTGATTTATTTATTATGTACTTGGTCTTAACTCACAGGGAAATTGCATCTCATGCAAAAGAAGTTGGAATGTAAGAAGTTTGAACATTCTTTTCCCCACATTAAATGTGAAAGCACTTAATAGTTCAGACTGAATGGAAGTTTATGTTCAAGAATATTTTAACGTCGTATACTGAGGAAACCCTGTGCTTCTACTTCTATGTTTTGTTTACAGGCACTTTTAGAGAAAACTGTTTATAAATGCATCCCTACTCCAGATTTTGTTTTAATATTTTACTTTGGATTCCCATTTAAACTTATTTATTAGTTCAAATATTATTTAGCTCACTCTATTCTGTTTCTCTCACAACAAACACACCTTTTTGTTCTTTGTTTGATTTTTTCTATGTTCAAATTAAGGAATGAGAAATTCTCTTCTCCCTTGTTCTTCCACAACTGATCAGTATGAAGCTCTATTTCATGAATTGCATCAATGTCTAAAATCTGAGGATTTTGATTGAATTTCTGGGACCTCATTGCAAGACTTATTTTTCTTCTTTCTAGCAATGTTAAGTTATCTGCAAATAGAAGCAAACAGTCTATGAAAGTCACACCTTGCTAAACTAAAGTTCGGACGAGGAAAGAAAACTATAATAAAGTTTAACGAGATAAAATAGTGTTTGAAAGTGTGAGAAGAGAATAAAGGCAGTTAAGATCTTGCATTTTTTTTCAAAGTATTGAATCAAAAAACCCTTGAAACTGTAGTAAGGCCATATATGATGGCACAGCATATAGAAATGAAATATAACATATCAATGAAGTATCATAACAATTGGTTATATTCTGTAGAGTATTAAAAAGTAGGCTGATGGAATTGATCGACTGAGGGTAAGTTGAATCAATACAGAATTTTCCCCATTAAATGAAAGACGGCCATGTGTCTTCCCTCTCTTACTTTCGCAATCTAAGGGGACATAGTGGAAGTCATAAACTAGGTTTAAACCAGTCAAAATGAGACATTATAACTATTTTTGTTTTTAACATTTTTTCATATGCTGAAAAACTATGAAATTCAGTGAGAAATGTTAACAGACAAAAGTCTGCCTAACTAAATTTCCACAAGTCTTTTATTATTACTGTAGTAACTAAGAAAAAAACACACCAGATTTATTAAATCATGTATCTTGACATTTCATAATCCCTAAGTATGACATTAAAATCAAGGTTTTGTGAAACATTTGCATCTTTAACTATTGGTAGTAGTGCAGTGTTATTTTTTACACAAAGAAAACCAGACAGTAGTCAGTATAAGAGGCATTGCAATTATGAACTGGTAGGGAATACCTGGGAAACTTATAGCTGGAAAAATGATGAGTTTCTTAGGCCTAGGAGCAAAGTCTACTTAAAACTAATGAAGACAGAATAGGGAGGCTAGTGTGCTCTCCTGAGAGTTGGAAGAGGCAGCTTTTGGACTTTTGGTATCACATCTCCAGCACCTGCTGTGCAAATAAGGGTGCTTCCAGAACCGTTTGCCTCACTTACTCTTTTGAGGCAATTATAGAATAAAATACTACTCTCCTCCTCTGAAAAGACGTGAATTACACTAAGGCAAATAATAAGGTTTATATATGATCTGCTGACTCAGGTCCCTGGAGAGGAGCTGCAAACACTTCTGTCACTGTCCTCACGATTTCTAATAAACTTGTTTCGACAGCTCATTGCTCTGTGTTGGATATTGTTAATATTATTCTAACAACTTCCAAAGGCACAGGCCACGCTGCAGCTGCTGCACCCTTCTAGTTTGCATGTGGGAGTGAAAGCAATCTTCTAGTTGCTTGACCTTGGTGCAGAGTAGGCACATACCATTGAAAGATAGAGATGTGAGGCCCAGACACAGAGTAAATGATTCTTTCTAAGGCAATTGCTGATGGCTATTCCCCTGAACTTCCCATTGTGGTGATAATGCATCTCTAAATTTTGGAAAGGTCCTGCTTGGTTAAAATACAGAACTTTAAGTAAAACTACTTATTAAGATAATGTCTTAAATACTAAATACCCTAT
This sequence comes from Campylorhamphus procurvoides, assembly GCA_013396655.1. Classification (NCBI taxonomy): domain Eukaryota; kingdom Metazoa; phylum Chordata; class Aves; order Passeriformes; family Dendrocolaptidae; genus Campylorhamphus; species Campylorhamphus procurvoides. The sequence goes on along the minus strand of WBMV01004981.1, from coordinate 128,825 downwards.
AATGTAAGAAGTTAAAGAAATTTCTTAGGAGTTCTAAACCAAAGTATTCTAAAATGTTCTGAAAGTTAAAAAAATGGGGGTTTTCTTACAGAATTCTATAGCAAGAGAACAAGTTTTATTTGAAAACTTTGTTTTCTCTTGCAACAGTTTTCAATAATCTTCTCATCCACTAGGCAATATCAGTTAACAAGCATTTTATGATAAACTAAGCTGCACTTGAAAACTGAGCCAGATTTGAAGCCACAGAAGTATGAGTACTGCATTTATTCTGCAGAATATAGAAAGGAATATTGCAGTGTTTTCTGTAGAAAGATGTTAAGACAACTTATAATTCTTAGCTCAAACCCAGTAAATGTGTACAAATAGCTTAACTCATCAGACTTTTCATCCTTCCATTTTGCATTTATCTTGGAACACTGATACTCTATGATTAATTCAAAACAAGAAATTGAAAGCATAATGGTCTTTTTTAATAGAAACTTGCAGGAAATTTTATTTTATTTAAAGGTTGCTAGCCAAAGGCAACACTGCTGTTATATTCCAATTTGAAGTTTGCTTCTCTGTCTCTGGATTAATTTAATTTTGATTAATTCTGATATGGATTAATGAAGATACTTGTAAAATTAAATTACAAAACATATCCCAAATGCCTTTTGTCATTCTTCTGTCACTTTGACTTTATCAGACCTAGAGACAGTGCTAAGTGTGATGAACTTTGCCTTTTGGAACCCGAAATGCATTTGGCTTGCAATCAGTTTGAAGGCCTAATAAAGATTTTTCTTCTGAAAGGGTTCCAAAATGTTGAGAATTTATAATTGCATCTGTCTGGAACATATTATTATATTGCCAACTGAATAATGTTGGTCTAAGATGGATTTCAGATGACTTTTACGTTGGGGAAAATCTACAGATACTAAATATAATTGTTAAAGAATATAATTAAATAAGCACATCATTAGATGTCTTCATAGACTCTTTAATGCAATTGAAATATTCCATGTTGAAAAAAATATTTAAAAGTCTCAGTCACTAGAGAAAAATTTTAAAGATTTCCTCACTATGCTGCTGGTGGCTTTATGAGTTTTACCAGTTCATACTTTTAAGTAGAGAACCCACAAATATTTTTGTATTAATTCACAAATATGCTCACTTTAAATAATGATTCTTCATCAAAGATGAAAGAATGAATGAAGAATAGATAAATTGTGACCTTCCTGCAAAATAAAATTACCTTTGAAGATGAATCATGTAAGGTGATGCTCCACTGCATCCAATACATTAATAGTTATTAAGCTGATGGAAAGTCAATTGCACCATAACTTGTTCTGTACCAGAAAGCAACAGTACAAGAGAAAAAAAAAAGGATATTCAATTCATGCTTCTTGTAAATGTCATTGTACATTTTAATAGGAAAAACGTCTTTATAGACTTGAATGAATAAGTTGTATACAAAAATAAAAAAAAAACAAAAACAAAAAAACAACTATATATATTCTTATCATGCACTAGTTTAAGAGCTCACTGATTTCCAAGTACAATGAACCTTTGAAGTCACGGAGGACAAGTGCAATCAATAACCAACAGTGCCTGGCAGTAGTATGATTTCTTCAACTCTTAAAGCAGTACTAGGAGAACATGAAATCATATACTCATCACTACTGTACGGGTGTTTAGAAAAAATTATAAAGGGCAGCTAATGTCATTTACCATGCCTGTGAGTTATTGCAAACTTACAAATATATATGAAATAAATAATATTTGACCAAAAACAAAAGCATTATGGAAGTATTCTTAAAGACAGAAAAAACCCCCAACAACCCAAAACAAAAAATCAAAAAAAAAAGGCAAATTAGTAAGTTAAAAGTGATACCCCAGAAATATAGAGAATAGAACCTTTTGGACTCTTAAAATGAAAAAATATCAGACAGATTTACACAAGAATTGCTTTATCTTATTTTTACTGTACTGAGATTAATGTGAGTATATTCTGAATATATTTCCAGCAGCTCAGTTATTTTAACTGATAGAACATACGCAGTGCAAAAAGAAACTCTTATATGACAGTCATCTAATTATCCACTGAATTATATTAAACTACAGTTACAAACTAAGAAGGCATTAAAATTAGAAAAGTGACAGCACAAGTCAAACACTGAAATTCAGATCCCACTTTAACTCTGCCTAAAACAATAATCTGAAACTAATCCTCTCTGCCTGATATTGAAATACCATGTTTTCACAACTCGGCCATCTTGCAATTGTTTGCTTCTAATGAGATGAGTAACACAAGCTGTTCACAGAGATCATAAGAGCTGAGCTTTTCCATATGGAAACTTTAATGTGCAATCTAAATGCACCTTGGTGAACATTGGTGTTCCAGGGGGTCCAAAAATGCCTTACAGAGAAAGGGGAGAGAAGTGTCTCTCAATTCAGTATGATTAAGGACTCCATAAATCTTTTTTGTTCACAAAGCATAGGTATTTTTAGAGATTGAGCTAAAGTGATAAACACTGTTCTAAATGTTATTTCCTAAATGTTACTTAAAGCTTTACTCTTTCAAGGCTGCTTTTCTTTTTTTTTTTTTGGTACAGACTTTTAAACAGCTTATATATTAGGGATATGTCCTTATAAAGCAACTTACAGTGCAATGTAGTGATATTGATTTGCGAACAGAAAAATAAAGGGCATAATTAAAAAAGGATGAATAGCAGGAAGTCCACTGAGACAAACGACAAGTGCACCAAAATCTTGCAAAAAATCCTACGGAAAGTGGAAAATCCCCTAGCATTTATATGACAAAAAAGGCCAATCTGAATTACTTTAAACAATTTAACAAAGATCTTGTTTTCTGTCAAATGTTATTTACTTCATATACCCTTGTAATTATTCAGCAACTTACTGCAGAGGACCACACCTAAGCATGTTTTGTCTCAAACATTCTGAGTGTTGCTACAGCAAAGGCAAATAAATGAGAGGGTCCCTCAGAGGTGTGGCAGTGCTATTCTGAGCCAGCCTCCTATGATTTTTCCCCTGTACATGGCACTGGTGAGGCAACGCCTTGAGTACTGTGTCTAGTTCTAGACCCTTCAATTCAGGAAGGACATTGAGGTGCTGGAGTGAGTCCAGAGAAGGGCAGCAAAGTTGGTGAAGGGGCTGGCACATGAGTCCTATGAGGAGTGGCTGAGACAGCTGGGGTTGTTTAGCCTAGAGAAGAGGCAACTCAAGGGAGACCCTATCACTCTTTACAACTACCTGAAAGGAGGTTGTAGCAATGTGGGGGTCAGTCACTTCTCCAAGCAACTACTGATAGTGCAAGAGGTCTTAAGCTTCACCAGCAGAGGTTTGAGTTGGACATTAGAAAGAAATTCTTCACAGAATGGGTGCTTAGATATTGGAATGGACTACCCAGGAAAGGGGTGGAGTTTCCTTAAACACCTCCCAGGAGGTGCCATGGTGTAAGTTGACATGGTGGTGTTAGGTCATAGGTTGAACTCAGTGATCTCAGAGGTCTTTTTCAAGCTAATTGATTCTGTGACTCTGTGATTTGTGCTAACATGCAAAGCATGCTCAGAACATGAATTGTTTCAGGCCCAAATTCTGCCATACTCATGCTGGTAATTCATGGACAGTCAAGTGACAGTGTCCCAGACCAAGCTTTGACTTCATTTAGTGTAATACATAAAAATAATAAGTAGAGACTGTGAAGCTTTATAGTTAACACTGCAACATGAAATCCATGACCTTGTCAATATACCCATTTTAAGACAGCATTGTATGTCTGTTGGGAAACTTATTAATTCTTTCCATCTAAGCAAGAAACTTCCAGGCTCCAAAACTAAAGCAAACCACACAAAAAAGCAAATTAGCATTTGCATGTATAGACCAGCAAAATTATAGATCCATACCTACAAAGTATTTTGATTAGACACACGGTTTCCTACCACTGAATCCACACCATGGTGTTCTAACATTATGTCACTGAATGTTTCTGGAGTGTGTTGCTGTAGCAGTGGACCTACACTATCAGAAGTGGAGTAAATCATGCAAGAAATGGGCCTATGAAGAAAATGAAGAAACCATCTATAATGCCTTAAAAACTGAGGCTTTTACTGTATTGAAAAATGGATTCCTTGTCTTTTCCCCCTAAGTCACCGTTCTTCTTCCCAAACCCCCCTGAGAAAACTCTTATCTCCCTAGCCTAGTATGCAGGAATTCATTCTTGTAGGACTATGTGAAGTCCCCCTCTTGGCCCTTAGTTAACCCTTTCCCCATTGGTTGTTATCCCTAGATTCCTATTGGTAGTAACTAAAATCCCCTAAAGCCTTTAAATACCCCGACCATGTGAATAAACTCTCTCTCTGCATCCTCTTCACTGGTCTCTGTGTGTTTCTTTCCTGGGGCATCTCGGGGACCATGTGGAGGAGGGGGAACAAAAAGGGGGAACATTCCACTCAGCTGTCACGTGTTGCATTGACATTTGACCTATGTTCTTCAGTTAAGTTGTCACTAGTTAATCATGTGTGGAGCTTCTTTTGTTAGTTAAAATATCATGAAGTACACCCTTCTAGATCTGGTTATGGAAATGTACTGTGACTGTCCCTCCTGGTGTCTCTTTGGCATAAGAAGTAGCTTTTGAAATTGTTTCCTCAAGATTTTAGGACTGGTGATGGGAAAAATATGTGTTTATATATACAGATCAACAAAAGCTTTCAGACAGGAAAAAAATCTTGTCTCTTTGAAACAGGAATAAATTAAATACAGAAAATGCTATTCTGCACAATAATACTATTCTCTTTGGTTTTGCATGTGAAATAAAAAAATACTATGAATAAGAATATAACCTGTGGTAAGAAAAGTAATATTATTAAGCTGACTTTCATAAATGTGAATGCTAATTATAGCTGCTAATCCAATGAGACACATTTCAGAGGTGTGGATAATCACTACAAATTTCACCTTTCTCTGAATATATAATGAAGCATCAGAGACTTATTTCTAAGCATATCAACTTCTGTCAAGAGATTTTCATTACATCAAACATTGATTAAGCTAAACTTAGGTCTACCATGCAAGAGGTGGCTTTGAAGTGCTCATAGGCATCATTTAAAATGTATATTTGCAGAGACCTCTACTACAGTGGGGTAGAGAAAAGAAGAGAATATTGTCAACTTGCATAATATACTTGAAAAGTAGAAAGTAAGAAAAAGTAGAACGTTTTTGTGCTTTTTGTTAATTTGAATCTGGAATCTGTGGAGGAGAAAACAATAAGCAATGGAGAAAATTTTAATTAATGCTTTTGATGCTTCTTGTTGTTACTTATGGAAAGCTCCTGTTAACAAACTGTAATAAACTTGCCATTCTACTAGGATCTATGTGCGTGGGAACAAGAGTTCATACATCTACCTACACTGTATGTACAGAAAAGTATATACACACTGCATACATACATATATGCAGGGGAATGCTTCCCATTAAAGTCTTTATTAGTTTATGCTAATTTTATATATTACAGACATGACAAATGTTTTCCTAGTATCTTGTTTCAAAGCACACATATGTAGCACATATACATTTATATATTTCTCTGTGTGTTTGTATCTTGCAATAAAGTATTTTTTACATTTATTTCATTATTCTGCTCCATGAGCCTCCACTTCACATAAATGCACCTCATTTAACATCTGTACCACAGTATGTACATTTCTGACACCACAATTTCTGCTCATTTACTGAACGAAATACAGGAATACATATATTCGAACATGCTATGTTGTATCTTTTTCTGATTCTTCCCGAATGATAGCACATTCTCAGGATTTTGCAATGCCATGTATGTAATAACGTCTTTCTCTTTCACCTGAGCTGGTTTTGACTGAGACAGAGTTAATTTTCTTCTCAGTAACCAGTATGAGCATTTTGGATTTGTGTTGAAAACAATGTTGCAAACTCAGAGGTGTTTTATCTATTGCTGAGCAGTGCTTGCACAGAGCTGAGGCTTTTCCTGCTCTTCACCCAACCCCACCAGTGAGCAGGCTGGGGGTGTGTCAGAATCTGGGAAGGGACACAGCAAGGATAGCTGACCCCAACTGATGAAAGGGATATCCTTCACCATATGGCGTCATGTGCTTAGTATATAAAGCTGGGGGAAGAAGGAAGGGGGAAACATCTTGAGTGATGGTGTTTGTCTTTCCTGGCCATCGTGATGTGTGATGGAGCCTGGCTTTCCTGGAGATGGCTGAACAAAAAGCTCAGTTTACCGTAAATTATTATAGTTAGTTTATGAACTCAAAGAGCCCAAAAATTCTACTCAATATTTCATTAATGCCCAGAGAACCTCCTGTCTTCAAATGCAATAAATCTTTTGGAAGAAAACAGAATAATTCTGCAGTTTGTAGGAAGATCCTGTGATAAGATCAGCTCATTTCTCACAGCATCAAGACACCCTCTTCTTTCACTATTTGCAGTAGCAGTTTAGAGCACTATGTGTTCCAGAAGCCATTGCTCCAAATTTTACTAAAAGCTTTTTCTACACAATACCGTGCTCTGAGGAGTCTTACAGCTCTCAATGTGGTCAACAGAAAACTGAGATGCTCAAAAGGAAGCCTTTAAAGCAGTTGTTATGAGGTTGGGGCCCCACATATTACTTTTTACAATGAATAAAATTACTGTTTTCCAGCCTTTTACTGTCATTATCCTGCTCAACTGCCACATCACCATTTGATAAAACTTTATGCAAATGTTTTCTAGTATCCAGCTCCTGGTGCTCTTGCAGTCCCGATCAGCTGTCAGAGATAAATTCAAAGGTAACTGAAAAATACCAGGATTGTGCTAAGGAGGAACACTGTGCAAGCTTCCAAGGACAATTCATGGGATTAAAGAGACATCCAAGCTGACTCCAAAGGCTCCTTCCAGAGACAATGGAGAGAAATGTGCTCATCTAGGAAATGATTCACCTCAGTTCCAGGAACTCAGTTAAACTGCCTAAACAAGGCCAGTGACATTTGGCCTAGGATATCCCACATAGTGTTCCACTGAAGTCAGACAGGCAAAATTCTGTAGCAGAATAGGTAGGAGGTTTTTTGAGGCAACAAGGAAGCAGTTTTAAACATCTGCCAAACCCTCAGTTTTGAATGTCTTAGAGCATCTCAAATGTGTGTAAGTCCTCAAATTAGTTCTAGATGTCTAAGTGAGAATAAGATGCACCCTAGCAATGCTTACTTTTTCCTCAGCAAAGTTATTCAGTGATAATTAGATCAGATACAAATGACAGCAGTCAAGTTAGATGAATAATACTCTCAGTGGTAGTTAGATACTGCTTTGAAAAATACCAATCACAAAATGTTTAGGAATTCTTCTATTACTACTCTCTAACTCTGCCTGCATGTGTGCTGTAGCAGCTGTAGAACCTCCCAGTCCTGGGCAAATCTAAATACTTTGGCTTGGGGGCAATTTGCCTCTGATATGGTGTATTTCATGTTAATCATACTGTAAGATGGGTAAATACTACTCATTGTTCTTCTTAAGAAAAGGTTTTATTACTAAGCAAACTGTATTTGCAGTTATGTGAGAATGGTTTAGGCAATTTACTAGCAATAACAAGACTATAAAAATTTCAGTTAGAAGATCCCTATTTCACCTCTTTCTTACATTTTGTTTTTAATTTAACAGTAAATCTGCAGTAAATGAAATGCTCCTCACTGTTTTTTTTTAATTAGTATTGTAGTTTGTTGCAATTCCTTTGATCTAATAAGATTGCTTGGCCAGCTATTAATAAACAACATAGACAGGAGAAAAAAAGAGAATAAATTCAAGCAGATAAAATTTAAAGGAGCTAATTATGATGCTTATAGATAGAGTAATTTTTTGGATTTCTACTATTTTTAAGACTTCATAAAAACATGTAAATGTTTTGTATGACATGTAAATGTCATACAACATAAAAACATGTAAATGTAAATGTTTGGTGTCTAGGAACACATTAGAGAGTGAAAAGGAGTCTTTTATCAGGTGTGTTTGTGCAACTCCACATAACACATGCCCTTCAGAAACTGAAGCATTCCAATTGAACATTGTAACAGAGTTCCATGATCTGTATTATGTTTTGGGGATGTAATTTCAGTTTTTGAAGTTTGAATGGCTGACCAGGTTACTGGAGAGGTCATGCCTGCTCCATGAAGTGTTGCCACAGCTGAGAGAGGGTTGTTCAAACTACATTCAAATAAGCAAGGCTCCTTTTTTGGCAGGACAGTTTCTGGTTCTCTAGAACTGTTGAACATGATCCACAAAGGCAAAACAAAAAGAGTTTAAAAAGAAATTTCCAAAGAATCTTTATTTGTATATTTGGAATGGGGGCACCTATGAATAAAAACTGTAATTATTTCTCTTGCTCTTTTTTTTTTTTTAAATTATGCTTCTAATGTAGGAAGATTGCAACCATGTCCTTACATGCTAATATTTGTTTAAGTTTTGCTTTCTGCTGATGAATTGCTTGCTTGTTTCTGTGTTCAGTCCTGCCAATCACAAACTCAAATTAGCAAGTTTATATTTTTATGTAAATCTAAAAACATAGTGTACAACAAAAATTAATCAAATAATTTCCTTTACTAAATCAATAATACACTATTGTACCAGGATTCACACTACAATTTAAGTATGGAAAAGTCTCCTGAACAGTAATGTGATTTTTTTTTTTTTTTTGAGAGCCAACTCCTTAGAGGATAATATCTCTGTTAACAAAAAAGGGAGATAATTAAAACCTTTATAAGGCAACTGTCACCCAACTATACTCATTAAGGATTATAAAAAAACACAGACTATAAAAATAAATCTGAAATTCCCCCCAAAATAAGACAGAAACATTAGAGAAAAAATATGCAATGTTCTAGCCTTCACATAAAAACACAGATGTATTAAACAAAAATGCCCTCCAAACCTCTAACTTTGAGTACAATTCTGACATGTAAACAAAACAATCACTATGTAGCATTTGCTGAGAAAAAAACAGAATGATGAGATACAGTGTGGATCACAGATTATTGCACTTTAATTTCTAAATGAGCTTAGACATCTGTGAAATTAAAACCCCAGGGCAGACAATTTATGTGACACTATGTTGAGAAAGGAACAAAGCTTTGAGATGCGAATTCCAGCTTTCCATTGCGTCAGAGCAGGTAACCTTGCAAACAACCTTCACACAGACCAGTCTTCTCCACTCTGACTGATGTCTCCCTTATGTATCTATTTCTCCTCTCCATTTTCCAATCAAGCTGACAGCAATTCCCTGTTCATTTTCTAAAGAGACTGATAAAAGCCAAGCTGGACCTGTACCTGTTATTAACCTCTCTTGTACCATTATTACTTATTTTTCTCCTTTGAGCTAAGCTGTTACATTGCACTTGCTGATCTTTGCATGTGATGTGTTATTACATAGAAATGGTACTGCAAATGTCAGCCTATTACTGGGTCATTAAAGTCAGGTCATGATATTTGAAAATTTGATGTTTTTAACCTTTTCAGGAATTAACCAACATATATTATGGGATTATTTATCTTTGTTTGTTGTTTTTGTCATCCTTGTTGTTGCTACTTACATCCATTATTCATGAATATAAGGGCATAGATTGTGCTATAAAAAGCCATGAAATCTAATTGATTTATTCATATTATTGAATAAACTATGATTTAATAATTAATAGTATGTACATAATTATTTTCACTGGCCCTTTTGAGTCTCCTTCATCATTGTGAAAGAATAATTTTGAGCACTGTATATGCACAAATAGTTACTGAAACATCTTCTATATATATATTACAGTACGAGATAGAACAAGACAGGAACTGGCCTCAAGTTACAATAGGGAATCTTTAAATTGGACATTAGGAAAAAAACCTTTACCAAAATGTTGGAACAGGCTGCCCAGAGAATTGGTGGAGTCACTGTCTCTCGAGGTATTTTAAAAATGTGTAGATGTTGTACCTTGTGAAAGTGGTTTAGTAGTGGACGTGGCAGTGCTGGCTTAATGGTTTGATTAGATGATCTTAAAGGTATTTTCCAGCTTTAATGACTCCATTTCTTGAAAAACAAGGCTAAATGATGGATATTTCTCTTTTTCAATTGTAAATTAAAATATTTGATAAAATATATATAAATTAAACATGAAATGCAAATCTCAGCTAGTGCTTGAAACACATGTGACAGAGGCATTCTAAGATGCCAGAAATTATGATCCTTTCTTACAGAACGGCGGTCCTCAAAGACAACTATCTCTAGAGTCCATTAGTTTTTGCAATCCCAGCATCATTTTGTGCCAACAACTCGGGGAGGAAAAAAAAAAAGTGTTCAAATACTTGCCATGTTTGCTTTGAATTGGAACCAAAATTCATCTGAGAGGTCATTCAGAACAGAGTTTATGAACCTAGACTCCATCTACTCACATACTTAAAGTCAGTTTCTCCAAATAAATCAGTTCAAGAGCTATTTTTTCTTGACTTCTCTACATACCATAGGAGTATATGGTTTCTGCAGACAATGTATTAATACATCAGTTGTCTTTTTTCTGAGTATCACATTAAAAATATTCTTATATAAACAACATACAAAGAATATGTTTCCTAAATGTATAGCTAAAATTTTAATTTATATGTATATATTTTCATTCATTTAGTCAATACATTTGATGGAAAGAGGTCACTTAGAAAGTCTTCTATGAGAACCTTTTTCAGTTGCTAGTATAATAATTGTGGAGAAGTTGCTAAAGAGCTCTGTGTCTATATTTTTAGCTAGATTTTTATAGATGCTTTTATAGAGGAGTAATGCCAATGGCACACTGGCCATCTGCTGTCCAGCTTTAAAAAATAAATTGTCAAGCACACAGGAAATATTATGCTTTTCCTAATATATTCTGCATGGATAAATGCTCTTGAAATCTTAAGACAACTCCCAAAGGTACAAATCATTCTTTACAGTGACAATATTCAAACACTTAAAACATACAGCTGACAATACCATGCTAGAGAAAATGTTTTGTGTGTCTTTTTCACACACCTGAGAATGCTACTGAAACAAAGTCTTCACAGATGCAAAAATATAAAAGGGCAGTTTTACAAAACATTGGATAAAACAATCAGCAGTTCTTAAACTCAAATTATGAACTGTGCAAAAGTGTCCTATTATCAGACCACTTTCTCTCATTTATGAGGAAAATAGCAAAAAGCTGTCATAATTTGCAAGCAAAATAAGCTATTAAAAAAAAATCAAAAAGTAATGACTATAGCATTCATGAAGATCTAAGCTCCAGAAATGATTCATTACCTTTCTGGGAAAGAGAATGGGCATGATGTGATAAACTAATTCTAAGTAGGAATATTTTTATTGAAAGCTTTTGCTTCATGTTAGCATGATAAGCTGTTGCCTCAGTTGCTGATGTGACATAATCAACCAGGAACAATGAGAGCTGCATCAGAAGGCCATTCACAGAGGGAAATGCATAATTCCTCCTGGTAGTCCTGTGGTGGAGAAGCTGACTCCAAAATGCCAGCAGTATGTATCTTCAGAGAAAGCATATGACGCCTTCATTAATTTTTCTGGGGCATTTTCTATAGTAAATTTCTTTTGCTTTTTGTACTGCGTTATTACTACCAATTCAATCCAAAGTCAATTGAGTGCTCATTAGAGACACTCCAATATTCCAACTGTTGTTTTTTCATTGCTGTTGTTGTTTTTTGTTTGTTTGTCTTTTGGGTTTTTTTTTTGTTTGGTTGTTTGTTTTTTTAAGAAATCCTCATCTTTTCATGTTTGTTCTAGGTCTATGGTCCAAGACTATATATTTCTCTGGTAGCTTGATCTAATACATCTATGAAATCTTTTATAACTTTTTATACCTTTGAATTTTTTAAGACATCCTGTATCTTCACTTAACCTTTACTAGGACAAGGCTGCAGAATTTACCTTTACTTTTGAAACAAACATTTCTCCAGAGCTTTGACCCTTTCTTCAGGGAAATATTCCCCTGACACACTTGAGAGATAAATTGTCTAAATGAACTTTTTAATAACTTTTTACACAGTCTCTAATTGTGGACTAGCCTAGCAGGCAGCCTCAGCAGGTGCATTTCTATCAAAATAATTTCACTGCATTTTCTATATAATTGAATTGACTAAGTTCTGCTGCATCATGATGTTTTCTCTCATTATAATGACAGCTGTGATATATTGCAAGTTAGTTGCTTGAATAAAAGAAAAAAGTAAGAAGAAAAAATATAAACATTTTAACCATAATTCTTCAACCAAGCATCTGAGAGAGGGAAAAGTCAAGCAACAAATCATTAACCCTGACAGGTGGCAAAATAATCTGGAATGTCAAATATTTTTTTCCAGAAGTACTTAGACTGTTTTTGGAACATTCACTATATTAGGAGTAAAAACCAAATTCTTTTAGCATTACTATGTGCACTCAAAATATTATTCCTTGCAGTAGAAGAAAAAAGTATTAATATACCTTAAAGAAATTCATGGTGGTTTTAAGTTTTTTAGCAGGGAAGTTTTGCCTGGTAGTGTAAATAATGTAGGTTGTGGTTTTTTTCACTTTTCTCACCAGAAACACCTAATTCAAAACATTTATTAAGTATAAGCAGAAAATTTCATATAAATCATCTGAATGTCATAGTGTAACTGCAATTTGCAGCCATTTAGAAAGTGCTTTAAGAATAACTTGCTCTTTAAAGGGGGAGTTTATTCACTAAAAAAAAAAATAAAGAAAGAAAGAAATGAGAGTAAAATTACTCTGTATCTACATTTGTTTTCAGAAAATTACAAAGAGTGATTTGCAATCATTTGGAACAGCATCTACAGAATTAAAAGTAGCTTTTATACTCCACTGTATTGAAGGGTGTTCAGTTTTCTAAAAGTCAGAAATTGCCTTCCTCAAATAGGACTTATTATACTACCATAATTGTGATTCCTTAGTCTGAATATTACTTTCTCTTTGCATTTGTAAGCATATGTGGCACAACATATAAACAGCTAATAAAATTACTCTGTTATTGGCTAATTACTTTCCCTTTACCAGTTCTCAAAGATTTCACCTGAATTGAAAAATTCCTGTTGTTTCAAACAGCTTTTTAATGCTTATTAAAAGAAGCTTTTATATTATTATCTTATACCCCCTCAAAATATGCTTCTGTCAAAACTTTTTAGATACATGGAATTACTATTTTTCACCACACAATGCAGTACTTTTCAGAAACAAAATGTTGCAATTACTTAACAGGAAAAATTTAGTTGTGGCAGAAAGGCAGGCCCAGGAAGAAAAACGTAAATTAATAGTATTCATTTTATGTAAGGCCCTCTGCTACATGTGGCAGTGTGGAGCATGCCGTACTTCTTTTATGTGGAGTACTTCTTTTATAGTCCTTCATCTGAATGATATGCAGACCATCTGCACTTCTCAGTAGTCAACAGCCTACTTCCAGCTTCTCCTTGCCTCTAATGCCAGCTAGAGATTCAGGCATAAGATGGTGGAAGGCAAAAGAAAGCTCTCAGGAAATAAAAATGCATACTTCTCAGGAGATCGTTGCCCCAAGGGTAATTCATCAGATTTACTGCCTGTGCACTGCACAGACTCCATTTTTTTTTCAGGAAAGATGACAGCAGGAATAGACTTCCACATTTAGGCTACAACACTGCATATAGTGCCAAAGCCCATTCCAGGCTGGAGAGTGAACCAAGCCCTTGATCTCCACTGACTCAGATAAAATTTTATGAACCTGACTTACACCTAGACCGAAACACCAAATGTCTTTTGAGAAGTCAGGAGGATCTAAATCCTCTCTTGGGGTTGGTATATATTGCAGAAGTCTTGCAAGAGAACTGTACTTCTGGACCAGCAGAAGGAGAAGAATGCATTGAATACCATAATTAAAGCAACTGAACCATGTCATAACTGTTTATATGCAAGTTTGGTATAATAACTGATATGATCATTGGCTTCTCAGGACCCAGTTCAGCTGCTCACATACATATGTGATGTGTGGGCACTGATTAGACTGGGACAAAGGAATCAACTTTCTACATTTAGTTACTTCATTGTAGATGTCCACAATCTGGAGCTTTATTTGTGGCACAGTTTAATCAATTCCTTGACTAATCACTGATCTTATTTTCAGAAAACATGAATTCTGCCTAAACTTTCTTAGAATTCATTGGAAAAAAAAATTGAATACTATTTCAAGTATCCAAGCAAAGTTCCTCAAAAGAGAAAGGGAGGTACAATGAAGAAAATATATTAACTGCATTTTCAAAGGTTTAAGGAATTTTTTTCTTCAAGCAAGTACCCATTCGTTTCCAACCTATGAAATGTTCTCACAGATTTGTGGAAGTACATTGTACAGGAATCAGAGCAAACTTCACAGGTGTCATTGTTCATCTTTTACAGACAGTAGAATTTATGAAAGTCACCTACAAGTGCTTACTCTAAACTTTAATGCACTCACAAAGCAGAAAAAATATATGTAAGTGAAAACACAAATACTATTTAATAAAATTTTCACACAAACCTTAATATGATACTTTGAATTTACTGTAATCTCATAAAATCTAGGGTAATTCAAAACCTGTATTATTTAATGTCAGACAGGTTATTAATGTAGCAAACTAGCTATCAGAATCTGAAATTTTTCTGCTATGTACTAGTATTACTGAATGCTGTAAAGGGGAACTATGGTTCCTTAATTTTTGTCCTTGCCAGTAACACTCTTGCTGTCTCTACCTCTAGCTATTACTTCAAGGAAATTGGTACAATCCCTGTGAATGTTGTGTTTCATATTAAATAATCTCAATTAAAAAGAAATATTTACTTCAAGGCATTTTGTTTATTTCTAGTTTTCAGCACCTAATTTTAATTGTTACATAATAAAGGCATTGTCTGAAATTTATCTGCTTGCATCACATCATTTTGGAGAATGTTCCCACAAAAACTGAATGATCATTTATGACCTTTCTCAAATGTATTTACATAGTAGCGGTCCTATTCCAGAGATGCATTTACCTCTGTGTCATGCATTTCCCAGTTCCATGTATTATGAGGATTTCCAGAGTTGAAAAGTCACTGTAGAATACCTATTCCACTTCACATGAAATTCTGAATTCACTTAAAAGTTTTACCTCTCCTGAAACTAACTACAGATCTAAGGAAGTGAAAGGATTACAGGAATTGGTATGGCTCTATGGGACCTACATGTCATGACCTTAAATTCAAATGGGTTTATGTAAAATTCAGCGGACTAGAGTCCAAGAGGGCACGTTCACCTAACCTCTCAGACAATAAGCATGTAGTTCATCTGATCTACAGTAAAGGTGTCTAACATTTGCTTTTATGTGATGCATTAGGGAGCTTTTGATGAACAAGACAGAAGTTGTCATGGGGACAGAAACAAAACTCCAGCTTTTCCATCTCCCATGGGAACAGCTACATTGTCTAGTACAACTATCAAGACTTCTGTCCCTTGATTTCAGTTTTGCTCCTTCTGCCTAACATTGCTGGATATGTTGTATGCTGTGTAGTGGCACGGCTTTAACAGGAAAGATGCCACTAGCCTGTGTAGTCTAGAACTTGAGAACTGTCAGGACTCTCATGAGGATGCAAGCTTAAAGACCCGGGGGACAGGAAGGAAAAGTTCCAGATGGAGTTCTGGAGCTCTATTCCATCACTCAGATAACAACTCTTTGTTGAGAAAATGCTGGCATGTCAGCGTACATTATGATGTCTCCTAAAATGCAAATTATGTCATAAAAAGTGAGATGCTGAAGAAACTCCCCGAGTGGAGATAGGAACAAGATGATATTTGTGACCCTATCAATGTATCTTAACAGCTAATGTGCCATTTCGTTTCACATTTTGCCACAGACCAGATGTGCTTTGATATATAAAATGTTTGAACAGCTAATTAATATTTAAAAGTGTCAGTCTAGCATAATATGTATAAATATACATTTGGAATGCACAGCATCCTGTCAAATACAATTTTTGTTAAAAAGTCATGTTCTGTAAAATGGTTATGAATGCCTATATGGGTTGCATATGATGCAAATACTTCTGGTTTTATTGAAGAAAACTTTTTTTTTTCCTGTCACTTTTGCCATTTTCTCCTTCTGAAAATAAGATTCACCTTCAAATGTAGTGAAAACATCTTTCCAAATAATGGCCTTTGGAAAAAGATCCTTTACATCTATTTTTGTTAAAATACTAAGTTTATTCTTCAAAGTCAAGTCACTCATAAAAACTTTTTTAGAATAGTTTCAGTGGTTTAATAAATACAAAATTTAAGATTAAACAGTCTCCCATTGAAGAAAAGGAGGGCAGTAATTTAGGCTTGTAGAGAAGAGATACAAAATTATATTTGCGCTTCACAAAATTATATTTTCACTTCCAAAATATTCCTTAGTTTGAATAAATATTTAATATTTATTTAATTATATTTTCAGTAAATTATGGTTAAATTAAAAATTTATACATTTAAAACCTCAATGGTACTATTTTCTTAAAAAAATGTTTGTGTTCTATCTACCAGTTTTAGCTTTACCAGTTCTTTGAGTTTTAATACCTCTCTGAATTGAAGAATATGGATATTCAAAAACATCTTAAATTTTAATAGCCAACATCCTCAGAAGCTTTTCTGCAACACTGGGTACAGTACACCTATAATCATGGAAGACCAGCCGTAACATTTCCTTTTTAATTAATTAGCTAACATTGAATATGACAAGCCATTTATGTCTTAGCAACTTTTCTCAGACAGATATATTCAAAATTTCAGAAAACATAATAAATATTTATGTATCTGTAAGTTTATTTATCTGTTATCAGCAGAAATTGAGATTTTTTTTTAATCCAAAATTACCAATTACTAATAACAGTAAATTATAAAATCTGGATGATAAGGTACCTAGTAGCTTTTTATTAAATCAGGAGAGTTTGTGCAGCTGCATATGTGAAAAAACCCCCAACTTTGTAATGAAGAGATCAATGGTGTGGAAAAGAGTGGGTGATCTATTTTAATCATAAATTGATCTCTCTTACTCAGGTCATTGACAGTGGTATTTTAAGTGAAGGAGGCATAGCTGAATAACTTTGCAAGCTAAATCTTTTCTATAAAATACAAAAGACACTGAAAAATGTAGGGTGAAGAGGAAATAAACATAAATCAAAGATAAGATTAAACAATTGTATTTTAACAACTTATCCTATTAAAAAAACCCACATACTTTGCTTAAGCTTTTAATGGAACAATGGTAATACATAGCACATTTTACAAAAATACTAAATAGTAAGTAGTGATGTTTTGTGTGAGAACACCTAAGGGTACAAGTAATTTGCCCTGCATCATACATGTAGGAATTTTAGATCTTTGCTTCCAAGTACTGTGCTAAACCTTTGTCTTTCTTGTAAGATGTTAAATATGTCAGATGAATCATTCTCTAAAACCCTTATCTATGCCTATAGATTACAAAATAATATACTTTATTTAAAATTTAGATATTCTATATTGCAGGCAGTAGCTTAGAGAAATAAAATATATTCAATTTTCTCAGGTAGTGAGTCTTATTTAGCCAAAGCTTTTCATTTTATTTTGGTTGGAGTTAGCTTTGCAATCACATATTTCCTAAGATCTTGAAATCAAATGTATTCTGCTCGGCATGACTTCATCCTTTCCAATGCCCTACTTGAAGCTGATCAGCTGGATTATAGTTCTGTGAAGGCAGTGAAAGATATGCTGTTGTGCCCTTTTCCAAGTGTATTTTAAGATCATTTTTTCCTGCATAAAATATAATGTGTCTAATCAACTTTGGGTGACTTCTATATTTAATGAAGTGGTTACGTATGGCACATAATGGTTAGCAGCAACATGTTGCTTCATTGGGCATCACACACTATTGCTAACTTTCAGAGAGTCATTAAGCTCTATTACTTTTCATTAAATACTTGATAAAACCTCTAATACAGATATTTTATTATTAATGTAGTCACAAGTAAAAATAATTTTTTTAGGGTGCAGTCATTAATATATGCCAATTTATTTATTTTTAATTAAGGGAGTTTTTATTGTCCTTTAAAATGCACAGACTACTTTTATGAAAAGAATCTTTATATACCAGATAATCAAGGGCTTATCATCATAAGCTTCATATTCTGCAATTTTAATATTTCATATACTTTTCAGTGAAAAGGAAAGGAAGGGGGCCAACAGCTGACATACCTCAGTCTAGTATTTTGGTTTTTTTTTTTCTACAACTCATTAGCTAGAAAACTTACACACACAAACCCAAACATTTTTTCCCATGTAAAGAAAATAAAAATCAACATATTTTTTAGTACATGCACACATGTGGACACATCCACTCTGAACAATAAATATATGGGTACAGCAAACACCACCAGTAAAAAAAATTCAGTGACACAACCCTATTTTCTTAATGGTTCTAGAAACTCCAAGTATGAAATGGCTCTGAACGATAAATAAATAAATAAATAGATAATTTGAATCACACATTTGTAGAAAAAAAAACCTTTTAAAGGAAGAGATTTTGACATTCAGTAGACTCTTTTCCCTCTGAATCTGCTGTTACAGCAATGTAAATTATAGCATTAGCTCATGATCTCTTTGAAGAGCATTCTTTCAAAGGTGATCACTTGAGTTTATTAAGGCTATTGCTACTGTTTTCAAAATATGTTTTGCTGCACAGAATTAAGATTTAAGTAGTTTTGTCATTGAAACGACCGTGTGTTTTCTGTCATAAACAGTTATGTGTTGATCAATTGCTATGTCGAGAAGTTTATACCTTTCATCTTTGATGCACTTGCATTTCTGAGAAACATGAACTCTATTTTTCATATGAAGTTTCTAAAACACTTCCCTGTGGAAGACAGGTGGTACATAAACATAAGATGCTGTATGACAAAACAGGAGAAATCTTTCTTTATTCATATTCTGCTCATGTTTCTTGGAGAAATCCTGACTGCTAAAGAAGTAAATGGCAATGCTGCCACTGCCTTTGTTAGATCTAGAATTTCACTCCTTAAATTTGTCTCCTCTTATCTTCAAGAATCTCAAAGCATTCTTGTTCCTTTTTCTCAGACTCCTACTTTATTTATTGATTGTTTTTCTTTCTTTAGAAATTACCCCTCAGGTAGAAAGAAGGCAGCATACCTGCAAACTCATTTTTTGTTTCCATTAAGACCTAGACTACAACGGCGCTACATAATGCCACTGCTACTCTGTATTACATGTAACTTTGAGGTTCCTCCCCTCAGTAACTTACAGCCCTTAGCTAGCACTTGAGCTAAAATTTTTTTCTTGATTTTATGGAGACATAGAACATGCTTTTTTTTTTTCTTTTTAATGGAAATGAATAATTTGAAGGCTGCACTGGAGCCTGTGAGCACAGCTTTCTGACAGCATGAAACTGAGGATGTGGGTGACAACTTGTAGGGATAGTACAAGGTGCAAAGCCCAGAGTCATAGCATGGCACTGAGCCACTGGGTAGTACACTGTACCACAGCCAGGAGACAAACTTCCCTCCACTGTCCACTGCTCACACTGCCTAAGGGAGGACCAGGAGGACCTGCCCAAACTGGGACTGAATGGGATGCTGCAGGGTATGGTGATTGCTTGCTTCCCAGGTAATTTTTAGAAACATAGATATACTCTCTGAATTTGTATAATTTCAGAGCTTGTCTTTGTGTTTAGGAAGAATAACTCAAGGTTATAACATTTAAGATGTTCCAGTTACAAGATAAAATCTATCCAGCAGAAGAAGAAAGGACAGCTCTTCAAAACATATAGGAAGACTTTCAGGAACTGTCAGTTTTCCCACTCCTTTGCACCTTCTCTGAAAGTAAATGGCTCTAAAACAAGCTCAAAATCTGCCTTAAGTTAACGGCTTAACTAATTTTTCCATTCAGGCAAAATACAATTTGGTCAATTTTATAAATCACAGGACATTCTCTTTACGTCTCACCACTCAAAAAATTATTAACGCACTTTCAGATACAAATTAAGAAAAGTCGTGCAAGATATAAATAGTCCAATATTATCTTTAAATCACATGAAATGTTGAACCTCTGAACTCTAAATTATTAGAGTATCTCAAGGTTCATCCATCATTGCTAACACACCAAAAATACTGAGCTGTCACTTCCATACCTGAACTCAGTACAGCTCTACTACAAAACAAAAATAGATAAAAGTACAATTTTTTTTTATGCTGGCTTCTGTGTGGCTTAATCAGAACAAGTCTCCCAGATACACTTTATTTTTTTTTCAAGTAAACTGAGATAAATCAGGTTGATGTTAAGTACTTCTGCATATTTTTAGGAAGCATCATGGTTACTGATTTTAATTTTTTTCAGGAAATATTTTATTAGTGGTGGTGCAGCTTTGTTAAGGTCTACAAGGCATATGTATATAAACCTTTAAATATAGATTGTAATCCTGAAGTTGAACTGGTCTGCCTTATTCCTCTGGCACGCTCCTATGAGCCTAAATGACATCTGGTAACAAATCAGCCTGCAGAACTGGAACTGAAAATGCTATGAAATCATAATAGCGAAGACATCATTTAATGCTGGCCATATGCACAATCCTGTAGGCAGGTTTTGCTTGTTCTTTAAACAAAATCATCATCATACCACAGGTGGACAGAAATATGTACCAAGACTTTTGCAACAGTCTCAGCAGCCTCGTCTTTTCTGGCTTTTGCTTAGCTAACTTGTTTTCCACTGTTCAGGTCCTAATACACCTCACTAATTTAACTGAAATGTACGGAAAGATGTAGTGTGATGGAAAATAAATTCTTCTCATTTCAACTTGCACAGCATATCTGTTTTTAATAGGTGAGTAGTTATTAGAAGATATATGCACATCATTTATTCAGGAACATATAAATGTATATGAACCATGGAGGGAGGAAGGGAAATAGTTCCCATTTCCACACTTTCAATTATATAATACTTTATCAGATTTTATAAATCTAAGCTGCTCCATGTCTTATTTCTTCTCCAGTGTTCATACATTCCTGGAATTAAGTTTTTATTTATATATGAACCTCAGAACAAGTTTTGTTAACTTACAAAAATAAGGGTTGCCATATGCCTTCATAAACAGAACTAGTCACACTTTTATTTGCTTTTATTAGTTTGCGGCATCAACATTGTTTTTGAAAGGTACAGTTTCATACTGCCAAAGAAGTTCCAGGAAAGGATATATCATTACAAAACTAAAGTCCATTTCATGAGAAGTTAGTCTTTGAGTGAAGTTTGATTATTAATGTCAAGACTACAATCTTGAAAATGCTGGAAGTCCACACTACCCTTTTAATATTTTTTCAAAAAGTAGTCTAACTGGAAAAAGATGTAACCATTATATTAATAAGCGTACTGAATATTAGAGTAACAAGCATCCTGAACTATCTTCCCTTTACCTGTTTCTTTTTCTGTTGCTCTACGTTTTGATTTAGAATATTTTAAATATTAAATATAAAAGTTATTTATATCCTGGAAGTTACAGAAAGTTTCTCAATACAGTATCAAAATCAATAAAAGTCTGTGCATTTGAAATGGATACTTCTAACAACTTGATTAGATTTTCAATGATCTCACTGACATATATCTCTTCAGAATGCAACAATTCATAAAACAAAGCACAACTTCAGTCATGTTTGGATTCATAAATATTCTATTCTCTTTCTCAGAGCTAAATAGTGATAAACCGTTCATTTAATTTAGGATTCTGAATTGCTAATGTCAATTTATTTTACAGCACACAGGGTAATATATTCTTTATTATTTTTGCTTCTTCGTGCAGCATAATTTTGGCTAATAACTGCAAAGTCATTCAAACTTGAATGAGGAAGATATGATATGTCTTAATATTCTTCATAATACCTTATTGTTTACATGAATTTCTAAGTTGCTAAAAAAATCATTTAAAAGTTACGTTTTTTAATTTTTTTTAAAAGTAATAAAATTAGAGAATAGGAATTAGCGTATTGAAAGCTCAGGGATAATTATATTTTTTATGCTGGCTGCCTTGGTGTTGAAGCACCACAAAATTAGAAGTAATAAGTTTTAAAGATTCTCGGTGCATATGAATTAAACAGAAGCAAAAAAAATTTAACTGACTATTCAGTAAAACATCCTTACAGAAAAGGAATATTCACATCATACCGTTATCACAGAGAATAAACTATACACCAGACACTGAAAATTTTAGTGTTTCCATTTAATGAAAAGATAAGAATTAGTGTACCAAATCTTCTTTAATTAAGATGAATTAATTTAAAAACCAATGATGAAAACTAATGTAATAAACTTGAAATGTAGTGGAAAATAGCTTTTTCTAACCAGAGATTTTAAAAATTAGCATTTTCTGAACATTTAACAGAAGAGGGTTTAAGGAGCTTGAAAATGTATATGTAACACTAAGTTAACTGCTGATCTTAGTTTAGAAGTCAAAACACTATTTTTTAACTTCTGAAATTAAGTGTGAGGTATTACACCATGTTCTGAGTTACGGTAAATACAAATTATTCAGAATTTCTGTGTATAAAACTCCAGCTCTTTTACTGACCCTCTAGAAGTAATATCAGGAAGAGCAATTATGTATACAATAAATGGGTGCTTAGCATACTAAAGGCACATTTGAACTTTACAAAGCTAGGAAATCAGAATTCCCTAGATGTATCCCAGGTGCTCAAAAAATGTACGTTTATGTTCAGTGGTAGTTTGAATAGCTGCTCCTTACTCTTATCTGCTTAACTGGGTGATATGCCCCGTGTTCACCTTGAAAAGCTGTATGACTGCATAGGAGAAACATTTAAGTGAATGGTTGTCATTTCAGGCAGTTCAGTTTCCCAATCTCAATTTCAGCACAGCTGCAGAAATGCCTACACTAGCACTGAACTGATGGCAGGGCCAGGAAGAGGTAGCTGAGGTGGGACAGAGATTCACAGGATGAAAGGGACAACAAAAAAAATTAATGATGAGCCACAGATGGAATCACCTGAAAGACCCATCAACATTGCAATAAACTGGGATTGTTAATTCAGGTACCTGAGTGAGATAGGTACAGACATATGACAGCATTCTTGCTCTTTCCTTTACAAAGTATGCATTTAATGTAAATAGAGTAAAAGTAAAAAAATAATCAAAAATTCTCACTGTTTGTACGAACTAAGAATTCTAAGAAGCAACCCACAGAAATCAAAGGAGTGTTTCCAGGTATATCTACCAGTAGAAATTAAAAAAATATATATATTTTTTCTTAATACAATTTTTACAGGCTGTGTCTTTTTCCCTCTCTTTTTCAGACCAATGATGAAGATAATTTTGTCATTTCTTCCTAGAAAGTAGCAAAAGGGAACACAGGACCATTTCTCTCACACTGCAATGTTGCTTGGGGAATTAACCATGAACCTTGTATTTAGACACACATCTCACATTTCTAGTATGAAAGTCTGCTGTGTTTTGCATGGAGATTCTCCATTACAGAGGTACCGTTTTACCCATGATGGTTTGAGCTTCTCCTAAGACACAAACAGCTAAATTGCCGTCTTTTTTATCCTGGTCCCTGTACTAATAGAAAAAGTACTCATATACCAAGCAACACACAATATTTCACTTAGGGATTCCATTTGTATTTCCAATAAAACAAGAGTAACGATGCCTAATAGACTAGAAACTGAGAGGGAGGGTAGCAAGTCACAAAAGGAATGACACGGTCTTTTGAAACATTGCATGTCCCAGTCAGTTTGCATAAGGATTTTGGGAAGCTTAATCTCAGGTAAGAGACAAAGAAACTTAGGGCAGACTGAAACTTTCCTCTGACCATCTTTCTTCTGTTTCTAGCACTTTGGTTCAAATACTCAAATGGCTGATGTAATATTGCTGTTAGATAGTGAAAGTAATGTGGTGTGTAGGGCAAGGGGACTCTTAAATTACACATAGGAAATGTTTACTATTTCCCTTAGGAAATAAATATTAAGAAATTGCCCTTAGAATTCTACATTATTAAAGCTATGAAGCACAGGATAGTAAGTTTCCACCTTATGAGCATTTCCACAGGATCCCAGCACATTCAAGCTCATTCAAGCATATAGGACAAAAATTAAGGTTCACCTCTGTAATTCCCTAACTTCCAGGTGCTTGACTTTGAAAATATCAATTAAATTACTTTAATTTCTTTTTATATACAATATAGCATATAAAAAAGTAACTGGATCAGAAGGCAGCTAATAACTACATTATTGCAACTTGCTTGCTCCTGAGCACTCTTTGCATGTAAAAGTGGAAAATATTTTTTTTTCATTACAGCATCAGGGAGAGTTTGCTCTATTACTGAATGAATCCCACTACTAATGAACAATTTAATTGATGAAATAATTATGCAAGCATTAATTTTTTTACTTATCTTCTAATATGCAAAGACTTTTTGTTTTTTAGCTACTCCAGATAACAGAAGCTTTTTTTCATCTTCCCTTTACTTCAAATGAAACATGATTTTCTCATGTATCATCAGCAGAGAAAAACTAAGAAAATTCTGAGACTCTGTGAGATCTGAAATAGAATCAACAACAGCAATGACTGGCCTGATTCTCTGACAGAAAATGCAATAATCACATGACTTCTGGATAGATGTTGATGCAGCACAAATGCACCGTTACATGAAATAAAGCCTTCACTAGGCTCACATATTGACCTCAGTTTGCTCCCTCAAGTATGTGAATGTAAGACAGGCACTCTCACACTACAGAGAAAACTCCCACAGAGAGTATGAAGATGGAACCCATGTTACATGGATATGGTACCAAGGAAACCTTTTGTCCTCACCAGGTAGGACAGTACCAAGGTCTGGCTACATATTTATTAGCTTACACAAATCTGAAACTGCTACTTTGAAAACACAGTAGGTCAGAAGTTGAGTGCTTGTTTTTATATCAGTCACACGTAAAGTAATTAATAACTTACAAAATAGAGCTAATTAAAGACATTGTATCTACCCACAAATTTGTCTTTCTTATGCCCTTAGATCATTCACTATCAATTGTAACAAAACTACACTACAGAGGTAAGTTGAATTGAGTTGAGTCTGGATGACAGCACTTAAGCAGGTTGTCTTCCAGGCCCAAGATATTTTGGGGAAAAGAAAGAATCTGGCCAATTCAGAAACACTGTGTTTTTTTCTTTGTTTGATCCAATTGCATCAAGTCACAATTGGGTTAATTTTATGTCTTACTGTGTTTGAAGGAAGGTGGCAGGATCTGGCTGAATTCTGGATGTCCTGGGAATAAGAATCTGCAATGATCAAATAACTGGTCAATGCCTGTTATTCCTTTAAAAGATGGGGTGCAAGTAATATATATTACAAAAACAATATAATTAAATTAAATGCCTTCAAAAGAACACACATGACTTAATTTAAATTGACATCATTTAATGAAAAGTTATTTCAAAGGCCCTATGGCTGAAAAAGAATCAAATGGGAAAATACAGTTCACAGTAAGGAAAAACCAGACAGGTAAAACCAGCATTGCAGTTGCTTTAGCACTCTTTGGAAATACAATACAGGACCACCCTAAACCTACCTCTTTCAGTTCTGCAGCTTAAAATTCTCTACCAAGCTCTCTTAATTTTGTAGAATGAGAAGGCTAGATTCTGAGGTCCATTCTAGTAATTTGTCACAGGCAGTTATGTTGATTTTTGTGGTTATTTTTAACCTTCTAACTCGCTGTCCTTCTGGTATTTCTTTTCATTCTGCTGCTTTCTCTTCCACTTATCACTTCAGATTTCATTTGTGAGACAGGAAAAGGTAGTATTTGATTCATGGCTCTTAAGGCTTTGACAAGAGGACTGAAATGAAAGCTTAAATTATGGTGGTCTAGAAATTCAAGAACTGAAAATGCAGATTATTGTTTCAAATCAAGTTTCATATTTAAGAAAAGCTCAAGATCTCTGCTATGTACTTAAAATGGCCAGAGCTATTAAATTTTGTGGGGGCATGGGGGAGAACATCTTACATTGGAGTAGTGCAATACAGGAATGCATATACAGGTAAAGTGTAATTCTACCCACATTTCTATAGGGACAGATAAATATGAGGTACACTCCACAAGGTGTTCTTGAAGGAAATCAGTGTAGTAATTTGAAAGTAATTACACACTGCACTGAGGAAAACTAGGAGAAAGGACCCATGTCTGGAAAAAGGAAGTAGATTATTTGGCTTCTGGAACCCAAATGCCAGCTCAATTAAATGAACATTTAACACATTTGTATCCTTCAGGAAGCCCACTGGTAAAATAGGGTCATTACTTGAGGATATCTTCCTTCCCATACGCTATATGTAAATGTACTGATGTTCTAAAACTAGACACTTTTTCAGAAGGCATTTATAAAATGGGAAACTGCTCCTTACCTACCTTGTCAGATGAGACAAGAATTTAACGAGTAGTAAAAGTGAGAAATACAAGTATAATTATCTTCTCTTGTCTTCTGTTCTGGTCTCCTGCTTCAAATCCAACAAGTACTCCTCTAGAACAAAGTTTATAAGTATTTCTGCTCAAGTTGCACAATGCTCTGTGTGGGAAATTAGCTTTGTTCCTTTATACATATTAACAATACACCACCAGGAAACTGCTGCTACTCTCTAGAAATTTACTGGTTAGGGACTCAACAGGTATCAAGGAGTTAATGCTTCAAATTCATCCAGGTCTGATCTGGATGAATTGACAAGCAGAATCTGATAATAATCAACACATGAGCTGCTCCAAATTGTGGACATTCTTCACAGACATCTTTAAGGAATAAATAAACAGAAAAAAACTTCTCACATATTACCATTTTCTTGCAAATGGATGAAGATATTCTTTTTGTTAAACCTTAATCAGAGAAGTAAACTGTTTGCCCTATCAATAAGCAGGTAAGAGCAGTGAGAGCAGTGACCTGTAATAGAAATTAATACATAACATTGACTACCTATGATTTGTAAAAGTGAAAACTGTGGAGATTTCTAAATAATCAAGGTTAATAATCAACTGTTTTCCTCCTCTTCCCACCATGTATTCTGAAGACCATACATTAGAAGCAAAAATTGTATATAAATTTAAAAACAGTAATCAGAACTTGATAAGACAGATCTTTCATTTTGACTAACACCTTCCTCTGCAAATCCTTAAAATTATTTCCTTGGGATTATGGTGGATTAAATGACTGTTCAGGATAAGACTGGCAGAATTAGGTCCTAAGAGATTTCCTATGCTGTGATCCCTCAAGAGAAGGAATTACACTACTAAAATTATTACAGCCAAAAGGGACTTATCATTTAATATACACTTTAAGAAACATTCCTACATTAACATGAGTACAGACAGGATGACTTAGAACTACATATTTTACATGTGTCTAATATGACACTTTCAACTTGATCCTTGACAAAGGTATTGCTGATTATTTTTTTTTAAATCCAAGAAAGTGTAATTATTTATATTACTGGAATATATTAAAATAAACCCATCTATAGTTGGGTTGAGTTTTTTTCATTGCTTGTTTTCATTTGGGTTTTTTTTTGGGGGGACGCATTGTTGGAATGGGGGAGAAATGGAAGAATACAAAATCATGCTCCATGTGATGGGCAAAAGTCAAAACTGAGAAATTATACTGTGATTTATTTCATGAAAAGAAAACATAACTACATATGTTGAAAATGAGACATTTGAGAGACTGAACAAAATGAATTTGCTTAATACAGCACATCAGTAGAGAAATTCCAAATGCAATAACTTGATACCCAATCCACTGTCAATATTATTCTTTTATCTTATCTACTTCTGCAGCACATAGTTTCTTACAAAAATATTGCCATATTCAAAAAAACTATTCAAAGTGCTTTCTGTGAGATTCTTTTTCTTAGGAGACTAAACAAAGCATAGTAAATGTACATCACCGTAGGGACCTTTGAAACTATAAATACCCTAAAAAAATTTCTGTGATCTTGATTTCATTCATATTTCTTCATGATTATAATTAAAAGACACAAAAAGGTATGTCTTGCAACCTGAGATATCTGCCAATGGCAAGTCTATGAACCTAGGTGACCTAAAATTCCCTTATTCATGTTTTCTCTTACTTTTCATTTATGTCACTGCTTTTGATTTTTGTGTTGAAGTTTTTGTTGTTGCTATTTAAATTAGCCTATTAGTGTTTGAGACTCTATTACAGGTTTCATCTACAATATTGTGTAATGCATAATCCACAACAAGATACTAAACCACACTCAAAAAGCCTAAGACTTATTGTATCATCCAGCTAGTATTTAGGCAAAAGGTAAAATATTGCCTACAATCATGAGTGTATGCCACCTGGTATATGTTCAGGACCACCGTTACTGTATGCAAATCAGTTGTTATCATAAAATCTCAACCTTGATTTCACAAGTTCCTCATCTGCATGTACAAACTAGGGTCTCAAAACATACAAAGCAATTATTCTTAAAAATGCAAATTGGATCCTCACATTTGCTTGGATCTCCGACCCTCTTTAGAGATCTATAAGTTTCTTTTTATAGCTTCTACTTTTATTTATTTTATTGTCACTGCTCACCATTTATATTATTTCCTTAGTTCTCTGTCTCTAGTTTTCATTTTTCTCTGCTTGTTTCTCTTGCTTGTTTGTTTTTGCATGCCCTTTCTAAGAGTTCTGCCATCCCTTTTAGCTTCTACTGACTGTACTTCCTACTTTTGGTCAACTGTTGCTTGAGGCAATGCTTGACATGAGATGTCATGTGGATAGATAGAAGAGGTTTCAGAGATATTAGTCAGGTCCGAGTCTATGAGAGTGCTTTCCCCAGGTAACCCTGTTCCCAGGAGTCATTCCACCTCCCTCTGCATCTCCAAGACGTGATTGTCTCATCCTCTCCTAAGGATCCACTTCATCACAAAAGCCTACTCGTCTTCTCCCAAACCTGCCCAATAGATGATACGGACATTTTTCAGTTTCCCAGTACAGAGCTGCTCAAATGGGGCAGACAAAGAGGCAAGGTGTTGGTTCAAGATGTTCAACTCAAGGAAATGAGGAGGATGAATAGGCTGTATCAAAGGCCTGGTGAAAGGAGTTATGAAAGCCATACAAGGTTGAGAATCTGTGATCATAGTTGCATCAACCCTTCACCAATCCTCCTGTGTGTTTATGCTTATGCAGAAAGTGCTTAACTTTTTGGACTGGAAACACTGCCCTCCTTCTCTTGGATAAAGCCAGCAAAATAGGCACAAGATTATTGCTACCTGAATCTAGGTCCACCTTGTCTGTATAAGCATGATGCCTACACACATGATGGCCCTGACTGCATCAGTAAGAATCTGAGACACCAGTAAAATAGGTAGGTGTTTTTAAGGATGATTAGTCTATTTCCAAGGTGAAAATCCAAAGAAAAAAAGCTGATAGTTATGCCACTGACATATATGTGTTTACACAGAAGAAAGCTGATAGTCTTTCTGAAATATTTTACTTCGTTTTTTATTGTCAAATTAAGTTAAGCAACGTATACCTAAAATAATTTTGCATAGATTAAGAAATATGAAGAAGTGCAAAGCAGTCTAAACTGTACTTTAACATATTACAATTTCAGCAATAAAATTAAAATCTTGGCAAGGGGAAGGATGAGTAAAGACAAAAGATATTTTTGGAGAAATTAGGAAGAAATTGGGGAGGAAGGAAAAGTCAATTTTAAAAACTTCAAGGAGAGTGACTAATGAGATGAGAACTGTATCTTATATATACACTTTTCTGCATATCTATGTCTTTGTGTCACTCTGGTAATCACTGTATTTTGAAATATGCAGAGAGAAACCATAAGGAAGTATTCCTGACAGGAATTCTTCATATCAATCCTGTGATCGATCATATAAATCAGGACAAACTCAAATCATCTGCCAGCAAAGATGTTTCCCAGACCCAATGGTTTCAGGAATAGAGACATGGGAAAAATAAAGGAAATCAGTTCTGGTTTTACTTCCAAGACTGTTTAATAGGGTATACAAAATCTTCCAACCAGCACCAAACAGTTTTTAATCTTTATGGCTCATTTCCCTTCATTTTCCTTTCTTTCCCCAAATCAAACAGCTTACTGATGACATATTTCCCTCCAGAACTGTTCTGGCAATGTTCTCATTTTTCTTTCCTTTCTAATTTTAGTTTAATTTGCCTTTAGAGTACTTATCTGGAGTCAGTACAATTTGATTAATAAAATGACGTGCCTTCCAGAAACCAGAGCAAAACCAGAAAAATATGTGTGAGAGAAAAGCAAGCAGAATGGTTTGGACAAAACTAACAACTGAAAAACAATTACTGAAACAACTAGCAATGTACAATTAGTATGTAATATAATTTAGAATCCAAGCAAGTTATTAATTCTATAACTTAATAAAGCAACTAATATAATTCTGAAGTGCTAAGCAGGGGTAGAGATAGGGTAGTCTTTTGTTTCATGCATTGAGAATACAACACACTGTTTCTCAGTTATGTAGCTTCATCCTTGGCCAAGTTAAAATATCAGTCGAGTTTTGATAATATGCCATCCAAGATGATGTAACTAGTTGTCATGTAAAAATAGCATTACATACCATGACAACACATCTAAAGTTAGTCATGTTACCATTGATAAGTTTTTTTTCTTATGTCCCATAAAGACAAGAACTACAGACATACATGTTGTGGCTTTCTTACCAAGCAAACAGATATAAAGAACTCAAAGAATTCTCATTATATAGTATAACAATTTAGTTATGGTCAAGTCATACAAGAAGGTTAATGACTAAGAGAAATAATTTCATTGTCCTGTGTTTCAATGAAAATAGATTCATAATTACAGACTGATGTTATTTCAAAATTTTCAGAAGTATTCTAAATTATCCATAGTCCACTAGATATGTCCACAGCTTTGTGTCAGCAAATAATATGCAGTTTTTAGACTTTTAAAAAATGCCCAAACATACAAGGAGCATTTTTAAGGCAGGCCATAGCAGCTTTGAGTCTCTATCATATAATATCTTCAATTAACAATTAAAAAAAAATAACAGTAAGTAAATGCAGAGATAAAGATGTAATGCTTTACAGAAGGAAAAATGGCTTTTCAGAATTAATACTATTGTTTTGCCATATTGAGCCTCACAGAGTCACTAAAGCTTCATCATACATGGTACAATAACTGTACCATATACCATAATACAGATAACAACTCAACATAAATAAAGTAAATAACTACCTTATTAGGTACAGCCTTAAACACTCAATGTTTAAGCATGGATGCTTTGACTACACTAGAAGCCTTCTATTGGGTAGGAGCTAAAGATAACAGGTCTGGTCTTATTCCATACACTCCTGAGGTCTCTGTTAAGAGACCTTTTCCTCTTCAAATAACATAATTCATCAAAACAAAATGTATAGCAACTTCTCTGTTGTGGTCAGTCACACTGGGGAACTTCTTTCAGTGATGCACCTCTGTCCTTCTGTTAAATGGAAAGCCCAGTTTTCTATTTTTATTTAACACATACTACCACACACCTGTGCCTGCTGCATGACTTCCTACAAGCTCCATCACTTTTTTGCTCACAGTTCGAAGTTGTGTATTTTGTATGGATGACACTGATTTCTGTTGAGATGCCAGATCACAATACACTAGTCACTGCATCCTCAGCTAGGGTTTCATTGCACTGTCCCCAAGGAAATATGGGCCTTCACAATTATAAACTGATTCCTTTTAGTTTATTTATTCACTGTATACGATCAAAGAATATTTTTAACACCTCACAAATGCTGTAGGAGGGTTATTGCTTAGAATGATTCTTGTTTTCAGGCTATTTTATAAGTTTCCATTTGAATTATTGCATTAAATTCACTGTTCAAAAATCACTCAAAAGAAAGGTCACAAGGCTTATTTTCTTCTACCAATACAGACAAAAAAAGAAGTTGCAAAACACAAAGTAAAAAGACACTGGCAGATTAAATGTCATTTTTTTTTAAGTGGATGTCATTTCCTTAGCTACTAATAATATTAGAGTTATAAGACTGAGAAACGAAAAGGTAATTTAATTTTCACCACTCACGTTGTACATTGCCAAAGGTCAGTCTCTTCACAGAACAGGATCTACCTGCATCTAATAGTATGCAAATCAGTTCACAAACAACTACCTAAAAAAACCAAAGAAAAACAGCATTAAAAAAATAACCTAATGACACAATTTAAGAGTGATAGGAGAGATGAAGCTTTGTGAAGTATTGAGCCTTGGAGTGATATGAAGCAAGCATACTGAATACAGGGCACATATCCACACAGAACCAGTACGGCTATGTGTTTAGTAATAACCAAATAAGGGAAAATGCCAAATTTTTTCCTCTCAGCAGAGCTTCTACAGTAGAAGAGCTACTACAGCAAAAGAACTCTTCCTTTTTCCTACAGCAGCTGGAGGCGTTCAGACGGTTTAGAAATCCCGTGTTAATGATCACTAATTCACCCTAGACTCTCTTCTCTGATGTTCTCTGAAATAAATGTATTTGGGCCTGAAAGAAACCTTATTGCTAACTGGCTGCTTATAATTATTGGTGTTATAGTAGGTGGATGATATCAGCTTAATACAAAGAAAATAATTCCTTTTATTGTTTACTGCTTAAATAGTAAGCCTGAAGAGAGCAACTAAAATCTATTGGAGCAACCAGTCAATGTGTATTGTGCATTGTGTATTGTGTATTCTGAACAATGTTATTGTTCAGAAGTGTCAAGCTACCCTAACTTAAAATATTCCTTTCTCTGATGAAGACTTAAGACAATCACTATAAGTTCCAGGAAAAATGACAGCACTACAAGACAAGTTGTGAGAACTCTGACAACAGGTGCATTTGACTACAAAATGGAAAGAATGAACACAGAGAAACCAGTGCTGCTGGAGCTCAAGGCACAAGCACATTAAACTTGCTTACAATATGATTGCAAAGCATAGCTGGAACCAGGCAGAATGAGATGCACCAGAATAGAGATAATCTTAATATAAGAATACAGGATAATGCACTGCACTAAGCAGATGACAAGCTAAAAGTCTTGTGCTCCATATTATTTCTTCACTTTTCTACAGAGCACTAATGTTTCTAGTAATAATTATATCTACTACAGGCCACTGTTGTAAAGGATGGGCATTTCAGTGCAGTTGAAGAGACCTTTAGATTAGAATCATAGAATATCCTGAGTTGGAAGGGACCCACAAGAATGATTGAAGTCCAGTGCCTGGCCTTGCACAGAACAACCTCAAGAATCGCTTCATGTGCCTGAGAGTGTTGTTCAAACACCTCCTGAACTGTGTCAGGTTGGGTGCTGTGATCATTTTACTAGGGAGCCTGTTTCATTACCTAACCATGTTCTGAGTGAAGAACCTTTTCCTAATATGTAACCCAAACCTTCCCTGCCACAGCTTCAGGCTGTTCCCTCGGATCCCGTCACTGGTCACCATAGAGACCACCCTCTGCTTCCGCACATGAGGAAGTTGTAGCTACAAGGTCTCCCCTCAATCTACGCCACGCTGAACAAACCAAGTGACTTCAGTCATTCCACTCCAGACCCTTCACCATCTTCATAGCTTCACTTTGGATGTTCTTCTAATGGCTTCAGAGCTTTCTTACATTGTGGCACTATAAACTGCACACAGGACAGGCAGGTGAGGCCACCCCAGTGCAGAAGTAGAGCAAGACAATCCCCTCTCTGGATGGGCTGGCGATGCTTTGCCTGATGTCCCCAGAACACGGTTGACCCTCCTGGCTGCCAGGGCACTGCTGACTCATATTCAACTTGGTGTCAACCAGGACCCCCAGGTCTGTTTCCATGGCACTGCTTTCCAGCATCTCATTCCTCAGTGTGTACGAACATCCAGGGGTGCCCCATCCCAGGTGCAGAATCTGGCTCTGGTCTTTCTTAAACTTCATATGGTCAGTGATTGCCCAGTCCTCTAATTTGTTAAGGTCTCTCTGCAGGGCCTCCCTGCCTTCAAGCTTCTCCCAATTTTGTGTCATCTGCAAACTTCTTTAGAATCCCTTCCAGTCCTGTATCCAAGTCATTTATGAAAATGTTGAAGAGATTACCCTTTGCAGACAAACCATGAGCCAGTTTCTCACCCATCACATGATGTGTTTATCCAGCTGTGCTAGACATTTTGTCCAGAAGGATCCTGTGAGGTTATTTGACAATACCAAAAGCTCACTGAAATCCAAAAAGAATACATCAATTGGCTTCCCTTGATCAACTCGTGCATTAGCTTGGCGTTAAAGGAAATTAGGTTTGACAAGCAGGACTTTTCCCTCACAAAGCCATGCTGACTAGAAAATGTTCAGGACAAAGAAACAAGTTTCCTGGGTTCATTGTTGACTAGAGTTAAAAATGGCAGTTAAAAATGTTTCCTTTCAAAATAAATAAAGCAAAGCCATAATCTCCATGCCCCATAAATTAATCACACAATAATTAGTCAGCTTCCATGGGTTAAGGGTCACTGAAGTGGCTCTGACCCATAACAATGTTCAGAAGAAATGAAGGCCTTCATGCCTTCACTCAGCTGGTAGGATCACTGACAAATTCTGTGACCAGCCACAAGACAGATGAGCTCCGTTGAGTACAAGGGTGTTAAAAGCACCTAAGTCAATACCTCACTTTAAAACTTAGAAAAATATTTGATTTATGAAAGGGTAAGTTGTGCCTATACAGAAAAAAAAACAGTGTAGCAAACCTTCGCAAATACAGTAAAAATAAAGCTTCTATCTGAAACCCCCAGTCTCATTCTAAACAAACAAGTCCAACCGCCAGTTACAGAGCAAAAGCTAGAGAACTCTGACTAGAGTGCAACTAGAAATGTTGTTTGTCTCCAAACCTCATAGCATTGTCTGAGATTTTGCTTTTAAATGGACATTTTAATAGGAAGGGAATTTCAAAATTGAAAAATAACATATCGGTGAATTCCAAAACTTAATGCAAAAAAATTTTGAGACACTGTAAGTTCATCATGTCTGTTTAAGTAAAGAAACAATTTCAGCAGAGGCTAAGGTTTGCATTCAACAAAAACTTAGATAAAAAAAATGAAAGTGAATTAAATACTATGGGAAAATAAACACATTTTAAGAGGGTTTTTATTTCATAGTTCAATTAATTTATGTTATTCACAGAAGGCATGTTTCTTTTCACTGTCTCTATTGGGCATCCCAACTCAAGTATGAGACATGTTTTCTTTGAGCAACTGTTTCAGATAGCTAATAGTCTGCAGATAGCTGATGGGTCAAATCTTTAGGAGTATCTCAGAGGTGGTAAAATATTCCTCCGCATTTGTAGTAATAATGCTATGTTTATCCTTGCAAAGAAACAAAGACTATGTTTCCTGCTTAAGTTAGAAATTTATTTTTCAACCAATTACATGAGTACTTTGAGTTCTGAGCAGGGACTGGCATTGTCCATGATAAAAATGGAACAGACTGAATTTGATTTATTAAGTTCTTGTAATAATTGTTCTTACTGAATCAGAGAGAACACATGCATGTTTAGACTGTGAAACTAGAAATAAAAAATTACACCAAAAGTATGAAGAAAATGACATGCAACCATTATTATACCACATGAAACAGTCTCAAGACATTAATAGATTTTCACCTGTTGTTATACTCTTAGACTTTTCCTCATGAATGTACTAGAGATTTAACTCTCCAGTATTGCTAAGAAAATTTACATAAACAGTGAGTTCTCAAAGGGCTTCTTGGATGTTTGTAATGAAAAGTTGGCAAGCATCCCTACTATCAGATTTTGGTAAACATAGTTGTTTTTTGTTTCGTTGTTTTTGGTTTTTTTAAAGAAGGAAGACTGAAATGTTATGTGCTTAGTCATATAATGCACTGCATGCAAGGCAATAATTATTTTTAAAAGCCAGGAATTTCCTTTGTCTAAAAAGCTGTATCATCTTCACTGAACCAGTAGACAGTGCTTTACAATCTAATAATAAAATTTGAACCCTGTATTTCAGTCATATATTTCAGGAAAGGATTAATAAAGTGTTGATAAATGAAAAAAAAAATCAATTTGAGCATAAAAAACAAATGGCCTTCTTTATTTAGTAAACCAAATAAAGGCGCGAGAAAATTATCTTTTCCCTGTAGCCAAAGATGTACAGTAACATTAGGTAGGATTTTAATTCACTCTTTAATAACTCAAGCTTCATTATAACAAAAAAACCCCCATGGAATAAGAACATGCCGTGCTCATGCAAAGCAGGACAGAATTTTCCTTGTGGGACAAATGACCCTACAAGCCAAGCAGCAGATCTAAAAAAAAAAATAATATAAATGCCATTGGAATGAATTTTAGATATTGAATGTGTAATACTTATAACTAGCGTACATAGGTAAAATAATCTGTCAATGTATATGTCACAGGTGGACGTCCATCAACAGTCAAACACCTTCTAAGTCTCTCACTCCCCTCTCCTACAGGACAGAGAGAAAATAGAAGGAAGGCAAGAAGGCTCAGGGTTTAAGGCAACGATAATATATAAATCTGGTTTCTTTAAACACCATGTCTGGACAAGTCTACATGGGTATCTATCTAGTGACTTCTTATTTCAAGCTGTAGGCAACCCACTCATTATCAGCAGAAATGGCAGCAACTAACTGGAAAAGCCATCAGTAAGAGTATTATAGTACAATGACAAATACTAAGCAGCCAGAAAACTCTGTTCTAGGAAGGATTTATTTTTATTTTATTCAGAAACATTTCTTTTCCATGAAAAGTAGATATTAAATATATTTACACGATTTTGCTTTTTTTGCAAGTTAATGGCGCTTTAAGACCTTTATAAATATAGTACAAAACTACAACCAGTTTTTTCCAAGACTAGGATTTAGAAAAAAATCCTGAGAGAGATTAAGCAGCAAATAGAAATCTCTCTGTAATAGAATCTGAGACAATTACAGTACCAGTGATTGAATAACCTATCCATTTACCCTTTTAAAGGATCGAAAGAAAGAAAAGAACTTTACAAGCTGGACACATTTAGATATTATATGTAGCATATTAAATTAAGATCTTCCTTTTCAGACTGCAAAATCCTTTATGGCAAATGCTCTATCTCATTCATATTTAAATTATATGAGTTCATAGCAACCTCAAAAAAATCAGTATTAAATTAGGTTTTTTAAACATTTGCAAAATGCAGGTTATATCACAGTCCTCAAGTCTACTAAGCCTACAGATCAGCATGGCTCCAAATGACAAGCAATCTATTTTTGCCAAACTTTGCAACTGAAAATACAAAATTGAGTTTTTCATATATTTCTGAGTCTGCTATTACACAGAATTTCATTATGCTACATTTCACACAAAACAGAAACAAATATTAAAAAATAAAGACCAGTTCTTCAAAAAGCCTACAACTTTTTTTTTCTTAATCTGTGTCTGCAGGTTTAAGAATTAAATACTTAATTACAGTCTTGTAAAAAGAGTATTGTTTGTCACATCACAATTCTGTAATGTAATCAACAGCATCTAAAAACAGAAGAAAAGACCTATAAATAAAAACATTAAAATTTCCCCATTTATGATTTTTTGTTTCTGATAGCCAAATACAAAATTAATGTTTATTTATAGATTTTAATGCACTAGTTTATATAATTTAATAATTTAAATAATTCAATAATTATTATTTAACTTCCAGTTTTATTCTGATGTAATTATGTTCTATTAAAAAAAAAGAAAAAAGAAAAAAAATTAAGTTTATAATGATCTTCAAGCTATAAAGTATAATGGGACTATTAAGTCTGACTACAATTTTGAAAACTAATGATGTTTCTTTTCAAATAACCTGAGTTGTTTCATATCCTTATGAATTTCATAAGTCCTTTCAGCCCAGGCTCAAGTAATTGTTCATTCTAAAAGTGAGTTTGAATACTTACCAATATGGTTGTTAACATGTACGTCTTTTCTCTCTGAAATTCGATTTCTTAGAAAAATTATGTTATTGGCACTGTGTATGCTGGCATGTAATTCAGGACTTCAATAACTTCATTTATTTGAAGACCTTTCTCTGTGATATGGATACATTAAAAAAAATTTCTGTAGGGATAAGGCCATATTGGAATACACAAAAAAAAGATAAACTCAACTACTCAAATTTAGGAGATTTCTGTTACCTCTCAAAACAGTCTGTTTAATACTTTTTAGGCTTGGTGATGAACAAGAGGATTTTACCATCATAAAAATATGTGTTTGCTAAATATTCAAGCTATTAATCCAAAGTTATGGTATAGGAGAAAAACCTCTTTCATACTCAATATTTGTTAACAAATATATTTTGTGGAAACTCTTCATATATTTTCAGTATTTAGCACTATGAGCAGGTACAACAATGCTCTATCTTCACTTTTCAGAAATTACAGCAATAAAATCTTGCTATTGAAATTCACCTTATGTTTCTCTAAGAATAATACATATTTATATTTAATTACAATTTAGTTTCTCTATTCACATAAATATGAATGATAGGGTGTATTTTTTAGCAGTGGTTCTCTTCCTTTAGCTGGTAGTTCTGATTAGTAGAGGCTTAATTTCTTTCTAGAATACCTTAATGAGACATGCTTTAGCAAAACAAAAATGTCAGAATGTCAAAAGCACAGCAATCACTATGTGTTCAAGGTAAAACAAACAGAAACTAAGATTTAAGAGAGATCTTTCAATTGGATTTAAGAATAAAGGATACTTTTTTAAGAATAATCTAGAATATAGGAAAGGAGGCTACAGAAAAGGAAGATATAGAAGGAAAAGTCTGGAAAGCAGACAGCTATTTTTTAAGGATAAGGCAGAGTAAGATAAGTAATGCAAGAAGCACCAGGTGATTCAGAGAAGTTTAAAGTAGGAAATATGACTTGATACCATGGGACTACAAGGTTGGCACTGTTTTACTGTACTTGAAACAAAACAAAGGGGTAACAGAGAAGGAAGTGCATGTATTTAATTCATAGTGTGGATGTATTTGTGTATGTATGCACAATAGTCTCTGAAGGACCGACATTGATACTGGAATTACAGATAAGATGGTGACATCCATAAAGTGATTTACTGTAGAAATAACCCATCATCTGATTAGAATGTTTTTCACAACATTGAAGTACATGGTTCCACTAGTGAGTGGTACATGGTACCAGTGAGTTGTTGCACATTCTGTGTTATATAAATGGACAGGAAAAGACCAAACAAATAAACCAATAAATAAAACGGAAAAGGCTAAGAGGCTTGATAATGAAAAGTTATTGCATTCTCTAGAAAAAACAAAGATTCCTCCTAAAATGCCAGAATTTCTCTTTAGAACCATTCCTTATTGATAGCATAGCCACCTGGAAGATTTCTTTTTGGCCTATAAAAGATGATGTGCCATAGGAAGGATGTTTCTGAAATTAGTTGAGGTTCAAAACATGTTATAGTGTCTTGTAATTGCGAAGGACTTACAACCTACTCTAAAAAATACCTGCTAAGCCTCAGATGTGAAGTGATAATATGTCAAGCTCCTAAAACTCAACTATGGCTTAAAATGTCACGAAAGGAAAAGAGGTACACTGATATGGCTAATGCCCCCCCGCCCCCCCCCCCCCC
>WBMV01004981.1:40646-89079 GCA_013396655.1 Campylorhamphus procurvoides | reverse complement strand
TTTCCGTTGTAGGCATTTTATTTCAATTATTCACCAAGGAAAGATCAGCTCTTAATTTTATAGGCAATGAATGTTAGCACTTTGGAAGTGAAGATTTGAAAATCTCTACAGATCTTCTCAGAAAAGATAAAAATAAATCTAAAATATATTATTCAAGAATGTATTTCTTTAATTATGTATGTTGGACAATTTCATACCATTCTGCAGGTCAATAGGATTTGGTTAGGTTTGGTTTTGAATAGGAAACTCATTGGCAGGAACAGTTATTGCTCTGAAATAACTTAGTGTGACCATAATACTTCCTCATATCCATTTTTACCTATTCTCATTTCTAATGATCCCATCTGAGACTGGTTTTGTTTGTTTGTTTGTTCAGGATTGTTTTTTTGTTTGTTTTTTTTTTTAATCATCTCTCTGCTGTGGGAAAGTTTAAAAACATAGAGGTGTCTTCAGCTTGGACGTTAAACTATATACTGGACTTCATAGGGTCCTTTGAAGAGGTCATGGATAGCAGGCCTTAGTATACCTCAAGTTTTTATTTTAAACACTGCATATGTACACTGGGGGTAGGTATAATTTTATTTTCAACTGTGAGAACTTCACTAAGAACACAAGTCCATTGAAAAAGTTCTCTTAAATGACAACCCAAAACAAAATTACAAACCATGCACTCATTGCTATCAGCTTTCAAGTTGTCCATATATATTGTAACTAGCTGTAGAAAATAAGCAAAGATCAATACAGTCACTAAAGAAGTAAATGGACAAAATTTTATACAGCTGTGTGGTTCAACCCTGGCCAGGAGAGAATCAAAAGGGTAAAAGAAAGAAAACTCATGAATTGAAATAAAGACAGTTTAATAGAGCAAAAGACACACACATATGCAAAACATACCAAGGAACTCATTCACCACTTCCCATGGGCAGGCAGTTTTTAGCCTTCTCCAGGAAAGCAGGACTCCATGCAACAATGACTTGGGAAGACAAACATCACCACTTTCTCCTCCTTTCCCCCCACACAGCTTTTGTTGCTGAGCATGGTACCATACAGTGTGGGATCAGATGTCCTCGCTATGTCCCCTCTCAACCTGCTGTGCACCCTTAGTCCCCATGTTGATGGGGCATGGTGAAAAGCAGAAAAGGCCTTGGCGCTGTGTAAGCATTGCTCAGCAATAGCTAATATGTTGCTGTGTTAACAATATTGCTTTGGTCACAAATGCAAAACACAGCACCATACAAAACACTATGAAGAAAAGTAATTCTACCCCAGCCAAAACGAGCACAACAGATAACTTTTTTTTATTCTGGTCAGGGAAGAGATGTTAGAAGGAAATAGGCAGATCTAGTCTGATCCCTCAGTAGCCTCAGTCTTACTGACATCTTTAGCCAAGCTGGATAAAGGACATCAGAAGTATAGCTTCTCACACTTCAGATTTGAGATGCAATTGTTTGGCCTTGGTTTGCAGAGAATTAAAATTCCAGTGTACTCACATACTTCATCCATGAGGAGAGGACGGAAAAGCAAATATGATGGGACAGACTATTAGTCACATTGCTTACTATTGATCCTGAGGTGATAACCATGATACAGAAACCTTTGTAGAAGATAAAATCATAAC
The DNA here is from genome assembly GCA_013396655.1 of Campylorhamphus procurvoides. Taxonomy (NCBI): domain Eukaryota; kingdom Metazoa; phylum Chordata; class Aves; order Passeriformes; family Dendrocolaptidae; genus Campylorhamphus; species Campylorhamphus procurvoides. Next base: position 87,461 of record WBMV01004981.1, on the reverse strand, counting down.
AAGCTTTCCTTTCAATAATTAGCTAGTAGAACACAATTATCTTTTATCTATTTTTATCATAATTTTTTCTTCTATATAGTTTCATCAAACACCATGCAGTCTTAGATGATTCACATAATTTTACAGTACAGAAAAGGCAACTCTTGTTTTTCAGTCTTTGACTGACTTCCCTTAAAAAATACTTTTCTGTTCAGTGTAGTCTAGTTCACATAAACCCCAAGCATTGTCTCACTTTTTATTATAAGGCATCATACCAATTAATTCTGTGTGTTAATTCTAAGCTATATAAAGCCAAAAGGGTGTATGTAAGTAGTTAATGTATACTATTGGATATATGCTGCAAAACCACTACTACAAATAGGACAATAATTTCAAAGTAAAGAATAAAATAATTCCTTTAAATACAGTTGATTCAATTAAATCTTTAATAGTTTATTTATTTATATTGTTATAGGGCCCCATAATTAAGGAATCAGAGCCTGGTAGTGGGAATGAATTTAGTGGAGGAATCAATATTTTATGTTAAATTAATGGTGCTCAAAAAACCAATTTTGTTGCTTTTTGTACAAATAAGTGTACTCAGACCGAAAAAGCTAACTACATTCATTCTCCATACTGTATAACTAACAGCCTAATACTCTACTACTATAAGAAAAATACAAGATCTGGTCATTTTTACACAACCAGTCTCCAGCCTCTGACTAATTTTTCGCTCTTCATTGTCTCAGAAAAGTATGGAAAAAAGGAGCAGCAATCCATTTCTTTGGCTCTTAAACTCTAGGCAGAAAACCGTCATTTTGTTTATACAGATTAAGATATGGAAGAGAGCAGACATCTATGTTCTGTGTTCACTGAGTTCATCAATATGATCAATATAACTTAACTTTTTAGACCAATATTTACTGAAGCTGGAGATGATCTCTTTGGCTTAGGAATGGGGCTTGTTGCCCACATATGAAAACATGGTAACACCACAGCATGTAATATTTCCTTCCTCTTTTCTTGTCCTTACTCTCACTCATTTGAAAAATAAACTTGGGAATAGGAATAGATACAGTAAGAGTTATGATGAGGACTGTATTTCTCTATGATCCTGAGGTCTGTTGAAAAGATTAAGTCAGATAAAGTTGTGTCAGCTGTCTCAAATTACCAGCTTCTGGATGTTTGTTGCCCTTGTAAAGGCAGAGCTCCATGAGTCATGGGATTCCACGAAAATGTCCTTTAATAAATTTTTAACATTGCTTATAGTTTTAGAGAAAATTTGGAAATTTTAACAGCTTAAAACAATAAAAGTGGAATAAAAGGACACAAAATGCATTAAAATACTCAGGAGGAAATTCAAACCTATTCAAAATCTAATTCTTGAGCTGTTAATTTTTGCAGCGTATATTCAGTGAAACCTTGTTAAAGAAGCATGAGGGAGTCCTTGTTCAAAATACAACAGCAGTGTGATTTTGTCCAAAGCAAAGAAGACATAGTAACTGGCTTCAGCTAGATGGGTGAAACTGAAGTGTTCTGTGCCAAGAACAGTCAGACATGTCTTTTAATATGAGAGACTGAGGGCATGATCCACTAATTGCTAAATCTGCTAGTATGCTAAATCATTGATATTTACAATTTTTAGTATTGATTTAGTTAATTGCCAGATTACAAAGTCTGTATACAACCTAAGAACAACAGGATATCTTTCAATGAAAAAAAGAATTCAAAGGAAAAAGGGATTCTTAATGAAAATTGAATCTTTTTAAACAAATAGCCAAAAAAGAGAAAGATGGCAGCCTGAGAAAGCAGCTAGCTTCCATACATAATGCCATGAGATATTGCCACACACAACCTTAATAAAATATGCACTATGGCCATACTTCAGTAGCTGTCTTGTACATAAACTGCTGATTTAGATGATTAATCAAAATCAAAGTATGTGAAACACTTGCAATCAAACTGCAAAATTAACTAAAAGTACATGCATGTTGTCTGTCTTTCTGCTTTGTTTTCTGTTATATTTTAATAAAATATTACTGTGTTTTGTATTTGCATGGCCAGAGTTTGGTAGCAGGGGTGGCTGCTGTGAGCAGCTTCCCAATGTGAACTGTCTCCAAACCAGCAACAGTTGAGAAAATTAAGAATGAAGTTGAGCCCAGGAAGAAGGGAGTTGGGGTGGAAGGTGTTTTAAGATTTGGGTTCATTTCTTATTACCCTGTTCTGATTTCACTGGAATTAAATTTTAGTAGTATCCCCAAGTTGAGTTTTTGCCAATGATAGTAATTGGCGAGTGACCTCTCCCTGACCTTATCTCAACCCACAAGCCTTTTCTTATATTTTTCTTATATTTCTTATATTTTTCTTATATTTTCTCTCTTCTGTCCTGCTAAGGAGATAGAGTGACTTGGTGGGCACATGGCATCCACACATGATCAACCCACAACATAGTGAAATTTAGATAACTTCATAAAAAGTAATATTCAGGAGTGTTCCATCAAAGTCTTTAATTTTAATGACTTTCAACATTTTTTCACAATATTGACCAGTGTTGTTTTCCAAAATGAGAAATGGGCACAGCTGTGACTAAATGCTTCATTAAAAAGATTTTGGACCCGTTATACCTTTTTTATAGATAAAGATACAGATGAATACAATGCTGCAAAAGCAAAAATAAGAACTTACATGCACAGTGACATAATATTCACTGACTGTATCTTCATCTCTACCTATGAGTCATCAAAAAATTCTCTACTGTATACTAAATGCTTTGACTCATAGGTACCTAATATTGGGTGCTCCTGAATAATACATGTGAACACATGTAAACATGAAACCCAGGGACTATGCTGGAAATGGAGTTAGGTACTTATTGGTATCAAAATTACTGGGGGGGGGGGTTCTATTTAATTTCCATATATATCTTTATTACAGATATTTTTAGATGTATTTAGGGTAGAATAAATCCTATTTTCCAGGTAAAATTGTTGTAATTACTAGTAAAAAGATCCTACATTTGTAACAGATGGGCTACATAATTTATATACTTTCCTTCTCTGCCAAAAATGGAAAGAAGTATTGTGCATCAAAAAGTTTCTGCTGGTGCACTTATGTAATTTCACCTTTTAGTTATGTAAGTTAAAAGTATAAGTGTATTTTAGAGACTTAACTTTAGGTGTGTATGTTTAATATTCACAGAACCAAAAGATGCAAAGACTATGCTATGGCGAAATAATGAAGAAAGATTTACAATGATAGCGAGCAAAACAAAAAGTTTCAGAGTGTAATTATTATATAACATTTGTTTGGTGAGTCTGTTAAGAAGACTAAGGTTCAGTCCATATGACTGACCATTTGCTGTTATTAGACCAACTTCACAAGTGTATCCAAGTAATTTGATAATTTCATACTGATAATTTCAGCAAAAACTTTTGATAGAAGAATGTTTAATCAAAAATAATAATAGACAGATATGTGAGTTTTTCCTCATAGTAATCAATTGTTCAATATTCTGTCATTTGATTAAATATCCTTTCAGGTTCCTCCCTACATACTCCAGAAATTTGAAAGGAAGGACAGAGTGATCAGCTGGTGTTTCATGAAGATAGCTAAGAAGACATCTCCAATTTCCTCACCACCTGGTGGTGCTCAACATGCCTTTCAAAACCACAGCACAGCACAAAGATTTATTCCATATAATAACTTCGGAATTCTGATGACAAATTCTGTTGCAGCTAAAGACATGAAAAGTATTACTAACAGAAGAGCTACTAAGCACACTGAACAGGCAAAATAGATGTGCTGGGTGTGGAAACACATTGCTTTTGACCACTGGACTAATGGAAGGCAGTGAACGTGGGCATTTTGCATTTTACCAAAACTTTTGATACTATGTCTCACAGAGATAAATGTCCAAACAAAATGTAATGGTAAATAAAATGTCCAGCATAGAGCTAGATATGCATGCAAGATGATGGGTGAACAACTGGCTGAAGGGTCAGGCTCAAAGACTTAAAGTAAATGAGGTAACACCTGTCTGCTAGCCAGTCACTAGAGGTGTTCCCCAAGACTCAGTTTTAGGGCCAGTGCTCTTCAGTGTTTTTATCAATGACCTGGACACAGCAGTAGAGTGCACACTAATTAAGTTTTCTGATGATGAAATTAGGAGAAGCCATTGATTTTCTCAGGAATAAAGAGGCCTTTCAGAAAGGTCATGGTAGAATAAACTGCTGGGCAATGACCTACTGTATGAAATTTAACTAGGACAGAAGCCAGATTCTGCACCTGGGATGATGTATTCCTGGATGGATGTATAGATTCAGGAACAAGACACTGGAGTGTAGTCCTGAAAAAAGGGATCTGGGAGTTTTGGTTGATGGTAAGGTCAATATGAGTCCATAATGTGCCCTGGCAGCCTAAGGGGCCAGCTGTGTGCTGGGATGCATTAAGCACGGTGTAGGTAACTCTTTTACAGAATTGACTGTCCCTCTGTACTCAGAAGGGGTGCAGCCTCACCTCAAGAACTATGTGCAGTTTTGGGCTAAAAATGTAAGATGGACATGAAAATATTAGAATGTGTTCAAAGGAGGACAACAAAGATAGTGAAATAATGGACAGAAAAGAAACCTTTCTCTTTCTTTACTCCAACCTCACAAAGAGTAAAATTGGGCCTGAATTAGCCTAAATTATGCTAATCACACAGAAATAGCATAAATTCTAAACATTAGCTGATAAACCTGCTCGACCTCAAGACATGAACTCTTTAAATATTAACTGAAAAGAAAAAGATAATACAGGGCATAGAATTTGCATTGTACAGTGCTTGTGAGTAATATTTTTCACGTTTTGTAGCAGAAAATCCTGCACACTTTAAATTTCACACATGCATTCTGTTTGTCCATTTCAGGACATTCAGGACAGTGGATTGCAGTGTCCCACTGGAAAGCAAACGTGCACACACACTCTGAATGTATTTGCTAGCTTTTTTATGTAGACCTAATACCCTATCTCTGAGAACAAACAAATGATTAATAGATAGCTTGTTCAAAGGAAATGCTTTTAAAGTGCTTCTTCCTATTGTAATTCCTTTTAGATTATCAATTTAAGCCTTTATGACCATCATGGGGTGCATAGTAACCTTCCTTTCTCTTCTCCCCTGTCACTAGCAAGCAGCATAGGTGTCAAGAGGTAAAATGTTCAAATTGTTCCTAAAATAAAACAAAATAAAATAATGCATGCTTTTAGGTAGACCTTTTGGGAAAATATTTTTTGGCTGCCCAGTTTCTTTATTGCCTGGGGAAAAACCTAGTTTCTAAAGCTAGACTGCTCACTACAAGAATCTAAAACAAAAAAGAAAGAAAAAACAAAGCATGACATTGCAGTAGATAGATAATCTCAGACCTCTGTGTGATTAACTGGATATAGAAGAAAATTAAAGAGCAACCTAAGAAGACTATTTTTTCAAAGTGATTTATACAGTATATTAAACAGCAGGGAAATCCTTTCTAGAAAAATCCTTTGAGTAAAAACATGTACTCGTATTAATGTTTGGTATGCTGCTATAGCACATAAATATCCAAGGTGGCAAATACTTGAGTAGGACTGCAGTTAATGAAATTATGCCATAAAATAACTATTTCCTTTAATTCCCAATATGTATGCCATTATTTATCTTTTGAAAAAAAAATAAATATTGCAGAATCTCATTTTCTTACCAGATTACAGCCCTGCACTTTTAGAATACTCACAATAATACCTTCACAGGAGCAATCAATCAGATGCTGTATCTGATAATATTCATACCCATCTTCCCTGTCATCAGTCTACTGTTTGTAAGCGAGTGCTACAGTGGCATCTTCTGGCATACAGAAGAATTAATTGCCTTATTGCCATGAAAGAACTTTGCTATTAAAAGGGTACGTTAAGAAACAAGATTAAAGAACTGAAATAAAAAGCACCTGCTGTTCTTCAATTAGTCTGTTTAAAGCAATCGAAATAGCAATGAATGTTGAGAAATTAAAATCCACTTCTTTGGTAAGTGGCCATTTGGACATGAGAGTTTATGTGTGAGGCAACTGCTTCTAGGGCTATTAATATCCTATATAATAACTTATATCAGTTGATATAAGACAACAAATGGTAGCTAGTTAGAAAAAGGGTGGAGCAGTAAAAAAGGATGAGATAAAGCAATATATAGGACTAACTAGAAGAGACATAAAATCTGAATATTCTCTTTTTTAATCCATATCTAAACACTTTCTTTTACATTTTATGACTTGTACTTCTTAGAAATTGCTGCACAATAAAATAAATTGATGTTTATGGATTTGGGGATAATGAGAGTTGTTAATGAACTGAATATTAAATTTGAAATTTTAGTAGAAAACTACTTTATAACTTCATAAAAATGTTACTGAGCTCACAGTTTTTAATCACAATTCCTTTAATTATATATTTTCATTTTCTAAGACATATTCTATGCCATTATGCATCACACATCTTGCTCAGTGCATTCAAATAAAAAATGAATTTTGAGAAGCAGAAGCAGCAACTTCCCAAGTCCACTAACAAAAGCCTTTAAGGGCCATTGTTGCTGATCACAGATCATGAGAAGTTCCCATTTATTTCTAGTGTTCATGGAATTTTTCCTTTTGTGTAAGCTGTTAACACAAGTATCAATCACAGGATCATTTTTACAAGGTGAAACTATTGGGATTTTGGTAGTTGCTGACTGTCTCAAAGGATTGAATCCTGAATCTATCAAAATATTTGGCACAGGACTGAGAGCAGCTGATGTCCTAACTGTATACAAGCGGATTTACAAGCAAACAGTTGTTAACTTACTGCAGACAGAGATGTAGAAAAACTAGCAGGTTTTGCCATCTGACAGGCCAAACCTCCTGCAGTGCGTGTACGGCAGGAGACCCTCAGTTGAGCCCAGGGTTGTCCAGAGGGCTAGTTCGTGACCAGGGCTGGATTAAACAGCAAGTGATTAAGCTGCACTGGGCAATTCCTCAGCCTGTTCTCTTGACCTCACTTCCAAAAGTGATTCCCCCTTGATAGAGACAGATGAGTCCCCTGTGGCATTTGACACATCAGTGCCCAGGGTTTCTGCACTGGGTTTATTGCACTGGGTTTCTGTGAGAGACTGAAAAAAGTTATTACTGGCTCAAAACCACTCTGTGTGTGTGAGAGGACAGATCATGTTCTGCCAAGGTGGAATGCTGCTCTGTCCCCTCCCTCCCAATAACCCCACCTACTTGAGAACCTTTAGTGCAGCTGTCAATCACTGGCACACAGAGAGCAATGCCCCACACCACAGCCCCTGGAGCCCTAATCCAGCCCCAGAATGGCTGGCAGACCAAAAGCTGCACCTGGGTTGCCACAGGAGTCTCTCCCTCCGCCTCTCTCTTTCACTCTCTGTCTCTCTGTCTTTCTCTCTCATTCTTCTTATCTGGATGGGTTGGAATTTGCTAAATCAATGCTTTGTGAAGTGCTTGATGTTGATTGAATATTTGCTTTAAACTGTTGCCAACTCTTATATTCTAAAGTTACCAGTAAAAGTGTGTGATTTTGACCTACTGAAACAATCATCGTGTTTTTGCTATGCATGGCCTTGAGGTATAAAAGAACCTAAGACCCTTTTAATAAATCCATCTGGCAGATTTTGGGGCCCTATGTCTTTTTGGCATAACACACCTTCAATGAGCTTGTGGGGTAAGCCTGGTGTCTTAAACCGGCGCTGGCAGTCAGGGTTGTAGGGGTGGCCTCTGCAAGGAGAGACTGGGATGCCTCATGTGGATCCACCACAGGGCACAGCTGAGCCCCATCAGTTGGGATGGTGGTGCCTCGAAAAATGCATTTAGGAATGGCAAAATGCTGCCTGGTACTGTGAGGAGGGAGATGAAAAAAGTGTGAAAGAAACTGAAAGAAACAACCCTGTGAACACCAAGGTGGAAAAAGAAGGAGAGGGAAGAGATGCTCCATGCATCAGAGCAGAAATTCCCCTGTAGCCAATGAAGAAGACTACAATGGAGCTGATAACCACAGCTTGTAGTGGACTCCATGCTGGGGAAGGTGGATGTACCCTAAAAGAAGCTGCAGCCTTTGGAGAGGACCCACACTAGAGCAGAGAAGAAAACGTGAGAAAAGGAACTGTTATGAACTGGCTGCAATCCCCACACTTTGTCACCCCTGCACTACTCGGTACCAGAAGGAGGTAAAGGAGCTGGGAATAAAGCAGTCAAGCGGAGTGAAAAGAGGTGTGTGGCGAAGGTGAAATTGTTTGGGTTTTATCATCTGACTCTATTTTAGTGCGGAAGTGTTATAGTTTCAAAATCTTTCAAGGAATTTTTTTTCTTTTTCGTCCCTTGCCAACACAGTGGTCTGGGAGTTGTGACTCAGAACTAGGTGGCTTGTTGGAGCTTAGTTTTCTCACTATGTGTCCGAGTCAGCCAACTGTCTAAAGCCTAAACAAAAGGAGTAACTAATAGCTTCTCATTCCAAAGTGATGTCTGGGAGGATGAAAGGGAGGTCTAAATTTCGTGGAGGGAGTTTTTTTTTTCTTTGACTTCACTTTTTCCTGACTTGGGAAGTCATCAGGGAGAATTTTCCTTGTGCACATTTTTGCTGGTGCCCCATGCCTTTGGTCTCATCTGTTTGGGTGCCCAGCTGCCACTTTGTTGGGCTCGCAGCAGCACTGGGAGGGGTCTCAGCTTTCACTCAACTCTGCACATCCTGTACTGTTTTTCTCCAAGGATGGCCACCACTGCCTAGATTTTGCTTTGGACTCATCGGGGGCTGGAGCCATCTGCAGAGGAGTTTCTAACCCCCCAATAGCTTTGAAAAAACAATGAGAAGGTCCTTGCACTGCCCACGGTAAAGCTCCCAGCCTGTCCGTGGGGCCCTCATTCCCACCTAAGCTCTGGAACCGGCACCGGCACCGGCTCAGCTGTGCCTTTGCCTGGCCAGAGCCCAACAGGGCCCCTACTGTTTGTAACTATAACTGCATTGATGGGCAAAACAATAGAACTAAATTGTTTTAAAGTTTTGGTTACGGTGCTGTTTGTTCTGTTCTGTTTTATATACACATGTATATATATATATATATATATATTAGTAAAGAACTGTTATTTCTGTTTTCTACATTTTGTGCATGAAGCCTCTTCATTTTGAAATAATAATAACAATAACTTTGAAGGAGGAGTTCTCCTTCTTTCTACCTCAGGAAGGCTCCCGTCCTCTTAGCAGACATTTTGTCTTGTTAAACCAAGACAGCAAGAAATTAATTTTCTTGAAGTTGAGTCTTTCCTGCTTGTGATATTAATTGGTAAGTGATGTTCCTGATTTTATCTTGACACAAGAAATTTTTTATCTTATTGTAATTTTTTTTTACACATTTGTTGAGGATGGGAAGTAAGAAAAAAGCCGAGTGGCTATTTGGCAACTAGCCAAATAAATACACCACATCTATATTAACATATAGCACATTCAGTTTGCCTCAAAGTGTTGGTCTCTGTTCAACAGTTATGGTGAAGGTCCACCATCATTTGTGGTTCAACTGTAGAGGCTACAGGAGATACAGCTTTAGAGAGAGGCAAAGTAGGCAGCAGAGGTCACCTCCTTAGCTAAATCAATTTACAAATGATAGTCAGTACTCTTAGCTTGCCTATATGTAGCATGTGTTGAAGTGTCTTTTGTATCTAGGTCTTGAAACTACCAGAGACAAGCACATTGTAACCTGAGAACCTATTCAAGTTCCTTATTAACTTCATTTAAATATATGAGCATGCATGTTCAATTATTGAATATAAAATCCCTGGCATGTACTTTTAACTAGTAAACCCTTAACAAAGGTTTAATAAATCTCAAGGTCTTCTGCATGTCACAATGCATTATCAATATTTTTTGTCTATAACAAGCTTTTGTTGAACAATTTTATTAGCAAACTTTTTTTTTTTAATTTATCTATGTAAGGCAACAACACAATATGCACTAAGTGATTATTTTGCAGCTATTTAGCTCATATGCAGCTTCTCCCTTTAAGAACAATTGTCATATTCTGATTTTGCTTCCTGGTATTTCAGAAATAGTGGGTTTTAATGCTCAGCTGTCTCCAGTCTGTCTAACAACTGACATATTTTTGAAATGTCACTGTTTCAATACATAAGGCTCTTTTAAGAGTATTATACTTCCTATAACACATCCCAAAGCTGATCACAGAATCCACTCTTTGGCCTTGGAGACAGAGACTTACATATATGAGCATTTCTATTTAAGACTATAAACACTGGGAAAAAAAACTGAAAAAGTGGAACAGACAAAAAAAGGAAGTGGAAAAGGACAGTTCTGCTTATCTCTCATTCATCCTTCTCTATTCAGACTTGTTCTCATTCAGATATCTCCATCATAGATTTTTCTAAAAATAATTCTCTGGGACTAGTTTCATATTCTTAGACATTTTATTTCATTCTGCCACTGTTGCGAAGGTGCCTTTTCGTTTCTCCTGGTCAGGTCTTAGAGACATTTTGTCCCTCAATTAAAATTGTATAGATTGCCTTATGACCATAATGCTTAGGGCATTTCTGATGATAAAATAAAACCAATTGATCCATGTCCTTTCTAGAAATCTGACATATCTTTCCCTATGATCTGTCCATGTTCATAACAAGCCCAAAAAATATGTCTATATGAGGAGTGTAAGAGCTACACAGGAGACTCTTAACTTCAGCTTGTGCTGTAGTAGCAGCTACCTGAGGATGACTGCATGCAGCACAAACTTGAAAAAGGAAGCCAAATGGAAGAAAAGATCCATGTTTCATAGACCTAATGGATTTGACATAAAAAATGCTAGTGATTGCATGGTTCCACAAAGGATGTTTTGATGAAGTCTGTGTCTGTTGAGTTGTGGCACAATGCTCTGTTTCTGCAACCATGTAAATCACAATGAAGCACGAGATTTTCCCTTCCTTAAATACCTCTTCTGGCCTTGAGCAGTATCTGCTTAATGGGGCTCTAAGTAAGAAAAATGACTCATGTTTAGCACATCTAATCTCACTGCTACTGGCCAACATCTGGCAGGGTTGTCCTGGTTAGCCAACCTTTGAAAACATGAGTGGAATTTATCTCCAGCTTAACTTATCTAAATGTAGGTTATCTAAATGTAGAGTACAAGGTTTAATGTGAACTAGCTCCTGCTATAGTGACTGGAAACAGCTCATACAGTCAAAATAAACTAATGAGCACAGAAATAGACTTCTGAAATGATCTGCTAAAATTACAGCATATCTAGACAACTGAGTCCTAGCCCTATAATTAGGTGTCTGCACTACCTTTTCAGACATTTCATTCCAGAAAGTTAAAAACAGTACTTGTTCCTATTATCAGAGTAATTCTAGAAATGAGACATCACAATCATAGGCTGTATTGGAATTAGACAAATGCCTAACCACTTCCCTTTAAAAGAACAAAAGAAAAAGGAAAGTCACTTGCTGCCTTCCAGATACATTATTTTAGAGAATAAAGGTNCAAATCCAGTATCCAGTGATGCTGGGATCCCAGTGTCTGTGCTCCCGTCCTCTCTCTCTCCGACGACAGAACTGAGCTCCTGCCTTATGCAGGAAAAACTAGAAAAACCAGTTTTTTCCCCCTCCCAGACTTCGGGGAGACCCGAACAACAGCTGTGCTTAAGAGAGATAAAATCAAGATACACACATCCTTTGTATCCTCTGTTAACCATCCCCACCACCCCAGGGCATTGGCTCCAAACTTTTTTGGAAGGAATTTTCTCTTTGGCCTTTGAAACTCCAACAAGGTCATAACTAAGAATTTTAGAATAGATTCACTCTACCTTAGGAAACTTCGGATTATTTATATAGTTACATATATACATACACATATATATATATATTCATAGATACATATATGCTGACATATATTTTGCAGATTTTAAGAGCTAGGTCTTGCATAGGCTTGTATCTCCCATTTATATTTTTTTTTTTTAATGTAGTGGCCATGAAAGTTTTGGTTTGGTTTGGTTTGGCATCTATTCTTGTGTTCAAAATTGAAAAGGAGAAGCAGATAAAACAGTTACCAAGAGAGGCACAGCCATTCCCACATTTTTTTAGCACTACTCACCATTTTCTCCATCACAGGTGATGGAAAACAGGAATGATTTCTTCTCCTAACCAACTAGGCCTTCAAGACAAGATGAATTCCATTTCACTGGTCTTATTTGCATGTACTCACTCTATTTTTTATTGCAACAACTCATTAGTGATATTGACAATAAGACTGTAAAGTACAATGAAAATATTTAACCCTTATGTAAAAATAAGCCAAATTAAATCAAAACTAGAGTGAAAGCAAAAGAACTCCTTAGGAGAGGCCTTGTCTAACTAACTTTAGATACCTATACTTGAGGTACTGAAACGTGAGTCCTTTTACAATCAGTTGAGAAATAAGGACTGTAGGGCACAATTCTCATCTTAAAAAGTGTGCTTAATATAGGTCTAATGAATTGTGCTCTCATGTGTTTACTCATTTTCAGTGATATGTGTTTCTTACAGTGACTATAAAAGAAGACTAAATTTTTTAGTTCATGAAGAAAAAATTTGTCTGTATCTATCTTTATTAAAGTAAGATTACATTCTAAGAGGGAAAAAATGTACAGTAGACTATAGCTGTCCTCCAACATTCGTGTTTAGAATTTGGGTGGTGAAAAGGTAGTTTTTACTGTAACCTTGAAGTAGCAAATCACATAATTTTAGGGAATTTTTACTAGATTATGATAAGAGTTTCAAACTGCATAAGGGTTAGCTTTATATTTTCTTTCACTCAACGTAAAAAAAAGAGTTAATTTCTACGGGAAAAAAAACCCTCTTACATTTTATTTGAGACTTTATTTCAGTAGAGCAGAAATAAACTGAAACAATAAAAGAATCATCAAAGTGGATAATAAAAGCTATCAAAGACAATATGGAAAATGTGACATCAACTGTTAGATGCTGCTCTTCCATTCCCCCATCCCCAGAAAAACCAAACAAAACTAACCAAACAAAGCCACACACACAAAAAAAACCAACCAAACAAAAAAACCCCAAACTAAACCAAAACACAAAAAATCCAAAACAATGCCCCCAAAACAAACCAAACACACAAACAAAACAAAACCAAACCAAAACAAACCCAACCACAATAAAGCACATGGATAGACATAAAAAGAAAAATTCAAAATTATGAGTTGAAGAAAGACCTCCTACACATAGTAAAATCACACATGAGGGCAACTGGAGGTGAAAGTGACTATAAAGAAGGTCTCTTTTTAAAAAAATACCTTGACTTTTGGATGCTTATTTGATGAAAAAACTCACAGGTCTTTGAGGTTTAGACATCACTATTTAAAGAAAGGGGTTGATTTAAAACACAGTAACTGAAAGAAATGCATTTTTGGTGGGAAAACTGCTCATTTTTATTTTGTATCAAGGAAAGCAATATAACTTCACATCCACTGAATTCATGGAAGTATATGATAGGACAGTAAAGGTGGTTTGAACAGAGTGATCAAGAGTTATAAAAAATGTTTCTCTTCATATCTTCAATACATTATTATGAAACACATTTCAAACAGTGCATTGAATAATAAAAATATTTATTTATGGCATTATAACCAATAAATAATCAGATATTATTAAAAATATAATAGTTGGCACCGGTTCAGTGAAATTATACATGCAGTAAAAGGCCCCAGATTTCTGGTAATTTCAGAATTCATGGTATTATTACAACACAATTTCTCTAAAAATATAATTAGAACTTCATAACTCCTACTAAAGTCATTATGTGGTCTCTCTGGGAAATACAAACTCATATGAAGTTGGTGAAATGATGCCTACGGACTTGAGAAAGAACTTGATCAGAACTAATTTCAAATCTAACATATTAGCCTTATTATTTTCCAATTAACCATGCTTTGCATAGACTAGCTGTGTATTTTAACTTGATTTTGCATATATCAGATGCACATTCAAAAATACAAAGTACATAACCTAATATAGAGTAGATAAGGGTTTTTTTATGTCTTGTATGAAAAACAAGTACCTAAAGGTACACTTCTATTTTTTAGGAGTTATTTATTTGATGAAATTTTCAAAGTTCTTGTCTGTTAATGGGATGAAGCATAAACCTTTTAAATTTATTTTTTTTTTACGAAAACAAATACCTAAATGTAGGTCAGACACTAGTGAAGTGATTATTCTGGTTTTACCCCACATGCCAGCTGTATGGCTTTAACCACTGCTCTAGAGACTTAGTCTGTTTATTATCTCCCTCTAGCTTTTCCTGTTCTATCCAAATAACGAAACAGTCTTTGGACCAGAGAGAGATAGACTTACAGTAGGTAAAGGTAGGAGACAAGGTACTTGGGACAGGATTAGTACATAACACAGATTTGATGGTGTCATATGAAACTTCAACAACATTCTCATAACTGGAAGGCAAGGGGCATCTCACCCTTCCTTTTCAAAGAAAGATTATTATAATCTGACATCTTCTCTTTTCCATCTTTTGTGGAACCAAAAATCTTTTGGGGAGAAGAACGATTAATTGTAATTAGTACATTCTCATGAAAAATTTACATTTCAAGAAATTAGTATTTACCTTCAGCCAGAAGATACATATTGTCAATACATATGAAGTTCAAAGATTTTTGTGAATGCATAATCAAGTGTTGGCACAGAAATACACAGTGATATAAATTATTGAAGCATAAATAAAGCCACAGTGATACACATGCTCCAATGATTTCCAAAAAAACAAACAAACAAACAAACCAAACTTGTGGATTGCTAAGCATAGACCTACAAAAGCCAATAAAGTTTGCACAGGTAAAGTTGCTGGGTATATAATGACATGAAGAAGTGAAGTGTGGTGGGCTGGGCCTGACTGGACACCAGGTGCCCACCAAGGTGCTCTATCATTCCCACTTCTCAGCTGGACAGGGGAGAGAAAATAAGATGGAAAATAACTTGTGGGTTGAGATGAGGCAATTTGCTAAAGCAGAAGTGAAACATTGTGCACATACATGCAAAGGAAAAAAATCTCAAAGATTTTACTCTCTACTTCCCATCAGCAAGCAGTGTCCAGCCACTTGCCAGTAATCAGGGCTTCAGCATTTGCCAGAAGGCAAGTGTTGTAAATAGAAAACACCCCATCCTTCCTCCTTCTCTTCTGAGCTTTTATATCTGAGCCACCATCATAAAGTACGGACTATCCTTTGATGAACTGGGGTCAGTTGGCCTGGTAGTGTCCCTTCCCAAGATCTTGCCCCCTCCCCCAGCCTGCTGATGCGGGGGAAGAAAGTTGAGAGATAGTGATGATCCTGTGCCAACACTGCTCAGCAGTAACCAAAACACTGGTGTGTTATCAATACATTTCCAGCTACTGATGCAAAGCACAACACTGTGAGGGCTGCTCTGGGGAAAAGAACTCCATCTCAGCCAGACTCAATACAAGCAGTAAGAATAAAAACAAAGTAATTCCATTTGAGATGCCATGTAAAAACTGAGAAAAGTTACAAGACAACTTTCTCCTATATTATTTTGCAAAAAGGTGTGACCTGCATATTCGTTTTTTACATTGGGGATAAAAAATAAAAAGGCAAATTATGGCATTTCAATTTCCTATTAAAAGAGTATTAGCACTCTCTTAACACAATGTTTTCTTGTGATTAAACATTTGTGCTTGTCTGACGAATTTAACCTGAGGAATGTATTGAAGTTGTACTGTCAGGTTGAATAATTCATTCAAAAACAAATAATGGGAGGGATTGCATAAAATTTGCTGAGGCAATTCACACAGAAATAAAGTCAGATAATATAGAATTTCATATTTTGTAACAGTGTTAACTGGTATGAACATGTTAAACTCCACATGAAGATTTTTTTGACAGAAGCTACCAAAACACAAAGAAGCGCAATTGCTCTTCAAAGTTTTAATGTTATCATATAGCATTTAATGAGCTCGCTCACTGGCCTAAAACAGCACATCAGAGCAGTGCAATTATTACAAATGGCCTGCATTAATGAGGTTATATTTTGCTGGGAATTACCTTATAATAATACTACTAATTCTGAAGTTACCAGAAATTTGGAGCCTTTTACTACATGTGTTATTTCCTTGAACCAATGTATAAATATTTGCACTCACAGTTACCAGTAAAGAATAAACTCACAGCAAAATACTAATGCTTATTGCTCTCTCATTTTTTTTTATATTTCCTGAGGAAAATGAGTAAGATAATAGATGTCACAACTATTTATCTGGATAAAAAGTATCCTAAATGCTTTCCTATTTCCACAGAGTAGAATGAAAAGTAGCCAGTGCCACTCTTACAAAAGTGCTAGAGAACAGCACCGCCTGTTGAACAAATTCTCACTTACTACTTCACAGTTTTTAGGAACTTCCAAAAATCCCCTTCTGCTTACTGCCTTATGCCTCCCAAAACTGAGCACAGAGGATATATTCCAGCATGTCCCGTTCTGATCTGGATTCTCCTGTGAAGGCTACAGCTGCTCAAGAGCTCCTTTTCAGAATAATCAGAGAAATACAATATATGGTATTGTGTGGTCAAGGTATCATGCAGGATGTGTGTCATCTGAACTACCTTTAGATTAATTTGCTTTACTTCAGAATAAAGTTGATATCCTGGTGGAGACAAACACTTTATGTGGTAATGGAGTAATAAAGGAGCAATCTATTAGCTGGAGAACACAAAGAGCCCAGTTAACAGGGCAGGAAGGAAGGTTCACTCCTCTCCATGGAATCATGCATTTCCTTCTAACTTTTAACCAGAATGGACACCCTTCAAGCTGTTTCCTTGGACAGAGAGAGGGGGAAAAAAACCCAGTTTCTTGTGACTGGTCTTCTGGATATGTACACACTTTTGAGCTGTTTTAATCAACAAGTTATATACTGAAAGAAGAAAAAATGTATTATTTCCTTGTTTCACCTAATTTTAGACCAAAAGCGCAATGGGGCAAGGCTGTATTCTCGATTTCAAAATGGGTTGAGTTGTTTTGTGAGTTCCCTCATTTCCCACTCCTCCTACACAGGGATCTTTGGACATGTCTCAAAGACAAACCACCAGCTATAAACAGAATTTTGGGGAAAACAGACATGCTGTTCCTGTATAGATTTGTAGGGTTAAAAAAAAATTGCAGGCAATTCTATTGAAATATATCAAGCACCATCATTAGCCAATTCTTCTAGCTAAACAAGAAATATTTAATCATATCCAATTCACAAATACAGTATAATATTTGAGTATAAATGCAAATGTCAAAAGTAAGTGCAATATTTTGACCAAGTTTGTCAACTACAGAGAGAACTTTCAATTTTCTTATTCGTTTTTAATAGAATTGTGATGTTCTGAACTGAGTGAACTATAAACTGTGAAGTCATGCAGCCCTTGAAAAGACACCTGAATAAGAACACCTCACATTAACATTCAGGGATTAGGAAGAATACTCTTGTGTGTAAATAAAACCTGAAATCCTACTCAGACATAAGGGATGTCTGTCTTTACTGAGGTAACACAGAATGCAGATGAGAGTTTAAAACAATATAACAGATGGCAAACATCATAATGGAGATTTTATTGGCAGCTTGAAGTAGTTTTGGTCACAGAATGTACCATCAGAAGCAGATTTAAAAGTGAAAAAAGCACCTATACTGAAGTGAGTGAAGGAGCAGAAAGAGGAGAAAGGACGTTTAAGACTTGAGAATGCAGTAAAATTTATAAGAGACACAGATCGGTTTATTTATATGGAGATCACAACATAAGGGCTTTTGCAAGCTATTTTACCTCCATTGCATAATTGAAGAAGAAAATAATAATCTACAGATTAAGTAGTCTGAGAAATAAAACATTTTGGCGGATTTCTTCAGACAGGATGAATATCAGGTGAGATAAAAATCAAGAAATGTTCATCTGTGTATACCTTAAGCACAAGTACATCCTTGGTATTTCTACATATCTGAGCCCTGAACTAGGAGATCTCTGTCTGTAGTAAAGAAACACCTATGTTGTATTTTAAAATGAGCAAAGAAAGACAATCCAATGGTAGAGCATTTTTCCAAAAATTAGTGGTGTTGTTAAAAGTCTTATGAGAATTTTGATAGATGGTACTGAGAACCTCAGAGGAGTGATATCAGGATTAGTCCTTCCTCACAGAGCTATTTGTAAACAGATTCAAATCAATATATAGGTGATAAGTATTTGTTGTTATTACTGCTGCATTCTGCAGGGATTTTCAAAGAGGTAATTCATTGTGACGCATGAAATAGTCCTGAGGGAGCTCCTGCGTTAGAGTAGAATAAAACTAGCAAATGAAGTGTCAAGATTTTATACTACTGTTTATTTTATACATTTAAAATACACTATCCTTTCTAATACTATTCCTTCAAATAACTGCACCAATTTGCTCTATTTTAAAAGTGCTTAGGAAAGAGCAAAACAGACAGCACAATTGTAGCACTTTGAGACATTGAATGTAATGCAAGGATTGACTGATATGAAAACAAATATAACATAGTTTAAGCTCTAGTGTAATGCTAGTGCTATTGCTTCTGAGTCACCAATACCAAATCTCTTCATTGGCCTTCTGAAGCCTAAAGGTTGCCACCACACATTTGTCAGTCTACAGCATGAAAAGAAATCAATTCTTAGTGGGAAAATAAGTAAGCTTTCACTTCAGAAGATACATGTACACATAAAAAAATACATGCCCTCCCTTCCTTTCTGTTCCTTCCGTGGCTGAGTATCATACACATACTCAAAAGGTCATAAAAATAAAAAAGGCAGATGTCTCTTTACACTTTGTTTTTATACAAAGCAATGCACTAAAAGGCTAGTTCTGTATAATACTTTTTCAGCTTATTAAGATCATTAATTTGTTGCAAAGAGAACCGTTTCCTTGGTAAAAATGTCTGCAGCAGTTAACAAAAAAACAGCCTGGGCTTTGGCTAGGACCTCTAGACTCTATTATAGTGAAAAATGGGTGGGAATCCCCCTTTCTTTCCTGGCTGTTTATGAGAGAAAGCAATGTTGTGCAAAAGTAAAAGACTGCAAAAAGTTTTCTTGATAAGGAAAATAATACTATCTGTATGTCTCCATAGAGAAGCTAATGCTGAGGATCAAACATACTGTGGTCAACTTGTAGGCTAAGCTGAAGTTCAGACATACTTTCCAAGAGCAGTAAACAATATCACCAAAATCAATCTAAGTTTTCAGTTCAAAACCAAGGAGTTTATGATCTGATGTACCTTGAAATTGATACCAGTCACCTGAAGCTAAGAAAATTACATAAAGTTATATATAAATTGCATAAACATATATAATATATATTAAAAATATCAGCTTAAATTCTGATTATATTTTATTTTTTTTATTGTAGTTTGTCACAAAAAGTCCTAAATCTTGAGAAGGTACTTGGGTTTGCTTACTAAAATATATTTATTTTAATTTTTTCATTTTCAATGTAATCTTAAATTTGCAAGATCCTACTCATATGAGTAGGACTGAGTGATGCAACAGAAGAATATTTCAAGCAGCTGTTTAATTTATCTTAAACATTTATCATAAACATTAAGTGATTTCAGGGGGGGAGGAGGGGGATGGAAACAAACAAAAAAAACCCTCCAAAACCCAAAATTATTTTCTTGACCTGTATTGTAACAAAATTCATACTAAATGGAATGTTTTAATGGTTCTATTGGACAGTCCACATCTGACATACCAGAACAAAGTAGGACTCTTTCTAGTATATATTCAAGACAGCTTTTAAGGTGAATTCCAAATAATAAATACATGCCAGCATAAATTCATAAAATCACAATGGCTGGAAGGTACTAAAACCTGAAGATTTATGCACAAGTCAAAATATTGAACAGTATGGAATCATATTTTTGTTCTATATCTTAGAAAAGTTTCAAATGAAACACCATTACATGCAAGCTTCAATATGCCTAATACATAGCTTATAATTCTAGCAATTCATAAGACACTTAGTATAAAGAGAATATGAAGGCTAATTATAATTTTGACATTTTGAAAAGATTACACTAAATATATCAATATGAAGAAAATTCCAATGCAGTAGAAGAGGCTGAAATAAAATATACTGTTCTTGCAATTCTTTCGTCATTTAATACTTTCTTAATAGCTCTACTCATATTCTTAGACTATTTTACAGTCTTTCAATACCATAGAGTGTCATTATCAAATAGATATAATATGTCCAGCATTCCAAAGAACATCTGATTTTAAATATTTGATCTCTAGCTTCTTTTTTTTCAAAGTTAAATCTTCAAGGGCACTCTCAGGAAGTAAGTATCCAAACTTTTTTGGAGATCTCTCAAAATCCCATCTGGAGGACCTCTAGTAGGACTTGAAAAGGTATAGACCAGGTATCACTTCAAGAAGATTTTAGGCTGATTCCAAACTGACTGGTTAAGGCATGGCCCAGAATGCTCAGTCTCATTTTTCCAGCTGTTCAAACAGAATTAGGCAAACATACTACAGCCTCTCTAGGGCCACATTTTTAAATTGCCTCTTCATTGTCAAGTCAAGAAGGACCTGAGTTTCTCGTCTAAGCCTGAAAACATGCAGCATACTCAAATTCAGTAAATATAGGTAAATTTGGGGATTGACTTCTTATCTATTAATATTGAATTTTGCAATGCAAATTACAAAATTCAGAAATACAATTTAGATGCTAAATTGCATCTATTCATCCACCTTCTTTGCCTGTATTTCTACACTGGGAAGAGAAATGAGATGTAGACAAACATCCTGATTCAGAGAATATTTGCTCATGGTTGTAGTTTCATGGCACTAAAATGCACAATCATATGATTTTTTAAAGAAAATTTTTACAAATGTGTTTTGGAGAAAACAAAACAAAACACAAAACAACCAAAAAAAAAAAAAGACTAAAACTCAAACCACATCAAAATATAACAGTAAGAAAAACAGAAAGATGTTTAAGAAACACTAGGGTCATTATCGTTGAATGCTTTAGTACACTGGTTCCAATAGTTCTCTATGAAATGCAGCTACCAGCACTAAACTTCATATTTCACCACAGTTTCATCAAAAATTTCTTTTTTTTTAAATGCCAAATCTCTTATGTTAAAAGTAATACCACACATGTCATTGTAACACCTATTATTTGGCTAAAATACTGTGCTGAGATCAGTTTATATTATGTCAAACTTGTTTTAACATATGTTACAATGAAACTGATACTCATGTTGATACTGTGCACACAGGATACCTATAATTGCAGGCCTTTTCCTGTAGATCTTGGAAACATTATGCAGACAACTTTTCCACATATTTTCCAAGATAATTCAGGGTTATGTATTAGTAGAAAATACACCAATTAACTATTTAAATGCATGATAGAAACAGATTCATGGACTTACAGTCTGTAATTTTCAGGATTTTTTTGAGTTCTCCACTCCCAGATCCTCCACAACCATCTTCATCATCACAATCACCACTGATTTGTTCATCTACACCTCCACCACTGCCTGTTTGTTGGAGATCCCATTTATCATATTTTGGAGAGGATTTGCCCTGCAACAGCTGAAGACAATATAGAGTATGCAAGTTAACAGTATGTATAGAGAGCTTTAATGATTATCCAAAATTTCATGTATGTCTCTAATGTGAAAAGGAAATTCCAGGGTCAACAGAATGAGAATTCTGATTTTTTTTTTTTCCTTCACCCTGGCTTACAGACAGATTTAAAAGAGTGGTATCTGGAGATGTATAGTTTATTTTTACTTATAAAAAACCTCAAAATATCTGTGTGTTTATTACTATAAAAGATCAGGCACCAAATTCTGGCTCAGTGGAATGGATAGGTACATTGAATCACAGAATAGTTTGGTTTGAAAAAGACAACTAAAGGTCGTCTGGTCCAACTTTCTCTGAAATAAGAAGGGACACCTTCAACTAGACCAGCTTGCTCAGAGCCCTCTCCAACCTGATGTTTAATATCTCCAGGGATGGGGCATCTGTCACCTCCCTGGGCAACCTGTTCTAGTGCCTCACCACCCCCATTATAAAGAACTTCTTCCTTATATCTGATCTAAATTGACTCTCCTTCCCTTTAAAATCATTATCCCTTATTCTGTCACAACAGGTCACACTAAAAAGTTTGTCACCAACTTTCTTATAGGTACACATAGAGCAAACAGACAGCATCTGTACTACAAAGCAGCTGGACCTGGATATTTTAAAGACCCATGTGTTCTCTACACAGACTTAGGGTATATTTACCATTTTGAGTGAATTTTTCAATTTGAAATATGTAAAATAGTATGAGAGCTGTACTGCAGTGCTGTATTGGTGAATCCAAAACATATTTGTGTGCTCTGGGTGTGTCATAGGGACATGTGCTAGAAGCTGAAGGAAAAAAAAACCCTGTGTTGGGACAATATCAAATGCTTGACCAAGGAGCAGCAGACCAAACTAGTACAGTCAGAGAGAGGCAGGGCTAGCATGGGGAGAACTATTTCCAAATTACATTCAGGCATTGTTCAGGCAGGACTAATAAAGGTGACTTAAAATAAAGCAAAAGGATAGGTAATAATGGCCTAAGCAGTGTAGGTGATTTGGGTCCAGTACCAAGTTTGTTTTCTAGCTCCTTTTGATTTATCACTATAGATATGTTCAATGATGGTCTGTAAGACAACAGTTAGAGATCTCAAAGTTTAACACAGTTCTCCTTTCTTTGAGCAGTCCTGAGCAATCACCTGAATAATGTTAATGTCTCTCATTTATCAAATGTACAACTGTTGTCATCCAGTTCCCAAATACTAGGTGGTAGGACTGTCATGCATACAAACATATCCAATATGCCCTCTGCCCCATCAATATTCAGTTTAGTTTACATGTCAGATATATATAAATACCATAATCTCTAAAGAACCAATTTCTTACAAATGTTAAGAATTCTTATAATTCTATCTTAGCCAAAATATCAGTTTGTGGAGGTTTGCTTCAATCTAGGAAGATTTCTTTATACTGGCCTAAACCTCACTGGCTCAGATTCTTTAATTTAATAATGAGATAGCTCTTTCTCCTGAAAGAAGCTACCAATCAGTCTGAAATAGAATCTATTGTTTTATATCTTTAAAGATGTGGCTATTTCGTTGTTTAACAAGATATTGGGTTCATCTTTTCAACCAATATTACAGATTATGGAGTTGCTTCCCAGACAGTTGATTTGTAAAGTGCTGTACAGTGCCCAACCAAAAATATTGTAATCACTACCACAATCATATAAATCTCAACAGTTTTATAAAAGCCACTCATCACACTGTGTAAGAGCAGGGGAATGCCATTCACCACTGAATCAGCAGGACCAATTTATGCAGCACTTTTAATTCAAAAGTTTTATTAGGCATTTATATGCTACCTGAAAGACAAACTGCCTAGCAAAGAGGAAAAGGCGGTCCTTTGTATTTCTGCCCTGCTCCATGCTCGTTGTGTAATGCGTGCCATATTTCTGCCAAAATAGCATTTATGGTAACAAAACACAGACAGTTTAATGAACTACATTCAGTTAAACAGCACACTTCTCTCATTTTTTGCCCCACTTCAAATCATGACACATTTCCAAAGCCACTTGTATGATAAGGTACTCTTTATTCCTGAGCTCTCTGGACAGGTACTTCAAGCAGACAGTTTTTCAAACAAAAGTTGTTGCCAAAGTTTCCACAGTGCACCACATATATGTGTGTGTGTGTATATATATACACACACACACGCACACACACACACACATTATTTCAGCCTAAGAACATTGCATCTTCCTCTATAGTCTGTAACTCAATCTTAAAAATATATTAGTTTGATAAGATATTATATTTATCTGCTTCTTTAAATTTCAGCCTGACTTGGTTATTTCTCTTTCCCCTTTTTTCCCCCCCTTTTTTTCTTATTTGGCATTATTGACTTATGACTAGAAACCTGAAAACCCAGATGATCACCCTAAATTCCTTTAAATGTAGGTTCAACATTGAAAAAGTGCCCTTCAATTTTTTTCCAAACTTTTTACTGTACTTGAAATAGAGATTAAAGAATGAACAAGATCATTTGTTATTTGGACTTTGTCATTCTATTCAGTCTTCTTAATTGTACAAGAAGAAATATTATCTCCATATAAGTTCACAAATCTCAGTGCTGGTTCTCTACTAAGCAAGACTTGGATCTAATACAAATTCTTTATTCAATTTATATAATCCATGTACTTCTTCAAAGCTAGATTGATTCACATTATAAACAAATATACTAGTAATTTAAAATAATTATTGTGATGCACTTTTCATACAATTATTATTTAAGAGGAAAATAAATACATGTTATAACTGAAGAATTTTGTATACACTTTCTGGGTCTCCCAACTGAATAAGAAGGGTTACTAGCTGTATACTCTGTGCTACACCCCAAAAAGTACAGTGAATGTTCTTCCCATTGTTCACAGTCTAAAATAATTTCTTTCATTTCAGGTGTCCCAAAAGTTCTTTCATTCCACGAAATATTTGTCTCAAAAAAACCCAAACCAAAACCACATGAGTTTGTTTACTCATACATTATTGCCTTTAAATTTCAAAGAAAATAACAGAAAATATGGTTGGCAATCATGTTAGTTTGAATGAGTTATGGCAAAGATTAGTTCACCAGTGTTGTGAGAATGTAGTACACACACTTATATTCCAGATTTGCTGGGTCTTTCTCTTAACTTTGATGAAAGTTTATTGAACTAAGATTTTGATATCTAAAACATGTCCTCCGCTGGTGGCATTTTGTTTTCAGAGAAAATTTGTGCACTACTACTGTGGTATGTGTGCAAGGTGAATGATTTGAGTGTAATCTCCTTGGGAGTCTTTAGCTTCACACCTTGCCCACATAGCTTTGGGAAGTTTGGCCTCTCCCTTGGATCTTTCAGTGCTCAATTGCCTGAATACCCCTTGACATTTTCACTGATGACTTAGTGTTTTCTTTGACACAAACAATTCTGAAGCAGGTTATAATATCAAAATAAATTTTGTGAAATTTCATCTTTTAGAATGAAAATGTTTTCATTACAGAAGTTACATTGTTGTAATAAAGTACTTACAGGGTTCTTTAAATATATTACTTGGTAGTATGTAACATCTCAGTAAGAAAATAAACTGTTTGCAGCAGCAACAGACGTATCTATGAGGGTATTTAAGCTTCTCTACAAATCTCAGAGTCTAAGCATAATTAGGAAAATTATCACTAAGGATGTATGGTTGTTGTACAGTCCTATAGGGTTCAGAAATTTTTTGAGATTATTTAAGACTTTTATTGATTTTCTGGGAAGCAATATTAAAAACAAAACAGTAATGATGAATCTTTTACTGCCACAAGAACTGGAGAACTACTAAATAAAAAAAATGTGACAAACTGTCTAAGAAAATATCTTATCTGGCAAGTGAGGCGATCAAGTGAATTTTTAAACACATGCTGTAATAAAATACAGACAAATGTAAATTTACAAGTCTAAATATTATATTTCATGCATATTAGAAGACAAAATATTCTGTTCTGTAAAATAATTGTGGGTGTCCTGGGTATCCAGCAGACCATGAATTACTAAGAACAGTGTTCTAGCCAAAGATTTTAATGGGATATCTTTGGGGATAGAAATAGAATAATACTATATTACTCCTAAATTCCATTCTCATTTCCTTTTTTCAGAAAGGATGGCACAGAAATGAGCTCTATTACAGTGATTGAAATGGAACAAAACTCCCTTTTGTTTTAACCAAGAAGATCATCCTTCAGTGCACCCCAAAAAAACTTGATCTCAAGAATTTATTTAACCAGCCTTAGACGTAGCTACACGGATTTGGTGGGCCAAAGCATCTGAAAATAGCAAACAAATTAAAAGCTTTTATTTGCAACACATTCAAAGGTAATCAAACAAATCTATTATATCAATATCACACATTTATAATATGCAGGTTGTTCTATATAAAAATAATTTATCAATAATAAACGATAATTTTTAACACTTGTGGTAAGATTATTTTTACATATCTATATATATATGCATATTCTGTATCAAAGAGACTTTGGTCTTAAAGCATGAATTAATTCAGGGGTTCAAAAACAGGGTATGCATGAGGTTAAAATAAAAAAACCCAAAATGGCCCCTCCTCTCTCACAAAAATACATGCATTCATATAACTAAATATGGTTTAAATGAGAGGCTGAATTCCTTTTTATTTTCTTGTGCTTACAGGAAGTTACAAGTGATTTAATCTCTGTTGTTTAACTCAGCAGGCAGCTAAACACCAGACAGCCATTCACTCCCTCCCCCTCAGTGGAGTGAGGGATTGAATCAGAAAGATGGTAAAACTCGTGGGTTGAGATAAAAACATTGCAATCAGACACAAAAGGAGAGGAAAATAATAATGATAAAACAATGTGCAAAACAAGTAATGCACCATGCAATTTCTCACCACCCATTGACTGATGACCCAAGCAGTGGGCCACCAGCCATCAGCCTCTCGTCAACCCTCTCCAGATTATATTCTGAGCATGATTTTGTATGGTATGGGATCTCTCTTGGGTCAGTTGGGGTCAGCTGGCGCAGCTGTGTCCCCTCCCATTTTCTTGTGCACCTGCAGCCTGCTTGCTGGCAGAGTGGTATAAGATGAAAAGTCTTTAACAGAGTAAGCACCGTTCAGCAATAATTAAAATGTTACTGTGTTATCAACATTATTATCACCCTAACCCAAAATACAGAACACTACCAGCTACTTGGAAGAAAAATAACTCTACCCCTGCTGAAACAAAAACAGTATCTAATTGTCCTTGTTGAACTTGATGAACTCTGAAATGGAAGGAAATTTGTGTTCACACAATCAAAACTGATGTGATACAAAAGCCTAGTATCCTATTTACTTATTCTATACATCATATACCTTCAGGAGAAGCACTGATTTTATATGATTTTTTTTCTATTTCAATAAAAACATCTTGATCCTCTGTTACAATCAATGTGAACTAAGTTTAGTCATAATATTTCCTCTCTTTCATTTCATCTCAGTCTACAACTTCCTCACAAAGGGAAGAGGAGGGGCAGGCACTGATCTCTTCTCTGTGGTGATCAGTGACAGGACCCCCAGGGAATGTCCAGAAGTTGTGTTGGGGGAGGTTTAGGCTGGATATTAGAAGAAGGTTCTTCACCCAGAGGGTGGTTGAGCACTGGAACAGGTTCCCCAGGGAAATGATCAAGACCAAGACTGACAGAGTTCAAGAAGCATTTGGACAATACTCTTGGGCACATGGTATGAATTTTGGGGATGGTCTTGTGTGGGGCTGAGAGCTGGATTCTATGATCCTTGTGGGTTCCTTCCAACTTGGCATATTGTGTGGTTCTGTGATTTATGCATATGTCATAAGTGCTACTGGATGAAATCTCAAAGGAGTCTAGCAGTGAATCCAATTTACCTAAATCAAATCAAGTCCAGAAGAATTATTTCTAGAAGTATTACTATCTTGAACTCTTTAAAATGACAGGAATAAACTGTGCTAAGTTTTTTCCCCTCTGTTTAGTATTACATACCTGAATACTTAAAAATATAGCATTTCTGTTTGATGATCTCATTAAAAAACTACTTGTACGTCTGTAAGCCAGAGTCTCCTGCAGGGTTTAATTTCCTTTACAAAAATGTGCATTCTAAATTAGAAGTCCACTTCATACTGGGGACTGGTATTTAGATCACTAGTCTTACAGCTCACGATAGTGTCTTGTGAGGATTTTTTTGAATAAAATGTTCTAATTTTGTGTGAAGTACATCAGCACAAGCATACACTAGACATTTTTTCCCATCATTAGCTTGCTTCTTGGCCATCACAGGTTTGAGCAGACCCAACTAGCACTCTCTACAAAAATGCTTGACCCCAATTTGAGCCTTAGTATAGTCTACAGGCTGTTCCCAATGAGGTGCCTGATAATGGATATTCCCCTCTAGGAAGTAGGACACTTGTGGTCTCTGACCATTTTTATTTAATAAAGTAGATATAATTTTTTGGGATGTCTACAGTGCTGAATTTAAAGAGAACCAGGCAATAAGCTACAGCAACAGGTATTGAATTTCTCAGTCTTTGTAACTTATATCTGTTTTCCAACAAGTTCTCCCTAAGGTAAATCTCTTATTAAGAGACTAATTGTAAGCACTGGAGATGTGAAAGTGTGTTCTCATCCTTGATGCCCTTCTTAATTAGCAATATAGATACAGCTCCTAAATGTAGTTGTCTGTTGACAAATATCCTTTTCCTAGTTTGTTACATATAAAAATATTGCTTTATATCTGGGAGTGTATTTTACAGCTAAAATGACTCAGCTAAGATTCTTACATGAGTTCTTTTCAGTTATTACTGGTTCCAAGTGATTACAGGAGCAAAAGCTTGTCTCATCCCTTGGTGCAATCCCTGCCATCACAGTTATGCACACTATCAACTTGATTTGTTTAAAAAATACTTTGGCATTTTCAGTCTTTAAAATACATGTCTTGATAACATCTCACTGTAGATTTAAATCATTCCCACAAAATTAAGTAAGCAAGTTAGACATTTCTATGATAACAAATGAGAGCAAAATTAAACCCCAGAACAATAGCTAGTACTTTTGTTTCCATCTAGGTAGTAGAAATAACAGAACAAGGTCACATTATATATGATTAATGTTTAGAGACTAAAGTTCTTTGCCCATTTCATCCATCCAGGAAGACAGCAGAGCTATAAGCAGAAATAGATAGTTATAATAATGAAAGAGAGATAAAAATTTCAGAAAAAAATCAACAACAAAATTTCATTCATTCTATACTATTCTATAGTATAAGCATCTTCAGTATCTGTCCTTTAGAGCCATGGATGTGCTTGTATTTTTTTCCCACTGTTATTTTCTCTTCATCTGTTTCATTTTATTCATTTGAAGGTTATCATTATAACTTTCTCTACTTGACATTACAAATAATTTTTCAGACTAATTTGCAAACAATTTTATCCTTTACTTTGTTCTCATGTGAAGTTTTAGATCTTTTTTGTCTTGGTAAGGGTTGATATTAATAGATATGACATATATGAGACCATTTTCTTCAGTTGGAAGAGTAGACTGAAATAGCATTGTTTTTCAGAAGATGAAATTCTGTCTTTTCAGAACAGAACATGTGAAACTCTAGACAGCTTAACATCAAATGGTTTAGCAGATGATTGAGGTCTTACAAAGCTCAGAAAAAGGACTGATTTAAATGACATGGCATATTGTAATCAGATAAAACTCATTTGAACAAGCATACCCAGGATTTTGTGTGGTTCTTGGCTTCAGAATCATAGACCTCAGTGTACATGTCAAAAATTTCTCACGTTTTTCTGTGAGGTGTCTAAGATCCTCAGTAAAATAATTTGCATGTTGGAGGTTTGATTCAGTTTTCTGACATGGTTTTCTAGTGCCTTTTGAGATGGCTGAGAGTACCTGCGATACGACTTGGGGGTACAGGTGTGATAGAGAATTTGCAGAAGATTTTTCAAGCAGCAACTGAAGCCAAAGGACACTGAGCAGCTGGAATGGCTCCAAGTATCTGTGTACATGCAACTGAACCATAATGCTAGTTAGAGCAGGGAGTTATTCAGCTAAGCAAAGGTCAGTGTCTAAAGTGAGATGTATAGACAAGAATTAATCACAAAAGAAAATATTCCTGGTGAATTCTTCATTCTAATATTTAGCCAGATAGTACAATTTTTGTTTGTTTGGTAACAACATGGCTTGCAGCATAACTAGGTCAACTGGACAAGAGAACAACAGGATCCTAGCCATTATCAAGATGCTATAAAATGGAAAAATTCAGGGTTTTTTGAGGAAAAATGCCAATTACAACTTCAGAATTAAATTTTCTGAAAAAAAGTTTCAAACCAAACATTTTCATTATTAACAACTAGAACTTAGTATACCACATAGACAATTAATCACAAGTACAGCCAATTTTAATAAATCATGACTATCATCATTACACAGGACAGCTTCTCAAGTAAGATAAGAAACCAAAGCATATCAAGGAAGCTGTGGAATGGAAGAGAATTTACCAACCTTCAAGAATTCATATATATGAACTAGAGTACATGAGCAATAGGTCATTATCAGGCACTGGTTTCTACTGCTAGTAATAGCAATTTGTTAATAGTCTGGCTGTTATTTAGAAATAAATATCATGACATAAGCAAAACAGCAAATGTCCATTTTGGTCTTTCAAGAATAAATTTTATTCAATGATTCAACAGACGTTGAAAATAAGGTGGGATTGGGTTCTACAGCAAATTATCTATACTGCAACTGTTGTTCATCTGTGTATTTCCAGTCCATGGCAATTCTGAACTTTTATCTACAAAAGTAGAAGCTCCCTCACTTTTATGACACAGATTATTACTGAAGAGTTAATGATCTGTAAACCCTAGTTTTCTCTTATTATCAGTGAAAATAGAATTCTAAAGTTACAGTTAAGAGTGAATTAAGCATCATGGTAGATAATGAAAATCACAGACTATTTTAGGTTCTGATTTCTTCTTATGCTTCACAGATGTATAGGTGAAAAGGGCATAATATTAAGCCATTTAGAAGAAACTTCTGGAATGCTTTTCACTTTATAAGAATAGCATGTTACTTGACATTTCTTCTGGAAGACCATTCAGAAGATATTATAGAAAAAGCTGCATTACAATAATCAGTGCACCATGAGTAAAACTGTGACCAGATTGTTAGAGGTACATTACATTTCCTGTTGCTACCCTACTGTGAGTGGATAAATAGGTGATTTATCCAGAGAACTGATTTCAGTGAATGGAATTCAGTGGGCGGTCAGTGGAGGTGGCACACCAGCAGTGCTGATTGACACTCTGCTTTCTCTTATCCACCAGAAGCATGATAGAACTACTTTTGTCTTTCACTTGGTAACATTTCCAGACCTCACCAGAGTGGACTCTGGAGTGAATGAGGAAAAGCAATAGCTGCTTTGTAAAATTCATGAAGACTAATTTGACAGCAAGGCCAATATTGCATTTAAGATGTTTGAATGTTAACAACCATGCCTTTGTTTTTGGCATATCATTTAAACAAAAAATTAGGAAACAAAAGGAAGAGGTTTGAGGTGGATAGGATTGATATAAATGATTTTTATATATATATTATGTATTCCATAAAATATATATATATTTGTGGTATCTACTGATATCTTCTGATCAGCAGAAAGAAAACAGAAATCTTTAAGGCCCCTCTTCTGACTTGTTTTAGATTTATATATAGGACACAGTGGACTGCAACCCAAAACCACCTATTTCTCTCTATTGGTAAGAAAGACCAGTTCAGATGAGTAGGCATATGGCTACGTCAATCCTAAAATTTAGCACTGTTGAGAAGGGGTGCACAGCAATTAAGTCATCTCATAAAGAGTGTGGTTTTGCCATACAATTATGCTGAACGCTAGACACAGAAACTGGCTTTGGTCATTTGACCTGGAAAGTCAGACATCCAAACCTACTGCTAAGACACAATTCCTTTGCTTCTGGCTTTTAAAACTGCATGAATAACCTGTGAGCAGACCAAGCTTCCAGTGACACTTTCCTCATTGTAGCGCAGAGCACAGAATGTTGCCTTAGAGCAAAAAACTTCTCAAACTTCTGTTTAATCTGTACTGTTATTTGCCTGTATGCAAAATAAACAAATAAATTCAGAGAATGGAATAATTCAGTTTCCCTCAGACAAGAAACTGACTGAATTTTTGTCAGCTTGAGCACTTTGCACCTTAATTTAGATTACTGAATAACTTGTAAAATCCATTTTAATTATTCTATACAGCTTGAGAAATAAATTATTTTCTATCTATTTTGACATCATAATTGAGCCACATCAGATTTCATAAATTGAATAAAATCCTGTGGTAGATAAAAAGTATGTTCCATTCAGCTGAAGCACTGTGTTTAACACACAGTAGTGTGTTAAAGAAGCATGGAAGCTGCTTAAAGCTTGGAAAATGAAAATTTAATGAAAATATATCTTGAAAGAGAGTACATATACAATTGGGAAGCAGTTACAGAATTAATTTTTGCCACTTCCAAAAGTAGTTCTTTCTACAGTTTTATGACATTTTCAGAGATCCCATATATCCAGTTCTTTGTGAAGAAATAGGAAATCAAGGGCCAAGGGAAGGAATATGTTTAAATGAAATGGAAACTGATTGTCCAGTAACAACAACAACAACAAAATCTCTCATTTGAACATCTGATTAGTCAGAATTTGGAAAATTACTGTAAAAAAAAATATTATGAAGGACGCAGGCACAATGTGTGTCTCCTAAGACACTATGGGAGAGGAGTCCACAGTCCTTCCTTGGATATAAGAGAGTGTCACAAGCCAGTCACGTCCACTTTGTGTGTCTCCAATAATTTTTTTCTGAAAAGGACTAAAAAAGTATTGCAACATGAAATAAGAGCGGGCAATAAGTAAATGAATCTGTTCCTATTTACATATCATGCAAATCTAATATTGTACTAATTTCCAGGCTCTATGAAGCTGAGTTATTCTGTCAGGTATTCTTCATGATGTAATTCAGTTATGAAGTTACCAAGTGGTTATAAAGCCTGTTCTCTGACAACTGATGATGACATTGAGAAGTAATTCACCCATGGTTTATCAGTACAATCAGTGAGAGATGATAGGAGCCATTATCACTGGTGCCTAGCACATAACATGGAATAATCAACGAATTAGTGACACACAGGACACAATCAATTTTCAATAGTAAATCCTTTCATTCCTCAAGGAGACAATATATTGCTTTTAGTATCAGGTAATACATACTGGAAATAACTTACAACTGCAAACGGCATATTAAAAGCAGACTCGATATGCGTACATGCCTCTGACCTCCGCAGCAGAAGAGTGGAAGTGAGGAGCTCAGACAGCCAGCTGGGCTAGGATCTGTGTTTGTGGGGTACTCATCGTTCCAGCAATCTCGTACAAATGACAGTCTAAGCTCCAAGACACTTCTGTCTATCAAATCTTTAGCTATCTCCAGTAAAACTGAGGCATATACAGATAATATAAGTGGTTACCACAAGAGAGTAAGAGATTTATGTGCTCAGAGAACTGAGAAACTTACCTACAGTTAGCGCAAAATTATTAACAACAAACCACTACATCACATACCATTATGATGGAATTTAATAGGTTTCTAAATAAATGGCAAAAATCTTTCACCAGCAACAAAAAAAAATCAAACTTAGTACAAGTTTATAAAACCAGTACACTCCCAGAAACATTTGAAAGCAAATTAAATACAAAAAGAAAACAGAAGGAATCCTTTACTTTTGCATTAGCTATTGCTTTATAGATAATAAAACTGAAAAATGGTCCCTCACACTTAAAAAATTGAAACATTAAAAATACATTTCCCTTTTCAGCAGCTGAACATGTACTTTTCCCTTAGATCAGAGCATTTTAAATTGATCTAGAATATGATATGGCAGTAGACACCTATAACATGTAACACAGAATTCAATTACTATGAAACTAAACCTTTTGGTATTCATTCATCGCATAATGGACCATAACAAGGTTGCCTATAGGTTGGGTTTTGTGGGGTGCGATTCTCTATGCAAAACTATTGCCATATGTTATCTCCTCAGCTCCCCTCCCTGCCACCAATGCAAAAGAAATTATGGAGGAACTCAAAATAACTAAAATAACTAATATAACTAATAACCAGGAATCTCCTTTTATCGATTTTCAATTATCAATTACAATTATCAAGTATCAATTACAAAAGTATACACCCAATCGTTATCTGTGACTTTGGCCCAATCATATAATAAGGGTTTGCTGCAAAACACACTACAGCAAAAACATACATCCACAATCTTCTGCATTATTTACCAAGTTTTTCTTAAGGTCTTATCATCTTTACATTTTCAGAATATAGTCTTCAGACAGAATCCCAGTATAAACTCTAGTACACCATTTAGTACACCCACTTCAGCCTTACACTGAAAGTTTTCCAGTTGCTGAGATTTTGTGCTGGCACTCTTCATAAGGCAAAGGAATTCTCAATGAGGGTAAAAGAAGACCTTCTTGCTACACAATTTGCCCCTTGTCCCCATTCTCGAGTTGTCATTTATTTTCATGATTTCTGTATAACTATACTTCTCTGGTTATATTTTGTGGCAAGGCTGCTTTGCATAAATTGAGACTTATCATCTATGAGGGGCTGTATTTTTAAATCCTCTTTGCCTCCAAAATATTCTTTAAATAGTTCCTATTGCCTAGTCTTGTCAAAATGCATCATGCCTGTTTTTCAAACTCTTGAAGAGAATTAAGGTATCCTTGAAGTCTGAAAGTGGTGGAGGAGGGGACACATATTATTTGAGAACAGTATTCTTGGTGCATACAGAAGTGGACCATTTACAATCAGTCTTCTCAGAAAGACTTGATAGAACAATTCTTTAGATCCTATTGGGTCTTTGTACATGTGATAAGATTATAACTTTTCTCAGAAAAGCTATCTGCAAGTTCAAGTAGCTGCATATGCTATTTCTCTGCAGCATTACTTATTCAGATGCAATCAAATACCATGGAGAATATTATAAAATAGAAGAAGCCTTTTTTGAAATTCCTGAGAAAGCCGGGTTCATCCATTTTGCAGCTGTAATATGTGCGCAATAGTCTAATTATAGTAACCCTAATCTATGCAGACTATATTATTAAATGTGACATATATTTTAATTGTTGACAGATGGCATTGAATCATGTATAAATATTTATAAGGTCACATGTATTCCTATAGCTAGCACACACAAAAAATTCCAGGTATATTAGTTCTGACTTTTCTGAATCCTTTTATACACACATGCAAACTCAGAATTTCCACTATAATAACTATTTTATTGTTCAGGTA
This sequence comes from Campylorhamphus procurvoides, assembly GCA_013396655.1. Classification (NCBI taxonomy): domain Eukaryota; kingdom Metazoa; phylum Chordata; class Aves; order Passeriformes; family Dendrocolaptidae; genus Campylorhamphus; species Campylorhamphus procurvoides. The sequence goes on along the minus strand of WBMV01004981.1, from coordinate 52,433 downwards.
ATCTGAAGACATAAAGAGACCATTTTCTTTTTAAAATGAAATGAATATTGCACAGATTACAGACTGTTTTTATTACTTCAGAAATCAGAGTACTTTTTCATCAGTACAATGTATTATGTTAGGCCAGATGCTCACAGTTATTAAATATTGCCTTTATGCTGTTTATTCATAATCACTCATCTTCACTCTTCACCTCCATAGGAGAGATCAACAGAAACCTTAAAATCATCAAGAACAATGCAAAAAAATACCAATACCATTCACTGATATGTGAATCTAATGCACATATTCCTCTTAGAAATCCTCATTTAAATCACATATAGTGAAAAAGTTGGTTTTAACAAAACACCCAAAACAACTAGAAAATAGGAAATATTCACAAAAGTGCCATATAGGAACTATATTACCTGAGCTTTTCAAAGATGTCCTAGGGTAGGCTTAAACAAATGAATAAATGAAGAGTGAGGGATTACACAAGTCACAAAAACTACTTATGTATCTTTTCAGTTGTTAGGGTGGGAGTCACTTCATGTGGCTTTAGAAATCTAAGTTTAGGCATCTGTGTGTGCAGAAAGACAGGCCAGGCCAGGGGGTAATTTATCTCAGCTTCAGGTTATCTGAAAGATGTTTATTTGAGTCAAAAGTCAGATTCTTTTATGCTGTTTTACAAAAAAAAAAAAATAAAAAATAAACAAACGAAAAAAACACCCCAAACAACAACTGTGTAGGTGGGGGGTTTTTTTCACTGTAGGACTTCTCTATTCAACTTAAATACCTGCAGGCTACTTAAGTAGTAATAGCCACCTTTTAGAGTCAGCAGACCTGATATAGTAAATGGAAAGAAAAAAACATCTTCGAAAGTCTGATCTCATTCTAAATTAAACTGTGTAAGAATGCATGCACATATGCATGACTGATTTTGGAAGTGTGTTATCTAGCACTACATAGTCCAGAGAGGGTTGATCTTTTTTCCCCCCGAGTTCTTGAACTAAAAGATCATTCTGGCAAAAACTACTTTCCTGCAGAAAATGAAGGAAGGAGGTGACCATTTAAAAGACCCAAGTGAAAATGAGAAACCTCAGCATTTAACTTCAAAAACTGTAACTGCAAAGAGATAGAAGTCCTTTCAAGAGGGTGTGATAATTTCTTCTTTGAACATCCGCTGAAGGGACAAATAAAAAAAGGAAGAACGGAAAGAAAATAAATGTGAAGCATTTGATGTCAGTCTTCCTACTGTCTGAAAGTTAGACAAAAAATATTTCAAAAGTTCTGAGGGTAAATTATAAGCTCTTTGTTATATTAATTTTCCTTACAATTAATACATTTTTATGGCCAGTTTTAGGCATTTCCTTAGTACAGTAACAGTTAGCTATAATTCTTTTCCTTCTGTCACAAATATTTCAGACAAAGCATGCCAACAACATCAGAAATAGGTGAGTCAGCATTCTAAAGATTCTATGAAATATAAAAAAAAATCTTGAATTCCTTTGACACAAGCCATTTTTATTGCATTATACTTTTTCTCATGTAAAGCATTTAATTGGGGTTAACCCTAACCCTAACTGCAAACTCCAATTCAATGCAGTTACGCATTTCTCATTTTATTAGAGGTAGGAATTTTTATCACTAAAAATTTTATTACAAAATTTAAAACAAACAACAACATTGTTAAAGCCAAGAATAAATATCATATACTTCTTGTAAGTCACTTGGGGTGTTTTACAATTTATCATAATCCAATTACATATGTGCATGTTCTAGCTGCTCTGGAGATAATATATGACAGATGGAGTCTGAATTTTGTTTCAAATGCTAGGAGAATTTATATATTGCACTTAACCTGACAAAGATTTCATTATTGTAATGTGTTCATTTCTGCATGGATTTGTAATGTAAATTTATGTAGAAATGGGAATCATTAAGAGATCAAGTACTAATGTCAAAAATACTAATGATTGTGGTAAAATATGAGTCAAAATATATAGAAATGTTAAGCCTAAGGTTTATTTTCTAGATTTTAGTGTTCCTATTTCTCTTTATAACTCTAAAAAATTGAACATGTAATAAATTACAATCCTAGAAGTTGTTCAAGTCAGAGCTTTTATATACAACTGGATACACGTAGTATAAATGTTAGTAAAATACAGTTGCGTTTATAAACCAATGCTAACAGAGCTTCAATCTATGACATCTAACAAAATTTGATTTTTTGTTTTACTGTAATGTTCTTTTACAACCAGGGCTGGGCTATATTGCTCTACGAATTACAAAGAAAAGAAAAGAAAAGAGTTCCAATGTGAATTAGTTGTCTTCCAGCTTGAGAGAAAAAAGACTCCCCCTAATCATTGAATGATAGAATGGTTTGAGAAGGGACTTAGTTCCAATACCCCTGTCATGGAGCAGGGACACCTTCCACTGGAACATGTTTCTCAGGACCCCATCTAACCTTGAATGCTTTCAAGGACGGAGAATCCACTACAAGAGGTACGTGTCCCCAAGTGGTAAAGATTATTGGTATAAGCACAGCCTTAGGGAAGAAGATATGGCTCAGCAATCAAGAATTTCTGTTTCTCACCATTTCTTAAAATATTGTCAACAGAAAAACAGATAACAATGATTTTTTTCATATAATTATGCAAGTTTCATGAAAAAGTTAGTGACTTGAACTGAAACTTGTAGCCTGCCCACTGTGAGTAATACCCACATTTCCTTCCATTATCCTAACTTCTATACTATAGTCTAATTTCATTAAGGAAAAAAAGGAAGGCATATTCTCAAGCTATTCTTACTAAAAGCATATCAGTGAAGAATGAATTCTTCATTTTTTATGGGCCCAAAGTGCTAAAGAGAAATCAGAGATTTTTAACCTTAGTTAAAAGTCTGAAAGTTATATTCACTGAAAAATACAATTCTTCCTCCTCAAAGATCCTGTAGCTTTGATGTAGAGGCACTCTCTCTGAAATAAACCCTAGGATTCCTCAACTCATACTTTAATCATCAAGCTATTATTTGAGGGGGAAGAAGGAAAACAGCAGTGGCTTCTCTTCTTAGATCAATGTTAAAAGAGTATATTGTTCAGAATAAGTGATTAAATTATCATCTCCACCAATGTGAAGGAGCACACAGACACAATGGCTTGAGGGGAACCAAAAGAACCCAGATACAGATGAGCCCCTGTCACGGCCATCCCAGAAAACCCTCAGTTCACAGGGTATTGCATGTCTTCTGGACTCAGTGGGGAAGGAACTTCATGGATCACTTCACATACTGAAGGAGTTACTCCCTACGAAATGTGAGACTTTCTAGGATGCAGGGAAGGTGCATTTTGAGATTGTACAAAGCTTAGGAGCAGAACCAAAGATGGAGAAAGGGAGACATCAAGGGGTTCTGAGAAGAAACAAGCATGGAAAAATGAAGGGATGAAAAGGACCAGTCATTTGTAAACAGGGTCTCATCTGTACACCTGTGCTCTGCATACGACTTGCATGGCCTGCCCTATCTCCTCATTGGACTCCATCTCTCACTGCTGTTTAGGGTGAGAGACTAAAGTGTATACTGGTCTGAGTGTCAGGTGCTGATGTGGAGATGATTGGACACAGATGATGATAGCAACTGGAGGGACTGGAGTGCACTGATATTCTGGGGGTCTGTATGTCACATGTTATTGTGTGATTGCTACCCTGGACTAGCTCAAGACTCAGGTAAGAGGTCTGGGAACCAGGTAGCAAAGCAGACATAAGTCTGGGCTGGGTGACAGAAAGATCAGAGGGTCTCTGATTTGGCTAGTGGAGGGACCAATAGGCCATTTGCATGTTGACCTCAATGTGTCAGGCCACTAGAGACCAGAGGATCCATGATTGCTGGGTAGATGATGAGTATCTAAGGGTCGTTAGTTGCTGAAGTGTGTGTTGAAGTTTAGTTGCTAAAGTTGCTAGTTTGTGTGTCTGGAGACATGTGTGGGCAAAGGGTATCCCAGAAGTAGGAGTTGGGCTGTCAACTCCCCCAGCGTGTGGGATAGCGTGCTCAAGTGCCAGCAACTGGGGAGATCAAAGTTCAGTTAGCGGACAAGACAGGTGTCCAAAGGCTAGATATTGAAGGGACATCTATTATGTACATATATATATATTTATACACGTTATGAATTTTCCATTAACAGGTTTTCATCCTGACTAGTCAAAAAAGTGAACTGAATCAGGCAATTGGTACAGTTTGCGTCTGCATGAGCACTGTGTTTTCTCTCTGTGTTGATTTGCTGCATATATCCCTGTTGTGTTCTTGTACACATTTGCAGAAATACCTGCTCACCCTTAGTGCTGACTGAATCTGTGGACATGATTTGCTGCAGATTTGACAAGCCCTGTGTGTTTAGCCACCTTTGAGAATGGTTGCTAAAATGGGCTCTCCAGGACAGTTGCATAGAGAGATGTCTTATTTCTGTACCTTCATTAGCAAACCTATGTNGGGGTGATTAGCTCTATGAGTCATGGGGTATGGTTGAACCTGTTGATGGCCAATTAGCAGCCACACCCCCTCAGGCTGGGTGTAAGGGTGCTAATGACTTCCTGAGCAACTGCTGCAAATGGTCCATTGTTCTTGGGGAATGAATAGAGGGTGTAGAATACATAGCTTTAATCACCCCCACACAGTGATAACTGGTCCCTCCTGCTGAACTAAGACAGGTAGTCACAAAATTCTTCAGAGTAGGGCAACTTCATAAATGCAGAAAGCTTCCTTTCAGAGAAATTAGGAAGTTTCAAGTGTCAATGAGGCCTACGTGCTTCTGAGGCAAACAGAGTGAATAGGGGAAGCAAATTTTTATTTAGATTCTCACCTTCTGGTTAGCTTTGTTTTTTTTTTCCTGTCACGGTGAGGGAAGGTCTAACCTTTAGGGAAAATGAACATAATCCTGAAGAATGGCTGTGATCACAGCAGATACGCTTACCTGGTCAGTAGGCTGTGCAAGTTCCACATTCTGTTAGAGCCCTGTTTGTATGGGTGGATATAAAATGGCAGTACAAAGTCAACATAAGGAAAAAATGGCTATTCCTTGTGAGACACACTACTTTCTTCCATGAATTGACCTTAGTTTCACAGAGCAATTACTTTCAATACTTGATGTTGAGATTCAAATTCAAAGGATTTTCCTTTTTTTTTTCCTAGTAAGCAAGGGCTCCAGGCCTGAAACTCAAGAAGACGTGAATATGCAAAAATGTATTTCTGAAGAGTTAACAAACTCTTAACAAATTTTGCATATATGAATGTCTGCTTGTTAGCTAGCCTACATATGCTTCAACATACCTCTATTGTTTTAAACCAGTTTTAATATAAACCATTACTCTTATTGTACTATAGCATAAATGAATGCTAGAGTTCTAAGAGCTTCTTTTCCTTCCTTTAAAACATACTCTCACCATTGTCTTCCTATTTCACAAGCAAAATCTAGACTATGCACTATTTGGTACATACCACTGTATCAACAAAAGTTAGGGTTACTATCTGGCCAAGTAAGACATAGAATTAATAATTTATTTGGTAAATCATTTTGAGAAGACCCATTACCTTACTAATTAAAATGTAAATGCTAGCAGAGTAGACTAAATATACTATACAGGTCCCAAGGACACATTTGTGTTTCAGCCTATGTTTCAGCCTTACTTATGTGATGTTAACCTTTTTATAGCTCTTTTTAAACTGAAACAATCATAGATTGAGTAGTTTATTAATGCAAACTTCCTAGGTTTTGTCCCTGATTTTCAAAAACAGTCACAATTTGGAAAGAATTAATATCAGTTTTGCCATATTTTACTGCACTTAAAAAAAAAAAAGCCTTTCCAGTCTATACTCAGAAAAGATGATGAGGATACACAGGGTAAAATACACAGAAAAATTGTTCAAATACTCATTTCCAACAGAGTAATCAGAAATGTGGCAAAGAATGCAGCTTGCAGTAGCTCACCATATTTTGAGATATAATTTATTCTCATGTAACAAAACCCATCTGCTTTCACACTCTGGCTACTTCTATTATTTGAGTCACTGTCTCTTTTACCAGATCATTTTTCTCTGATTCTCAGCTTTCAAGTAGCATTAAGACAGGACTGTTGAAATGAAGGCCAGCTATTACAGCAGATATATTTTCTATCAAGAGAACTCAGAGAAATAAATGATCTAAGAGAACAAAATTTCACCTATATACTTTAGACACTGGGGTTTCATTTTATGATTTCAATTATTTTGTTTAGTTACTACAGCTTTAAGTGTTTTGTGGTAATCAGCAGAAACTAACTAGGCATAAAACTAAAAGACATTCATTTTCAAACACTTAATTACATTGTAAATGCTGATATTAACATATTACATAGCAGTTTTTTTCATTACTTCATTAAATGATTGCTAGAGGGTGCTCTAAAAGCAGTAACAAATGCCCACTAATACCTTCAGAGTCTGTAGTAGATGTGAACAACTAAAGGCACAAATTATGCACATTTACTATCAAGCACAAAAGATAAGGAACCACTATTTACATCCAAAAAAATGCAGAGTTATGTCAGAACTGATTTTTTTCAGTAAAAACAACAAAGCATTCCTGGACATGGATGAATTAATAGAAATGAGTCTAGCATATTAGCTCAGAATTGTTAATTGTCATCATTCAAACCAAAACTGAAGAAAACATTATGCAGACAATAAAAAAACCAAACACCTAAACAGCAAAATACATCAGTGGAATAGTTCTTTTAATGGAGATAGTACTTCTTCAAGGGCAAATGCAGCCAAATATCCGAAAGAGCATACATTTTAATTTTATTCTGTTATTTCTAGGCAATTATTTCGCTTTAAAGTACTACCAATTTGCTTTGATAATATCTCTATGGACAATTGCTATCATACAACTTAGATTTTATTTCTTTCGACATGAAGATTAAAAAAATGAAGCCAAACATATCAGCGTGACACACTACTGGAACAAAACATACAGAAAATCTTGCCTTAATCCTTGTATATACTCCCTTGAGATACAGTTTGTTCCAGGAGTCTGATGTAACAGCAGAAGAAGCCCTTGACAAACAAAACAGAATAAAAAACAGCTGGCTGCATTCCTGTCAGGCTCTTTCATAGTTTATAAACTTTCCAAACATGCCAACATCAAGGAATTCTTAGATTTCAGCAAAAATCTTTAATTCTTAGCTGAACAATATAGTATAATCTGCCACAAGCTCTCCTGAAAGTCTTTCTGCAAAACAATCAGCATGTTGAAAGATTCAACAGCAAAATAAACCAAAATAAAATCAAAACCAACCAATCAACCAAACAAAAGTTCAGGACTAATGTTACTCTTCCAAGAAATCATGGGAAAATATCAGACTGCAGCTTAATTGAGAGCCACTGTATTTTCTCTGCATTGAATGCAGGGCATGAGAATTAATTATTACATTTTTATATGAGACAAAAATAGAAAGTATAGACAGTGATATTTATAGAATCGTATATGAAAAGTTAGTATTTGAACACTAATATTAAGCAATTACACTATTTGCTATTCTAAATATAAAGGAAAACTCATCACATATTGACAAAGCTGAATTTTAGCTGTATCAATGGTATAATAAGTAGTCTACGCTCATTTTAATGCTGGTGCAGATAATAAACAGAACTCTTCGGAAGACAGCCATGGAAACTATGAAACAGGTTTTGCTAAATGTCAATAAAACTTGAATAATTTCTATGGTGTAACAAAAAATATTTGGAAGACTGGGAAATATGTGTTGTCTTGATGTTTAATTCACTTCTGAGTTTAGGAATTTTGTCTTGAGTCAGGGTCTTGCAAGGATTTACTTGTGCAATTTAATTTTTTTCTGAAGTCTCCACACAAAGATGTCCACATCATTTAAAAAACAAGCTGGGGCCATTGCTCTGTTCTCAGCAGTAATCATCTCTACTTTCCCCAGAATGCTGCTTTGGGGACATTATCCTCCAGACTGTATCTTCTAGCAGAGGGCATGACTTCCAAAGAGGATATTTATATTTAAATCGTAGTAATCTAATGTGAGCGCTTAAGTTCTGTCTGTGCAATTTTCTAGTGTGGACACAGCCATCCAATCTAGCAGGTTGATATTTCATGTATCAATATGAATCCCATATTATAAAACCAATATTGACAAATAGGTGACTGAGATGGTCAACAATTATCACACAGCTGTTGAAATCCAGGATTAGACTGCCCAGTTCCCAACCTCAAATTCATAGAAAAGGGGACATGGTATATTTGAATAGCAACTCTACTGTAAATTTTGACACTCTTTATTGCAATACTTAGCCTCACTGAGGCTCTATTCCTAAAAAAATTAAAAGCAAAAGGCTTAATTCAAAGCTTTTTTTAAATCAATTTTAAGACTTTATCTGGTTACAGAGCCTTGTGAATCAAACTCCAAAGTGTGAAATAGGAATAGTCCAACAGAGTGAAAGTTTTAAGAGCATAATTGTTTTAAATCTATCCTCTGTGAGAGCAAATGAATGATTTATTATGCAGAACTCAGACTAGAAATGATTGTCAGAAATGAAAATCAATAGGACAAGAGGAATCACAGAGGGAAATACATTATATTAGAAATGCGCAACAATCTCCTTGGAAAAAATTTGAAAATTGAGTTATGTGAAAATTTTTATGTAAAACGTGAGGAAATACCAGAGAAAACTAGTATTTCCTTTTTCACTTTCACATAAGTTTTTCACTTTTAAATTCTTTGTTTGAGCTCCGGATAAGCTACAGCACAACCCAGCTTGGAATTCATGATTTATATTGTGCTCACTAATCAGCCATTATTGCTTACAGGCATGAAGCCAAAGAAATCATCAGAGTAGAATGTACTTATTTATTAATTTTTATCACTGAAGTTAATGCCAGGACCTTTAAACCATCTGTTTCACTTAAGGAAAAGGTATGGACAACTGGTGATGTTACTACTGAAAAAAACATTTAGAGGAGAAACATATGTTCCAATGGCAATTTTCTTCCTGAGTGCTGAGGGAAAGAGGTAAACAGCATATGAGTGCAAGCTCTAGAGTTGCTGTTCCAGAGTTCTGCATATCTGAATTGCCTTCCAAGACATTAAGGTATTTTCTACATGTCTGCTGGTACTCAAGGGAGCACAGGGTACAGAAAAAAACCCCAACACCGTAAGCAACCAAATCATCTCATGATGTACGCACAGTTCAAAGTGAGCAAACAATGATTCATATGTTGATGACTGAAACAACTGTCTGATCAAACACATTCAGGACAAACACCCTGGAAACTGAGCTCACAAATAACATGCTTTAGTGCAAATACAAATTTTTAACTTAACTTCTGTTCCTGCTATTTTATTTTCTGGCCTATCCCCACTTTAGGAATCTCCAGTTAACAGGATTGTTCCAAGGCATTAGTAAAGGGCACAGCTTATTTGTCAAAACAGACAGAACTGTTTTCTTGTCCCATTCTGAACCTACCCATTCTGAAGCACTACAGTTATCATGTGGGCAATCTGTGTGTTATAGCTTGCCTTGACAGCAGCTCAGCAGTAACTCTTTCTTTTCCTGCCATATATGACTAAAAGGATTGACCATTCTTCACCTGATTTTGAGTTGAGACATGTCTTTTCACAGGACACATGAAAAGAGAGACAGAATCTGACATGGAAAGGAAAAGGAAAAATTAGCTGAAATAGAGATATGTCTGTGACCTTGGCACTGATCATTAAATGAGGACAAAGAACCAAACCTCCTGTGATCTTCATACTGCTTTAAGCAAGCTCTAAGACATAACAATTTTTTCATGGGAGCTTTTTAACTTCGGCGTCCAGAAAATCATGAGGAAGCTGTGCCAGCCCATCCGATATGTAGGTTTTACACATGAAAAAGCAAATATGTGTAACAACTTTCCTGGTTATGTCATATGACTATGTGGTGGTACCTGGTGGTGCAAAGACTGCTGAGGCAGTGCTGAAGGTCCACAGAGACCCAAAGAGCCAAATGTAGGTGAATATCAGAACTACCTAAACAAAATGCTTCCTAGAGTGAAGTGATCTTGAACTATGTATTGGAAAAAGATTTGTTTTTCCATATGTAAAATATTAGTTCTTGAAAATTGTGTTTACACATATATGTATTGTATTAACAGTCCTCACAGACAACATTGATTATAAATCACTACAATGCATAGATGTCTGAGTACAAGATCAGTCATTGAGAGGCCATCCATGTGAAATGAATAGGGTTTGGTCTTCATTAGGCAGGACATTCCTAGTTGTACACACATGACATATTGAGGCATATGCTGTGGATTTCTAATAAGAAACAGTCTCTCTGGACTTCTCAGTTTCTACAGATCATGAATAGTTTGTGTAAAAAACATAGTTGTTCCCTTTTATTTAGCAAAACTGGCCTGAAACAACTACACATCCTGTTAGGATTTACATATGACATCAGAATTGCCTTCTCATTTATTGTACTCAACAAGCATCATATGAAATGCCTGGGGAAAAACATACTTTAGAAAGGATTTCTGAAGGCAAATGCAATCAGAATTCTAGCTGAAACAAGTCTTGTGAAAACTGCTAAGGGATCTGGTCCTTGCAAAATTAAATCTCTAAGTGCAGTGAAAATGAATTGGGAGCATATACTCATGCCAGAAATATAAAGCTAGGAACACATATCTGTAGAAATGACAGGAACAAGGCTGAAATAGGTAACATGTCTATATCAAAAGGGACAGCAATGTATCTTCTAGGAGTTCTAACACAATTATTGTGAATACTGGCAGAGTACAACAGCATCACATTTTCCCTAAATGACATCTCCCATTGCTACTGTAAGAGATGCTACTGTAAGAGACAGAGTACTGAACTCAATGGACCATTAATCTAAATGGGAAGGACTTTCTGGTGTTCTTAATCACTTGACACTGAAGGAGTTAACAGTATATCCTTTACATAAGGTTAATTAATATTGTATTAGTTTGGTGAAGGAAAAAAAAATAGAAGAAATTTTAAAAGGGAAAGTAATTGCTGTAATCTAGGGCTAGAATAAAGAAGACTATATATTTCAATATACTATAATATTTTCAAGTCGTCAGTGCAGCCAGCCTATTTCTGACTAACGACACATTCTGGTTTTTAGCCTGGGGATACAAAGAGACTTGCTATACTGTGTTTTTCCAAACACATATAGCATCTGATGACATAGATATCATTGTGTATAAGCACCTTACTGAGCTTCAGACATATGAATCATAAGCTCATGAGGACGCAAATACAAGGCAAAAATTTGCATAGTAGTGGTTCAGTAAGAATATTTGTATTTCAAACAGCCTTTGAGCATTTGGATTAAGAACCAAAACTGAGTGGGAGGGTTGAAGACAGATTACAGAATCACAGAATATGCTGAGTTGGAAGGGACCCACAAGGATCATTGAGTTCAACCCAGGACCATTCCCCATTAGACCAGACACAGAAATCTTTCACAAATATGCCTTGACATGCATAACCATGACATTTGTGACTTTACACTGGAGACATTATCTGTTGAGAAAGCTTGTCATGGTTTGACCCTGAATAAATGCCTGATGTCCAGCAAAACTCCTTCAAGGCCTCCCCCCACCCCCTTTCACCTTCCAGAGGGAAGAAAAGAAAACCAGCTAGAGAAAACAACTGAAAGAGGAGCTTGATTAATACCGCGGGCAAAGCAGAACTTAGAATAATGCTTAAATTTAGTGCTAACAAACTAAAAACTAAAACTAAGAAATAAAAA
>WBMV01004981.1:0-40564 GCA_013396655.1 Campylorhamphus procurvoides | reverse complement strand
ACAGCTTCTTTCATGCCTCCCCCTGCTCCGACAGGGGGGTCTTTGCACCCCGATGGATCCCATGGGCTTCGAGGGGACAACTCATAATCACCATGGTCATCACCAACATATTCAGGGAATAATAGTTTTAAGTCCACTCCCTGATCCGTGGGGTCCCTCCCCCTCCTTCTCCTCTTCTCCTCCTGCACTGACCTTGATGTCTGTGTTGTGATGTTGTTAACCCATGGCTGCCGAATTCTAACTGCGCCACAACTTCTTAAATATGTTTTCACGCAGGGGCGTAACTTAATGGTTCAAAAGCAGGAAGTTTTCCTCGGAGCTGGCTCTCATTGGCCCTGCTCTATAGGATGGAGGGAAGCTTCCAGAGGCTTCCAACAGAAGCCAATCTTCCTCTTATAAAAAATAACCCAAACCCTAACCAGATAAACCCACGACAAAGCTGAAGGAAAAGACCAGATTTTGGGAATTACTTTATTTGAATATTTTATGTTTTTCTTTGTATTAGTTTATTCATCTGCAGTTTTTAAAGTGAAGTTTTAAAAAGACAATAAATCTTATTCTGGAAGGAAGACAGGAAGGAAGGAGAGAAGGAAGGAGAGAAAGAAAGAAAGAAAGAAAGAAAGAAAGAAAGAAAGAAAGAAAGAAAGAAAGAAAGAAAGAAAGAGAGAAAGAAAGAAAGAAAGAAAGACCCTGCTGCCTTTTCTCAAAACAACACAAAAATGAATGGCATTCCATATTCCACAAGCAAGCTTCCATTGCCTTTAGTGATGCATAATGGGGCTCTCAGTCACAGCAAGACAGCCACATTTCGGTGTAGCACCAAGAACCCATTTACACCAAAGGAAGAAATGGCCACCTAAAACTAAGAGTTTTTGTGCATAATAGCTTTTATGAAAAAGACATATGACCCAATTTCATTTTGACAGAAACCACACAGTGAAATGGCCATCTGAGGTAAAATGTTTCCATTAAAATTCATTTGTGCTGTGAGCTTTAATTCTTAATATAACTTGGGACATACAGAATTTAGGCATAAATGTAGTAGCTAGTAACTCATACAGAACTTATCACAAAAGTTATACTTACAGCTACACTTCCTTAAAGAAAGAAGTTGACTACCGTGACATTTGCTGTAGTTACAATATGACTGAAAGGCAAAATCCTACTCTCCTTCCAGACAGAAAAGGGAGTAAATTCAGAAGCAAACAATGCCTCAGTAAGGTTTTTTAAAGGGTTTGATTTTAAGCAGGCTGACTACATATCCCATTATAACAAAACACTTTTTTACATTCTTAGCTTCTTGAATATTTGCATCAAAGTCAGTGAGAGAATTCAAGTACTTGCAGGACGAAATAAGTGTGTTGAACTCTTTTACCATTGAAAAATCAGAACAATGAATAGCCATGTTGAACCTTATTTCCAGTAAGTGCAAATTCCTATTATCCACTGAATTTATTTTAAGTCCACAAATTTATAGCCGTTTCTCTCTAACAAAGTGGAAAGACAATTTAGAAATTTATTAATAAGGCCATGGTTACCCAGTTATTTGTAATAACATTCCATTCATTTATAGCATGTAAGGTAAATATCCTATTAAAAGTGAGCTAATAGATTCTGTAAATTTCATAATATAGTAGGATCAAGAAAAACAGTTAAACTATTCACAAAGTCATCTTATAGTTGTTTTTTTCAGACTCAAAAGCATTAAAGATATGAAAGATGTTAAAATACCAAAATCAAATAAAAGGGATTTGAAAACGACATTATTCAAACATTGAAATAAATTTTGTGCAGAACCACACTAAGAATACAATCTCTTTGGAATTCTTTTCTTTCTTACACTCTGATTAAATATATGAACTGGCCTCCACTGACATTTTAAAATCCTGTTTTTAGAGTTCTGTCATGCTTTAAATAATTCCAGTTTGAAATAATTGATTCATGAGCAGTTTATCTGATTTACTTCACTACCAGACAGCTATGAAAGGACAGAAATGTTCTGTGTTATGAGATGTACTACTGGTTCTGGGTAAAAGACTGGATTACTTTATGCACTGCATCTGTAGTAATGACAGCCCTGTAAATTAACTCAACAAATAAATTTGTCTTTCAACAATCACTGATTTTTAGACTACAGGAAAAGTGTTTCTGGATTTGTGTTAGTTGCTATGGTATAACAAGTTCCCTTCTAGATATCATAAACATGCTCTTTAGTCTCATTTAGTGTGACAGAGCAATGTAAGCAAGATCCTCCTTAAAGGTTTTCCATTATGATATAACAAAAAAAAAAAAGGGAATATGTCTCAAATTTGATATTTCAGTATTCAAACTGAAAGAAAACTTAATCTGGCATCAGTTTTTGGACCACCACAAAGTGCCATATTAAACTTTCCTTATCAAAATTAACTTCCATTGAACACAGTAATGCTCTAAAACATTAACTGTATCCAAAACTACAAACATTTAAACTTCATATGTTTAAACATAGGTTTAAATTATCTCTCTTTTTCTGACTTCATCACATACTGCTATATAACAATTTATAAGATGAATATAAGAAAAACAGAATCAAGAACTGTAACACAGAGAAAATACAACACTTTCTCCATTCAAAATATTAAAGAACAACACATAACTGAACATTTCGCTTTCATCAAGGTAAACATACTAGAATTATGCAACCAGTGATCGAACCAGGAAAAAGCATGCTGCACCCACAGAAGTCTCTTCCTGGAAAGTTCAAGACCAAACTCATTTGCAAAGTTGCTTTATTAAAAGCCCTCGTTGGTATCTGCCATAACAGAATGGCAGCAGCTTTTAAATCCAGGTAGTGAAAGAAAAAAACCAAACAAACAAAAAAACCCAACACAAAGTATTTACACCCAATGCTGTCATTACTGTTATGAAACCATTCTCTTCTTTAAAAATATAGCACTATGTAAAATTTTAAATGAGCTGGTATAAGGTATGCAAAAACTTTTGAGGTAGATCCCTTTGTATTAAAACTGTTTCACGATCACTGCAAATATCTTGATCAGGTGTAGTTTGCATGCTGAACTAAGTGTTGTAGGTTTAGGTTTGCTTTTTTTTTTCCTTTTAATCTGAAAAAAAGAAGAGCAGCAACTGGAAAGAAAAATATTTTTTGTTGACTCCTCTACCTACAGACTGAGGTCAGTGGAATAAGTGAAAGACTGAGACCAGGGATGAATGTAAAATGTACAAATAGGGCAACACAACATTTGATGCTTCCCAAAAAAGGAACCAAGAAGCTGGAGGCAAAGAAATCAACAAATGGAAGTTGAACAGAGATGCAAAAATCCTATCAGGAATGAAGGATTCACCCTTCACCTGTGAGGTTTGGAAATGTCCGTAACTCTTCCTCAAGTAGTGCAGAAGAATTTCCTATAAGGGGATGTACCCAGTGGTGGAACAACTAGAGTTCAATGTAGGGAATGGAGATACAGAGATACATCATCTTACGATACCAATGACAGGGCAGTGTGGAACTGACACGTGGGAAGCTGGATCTGAGCCATCTTGTCAGATTCTCTGCTTGGCCATTTGCTGAGGAGGAGCCCTGGATGGCCCCAGGGACCACGGCAGATTGCCAAGGAGCTTCTCAGGGGGACTGAGGAAAATTGAGAACTGCCACTCATCCCTCCACTATTGATGGAAAGTGCACACTTCTGACATCAAAGAACAGATCTCTGTGAAATGAAGTATTAAGATTTGTAATATGCTCTGAGGCATGTCCTCCAGTTGAAACTGCTGGAGCAACAACTAATGAGAATAAGCAGTGACAGAAACCACTGACAAAGTTATGATTATTGAATGACAGATACTTAAGACAATATTCCAACTAGGTCTTTCAGATACTTGTTTACATGCAAAGAGAAAAGACTATCTACATGTCATATACGGTCATCTTTAAGAAATGGCATGATGTGCTGTCTCAGCAGCTGAACCTTGTAGCTCCTTCTTTTTTAATTGCTTAGAGAATTTTGACCTGTACTTTATTAGATAAGCAAGCTGAAGAGATCAAAACTGTTTTATTTATGTTATCTTATCTCCTCAACACAGTCCACAGACTTGTAGGTTATATTAAGACTGTGTAATGTAGGAGCACTTCTGATTTTTCTGGACTCAGGCATTAAGAGCAGTCATACTGCCTCTATCCTTGGGAATGAAAAGTGGTGATATCTGACATCATGCTACAGATTGAGGAAAACCTTTTTGCAGAAAAGAAATTTGTTTGGAATCATCTGATGGCAAAGATCATTCCCGCCTCTGCCAGTGCCAGCATATAAACGCAGCCTTGGCCTTAATTTTATTCTGCTTTTAGACACAAGACTGAATTAACATGGGTGGTGCTGCCACTGTTTGTGCACAATAAAAATACACTCCGACTTGATTTCAGTGGGATATATTTGTGCTTACAGACTTCTACATGCCAATAATCTAGCAATGTATATTCAGAAATTACATTGATCACTTTAGCAACCTACATACTTCTTCCAGATATCCTACTGGAAACTGCATACAGATTCAATTTCAGTAGAGAATAGCTTCCATATTTCTTTGGTAGATTCCAAATTAATTTTTTCTGATATGTGGCTTCTGTTCAGGGATGTGCCAAGCAATCATACATCAAGATTTTATTTTCTTATATTACAGCTCATTTTAAACTTCAAACAATCCCTATGATTAAAAGAGTGAGTCTGATTATATTTGTTCCTTGGGGTTCTTCAAGGCTGTAAAGTATAGCCCAATAAAAAAGTTCATACAATCATGTTGCTCACCATTTAGAAGACCAGTAATCCTAACTCTTAAGAATCTAAAATTATCCATTATACAGTTCCATAATTTTGCCTGTATGAAAGTAGATTTTTATTTTTAAATTATTATTTACTACCAGTATCTTCAAAGGCATGGAAGAGCAGATCTGGTCTGTTAATTTAGTTTAAACAGAAAACTGCATTGTGCAACAGATAGCACTCCTGTGAATTTTAATTGATTTAATCTGCTGTACTACCAGAAGACTAACACCATTATACAGATGCTTTGAAGAGCAATCAATCAGCTGGTGCTCCAAGTGAGCAGGAGCTGAGCTTTGGAACCTTTCACCAGCATGATCACAGCTTCTGCACTTCTGAATGAAAGAGGCATTCTTACTGTGTTTCTTGAACAAAACAATAAAAATAATATATAGAATACCAAATGGAAACCAAAATCCATTCCAGCTGGAGGAAAGCAAGGAGAAAAAGCCAGTAGATTTTTCAGTGAGGTTCTTTTACCTATTTTTGCTCTGAATAATGTAATCAATCTCTGCATTACCATATTCACTTTACATTTTCCCATTTGACTGATTTTCAAATGGAATCACTGTCACATAAGGGCCCTAGATAGAATTACTATGTCTTTTCTGCTAGCTACTGCATTACATTTATAATACAGTATCTGGTGTTCATTTTCTTTTTCCTTTTTACATCCTCACTATAACTTGTCTCTGACCAGTGTCATCCCTATTCCTAATTACACTCAAGACTTTGCACACATTTGAGGATGGATTTTCATTATTTAACAGTAGTTTGTTTCTTAAGTGCTCGTAACTTACAAGGTAGCTGCACAGCACACTGTGAAAATATGCATATAGGAGTATAATAATACTCTTTGTAGTCTTTTCTTCATGTTGTACTCTAAATCTAAATCCTTGTGACATCTTTGCTGCATTAGTCTTGATTCAGAACATGAAATAGATAGAGCTACTACTACCACAGGTTTTGAGAAATTCCTCTTATTTAATGCATAACAGTTGAAATAGTTGGGTTTAGAATTTATAAACTAACCAGCTAAACTAAAATCATTTATAAACTAACCAGCACCTTTTACAATTATTTGGCTTATTCTGCTTTGTTAGCAAAACTGAAAACTGCAAGGATTAAATATCAGCATGTCAAAAATTTCAGACAACAAACCATGAAGCAATCAGAAATGCTATAAAAACAAAGCTAGCTAGATTAAATAATTCTAATTCATGTTTCCAAGTTTTTCTGTATATTATAAACTCATAGTAAACACTAAAGTCTTCCTATGTAACAGTGATGCTCACAGTTCTTGCTACTGGGAAGTTCAGAGCATATGGGTCTCAGGTCAGTTCCTTTTCCCACACATTGGGAAATGCACTACAGTGTCACATTCCTGCACTAGGACCCTAACCAAGCCAGTTTTTCCTACCACTCCTTCAAACTGATACCTTTTCCATCCATTTAACGTCCTGCCTACATCCTTGTCACTGATAGCTGTAATCATCTCTGGGAAGGCATATAATCCCACAGCCAGAAGTCATCACCTCCAGACAGTCAGTTATTACTCTGAGATTGCTAAGCGTCAGAGATTTAGATTTAAGACCTCTACAGAGGCAATTGTTAATCACAGATATCTCTATTATGTAAGGGATATAGCCTGCAACTAAGGTGAGTTTCTCCACATAGGCAATGGAATCCTATGGATATGTTTCCTATAATAACATTTCAAGGCTAAAATGGGCTAGGAAGTTTGTAAGGTGGTTGAAACATTAGCTTTTATAAAAGATTTATGAATCAGTGGTGCCACATGTTTCTCTCATTTCCCAGAATTTCATAATCTAATCAGGATGCTGTTTCTGAGAATCATGCCTGGACCAGATTAGTCCAATCCAGAATAGTGAAAATAATAGTTCACAAGTGCTTTTTTCAGGGAGATATTTGCATATTTCAATTTTTCCCCAAAGACTGGAGGCTTGAATTTTGTTGCCCAATAAGAAAGACATTAGATTGTGTTGTTTCATTTCTATCTGCCAGTACATCCCTCACAATTTTTAAAAGCATTAGTGAATTCCAGGCAAATTTGGTAAAGGGACTGGCATTTCTGTACACATCTTTGGGAATCAATGACTAACAGACATTTAAAAAAAAAAAAAAAAAAAGGGAAAGCTTAGTTGTGTTTGGCCACAATCAACTAATTAGATGGGGAATCAAAAACCTAACAGCACGGATGTTAGGGGAAGGAAGTGGGAGTGTTCAGAGAAAATGTCTGCACTAGACTCTAGTAATGTACCTATCATGGTCTTGGATTAGAATTGTGACTATATTATTAATTAAAAGTTCATCTGGACCAAATAAGAAATAATCAAAAACTCTAGTCAATTGAATGAACTGGTGCATTTTATTCCTTCCATACCTGTATTTTCAAATTAAATATTACATACATTGACCTCAGTTGTTTGCTTTCCTTTTTCCACTAAATTTAGTGTTTAATAACTGTGAAACATCTAGAAATTGTGAAATGAAAGCAAGAGCAGTATTTGAGAATGGACCAATCATGTTTTACAAATCCAGGTGTATCACAAAGTTTTCTTAAAAAATCTCAAAAAAGCTGTCAGAGTCTATTGGTAAGAGAAATAAAACTTATGTTAAGAAGCTACAATCCAAGTAAAAAATTCTTGAATTGTGAATTGTTATCACATATAATGTCTAAACACATAAGCCTGGGGTCAACATGTGGCCCAGCTGACTTACAAAATAAGATCATGATACTGTCTAGGTTAGTAACTTAACAGAGTTCTTTCAATTGCATATATCACAACAAAGAAATCTGTCCATGCCAACTATGAACTCTAAACCAAAACCCAGAAATTATCATCTGTGCTCTCAGAATTACGAAGTATTAAGAGTTTCTTTCCTTTTGTACAAGGGACAATCATACAAAAATGTGAGCATAGAAGACATTTCTGTATAGCCTTAGGGCAAAGACATTTTCTTTGATGGGAGCTAAAATAGACCTTCTAATCATATTTCAATGCATAGCAATGTCTTTCAGTTATAACTTAAAAAATCATGAAGCTGCAGACTGTAAAATAAAGTCACCATATTACATCAAAATCAGAATAAGCAGGGTCTCTAGTCTATCCCTAAGCAGAAATTAGATCTAAATACAAATTGTCTTACATATTATTTATTGATTTGAATGGGAGCTAATATAGCCACCTAGCAATCTATATTCTAAAGCAAAAAGTTTAACACTCCTACTCAAAGCAATTAATGCCTTTTGTTCTCTTTTCTCTTGCAGATAAATTTTACTCACACAGACAGAGTACTCTGGGTATATGTATTTTGTGTCAGTTCAAAGTTATTGGGAAGTCAAGAAACTACAGGCATCATCACACACACATTAGTATATTATTATCCTAATATTATAGCCCAGTGATGAATGCCATTCGCAACCCACCTGCAAACTTGAAAACAATTTTTAACACCAAACAGAAGTGTGAAAGAATAAATTAATATGGAATAAAATGATCATAGAATCACAGAATCAGAAGCATAAACTAAGCTGAGTTGGAAGGGACTCATCAGGATTATTGAGTTCAGCTTCTGGTTCTGCACAGAACAACCTCATGTATCACATCATGCGCCTGAGAGCATTGTTCAAATGCTTCTTGAACTTAGACGGGTTTGGTGCTGTGATCACTTCTCTGGGAATCTTGTTGCAGTGCTCAACCATCCTTTGGGTTAAAAACCTTTCTGGGTTAAAAACCTTTCCTTAATAACCAACCTTAACCTCCACTGACTCAGCTTTATGCCATTTCCTCAACTCCTGTCACCGGTCACAAGAGTGAAGAGATCAATGACTGCCCCTCCACTTCCCTTCACAAGGAAGTTGTAGGGTTCTCCAGGCTGAACAAACCAAGTGATCTCAGCTGCTCCTCCTAAGTCTTCCCCTTCAGACCCTTAACCACCCCTCGTTGCCCTCCTTTGGACACTCTTTAAGAGCTCAATATCTTTCTTATATTGTAGTGCCCAAAACTGCACCAGTGAGGCCACCCCAGTGTAGAGCAGAGAGGGACAATCCCCTCCCTTGACTGGCTGGCTATGCTGTGCATGATGCCCCCCAGGGCACAGTTGGCCATCCTGGCTGCCAGGGCACTGCTGACTCATATTCAACTTTCCATCAACCAGGACCCATAGGTCCCTTTCCACAGCACTGCTCTCCAACCCCTCATTCCCTAGTCTATACACACAACCATGTTTACCCCATTCCAGGTGCAGAATCCAATATTTGCCCTTGCTAAACTTCATATGGTTGGTGAGCGTCCACCTCTCTAATTTGTCCAGGTCTCTCTGCAGGACCTTTCTGTCCTTGAGGGAGTTGACATCACCTCCCAGTTTAGTGTTATCAGCAGACTTAGTATCCCTTTAAGTCATGCATCCAAGTGATTTATGAAGTTGTTGAAGAGAACTGGGCTGAGGATGGAACCCTGCAAAATACCACTAGTGATTGGACACCAGCCTGATGTTACCTAATTCACTAAAATTCTTTGTACCCAACTTATGAGCCAGTTGCATATCAGCTATGTGCTGAACATTCTTTTCAGAAAGATACTGTGAGAGACTATCAAAAGCTTTGGTGAAGTCCAGGAAGGTTACATCTACTGGCTTTCCTGGATCAGTTAGGTGGGTTACCCTGTCTTAGTAGGAAACTAGATTCAACAAGCAGGACTTTCTCCTCATGAAGCCACGCTGATCTAGGATATTCTTAAAGAAAATTAGTTTGAAGTCATTGCTGTTTCTAAAATAATGTTTTCTGGGTTTTGCGGATTGCAGTATTTTGAACAGCAATAAACCTTAAAAGTTATGCTTGATTCTTAGCATCTCAGCTGTTCAAATCTCCCCAGACTGCTACAGATAACATACAAATGCAATACTCTGGACAGAAATGGAGGAAAGAAGAAAGGGCTTAGATAGTGTACACTTGCTGTAATAGATCAACAGAAATATAAACTATTAAACGGAAATGGAGCAAAACATTTCAAGAAGAAATCCTGTGTCAGATTTTAAGTTAATTAAGAGTTAAATTTGTTTCGTTATTGCACTAGAACTCAAATAAGTGAATGCATTCACTGCATGTCAATTCCTTATCAACCTCATCCAGAGGATTCTTGGCAGACAAGACTTTATTAATTTGATACAATATATATTTCGAGAAATAAAATCCTACTCCAAAGAGAACTCTTGTTTATTCAGTCTCATAAAATTTCTATGTTTTTGCAGTGCCATTGGCAAAGATAACAGTAAAATGCAAGGGTAAGATTTTAAAACTGATAGTATCCTGCTAAGCTATGAGCACATTCTAATGGCTGTTGCACAGGGGAAAAAAGCCTTGTGAAAGGCTGCACAAGACGGATATATGCAGAATCAAAAATGTAAAAACCAATAAATCTGGTCCTAAAACTATGCAGAATATACTTTGCAATTACTAACTGATCTTATATATGCAGTGACAGTGCATTCTTGTCAGCATAAGAGATAATGCATCCAGTTTCCATGATCTTAGCATAGTTATGGCAGCATCAAAACAGCTTTAAAAACAAATGCAGAGTGAAAGTCCTCCAATGCTCCATGTTCTGCATCCATTCTCACTGGTCTCAGAAAGAATTCTAGAAACAAGTACAGCAAATTCAAGCTCCCTGTCTCCTTATATTATGTTTTTAAGTACTACAGATGAGTAGAACAGGTCTGACAAAGTACAGGTACAACTGAATATAGATGATGCTTTGACGCAGTAAGATCCCTGTACTTAGGAAATCCAGCTCTCTGATAGTGAATGAGATGATACTTACAGTGTTTAGGTAGAATGAGGACTGACGTTCCAGATTTCTCTGAGATGAGCAGAGCATAGACAGGAAAGTGAAGTGGTGAATTGCATGAAAGGATTTGTTTTTATTGCAGCACAGAATAAGAAAAAAAGTCATGCTGAAAATTAACCTTGCTTATTTTTCACTAAAGAGTAGATTACTGATAGTAACATTTCTTTTCATCTTGGACATTTTATCATTAAATATTTCAGCTTCAGTAGATGATAAAAAAACTCTGTATTTGCCATAGGACCAAAATATTTTGACTGACTTCTTTCCAATCCCCCACATCCACAGAGGCTTTTCTCACACAACCCCAGTTTGGTGTTACTTGTACATTGTTTCCACTGAGCTATGCTATTTTGGCAACACGTGAAGAAGTCTAGCCTGCTGTCACTCTTTAATGCACCTCCTTCCAAGAACCAGACATATGTTCAGTTATATTTAGAGCATAATTCAACAAAATATTTAAGTACATGTTTAAATCTACTGTTTAAGTAAATTGCTGTTATTTCAGCTATTTATTTAAATAACTTAGTAGATATAGGGTTTAATGTATTACTCAGGTTTTATACAGACAGTATTCTTCACTTTTTATGTGAAATACATGCTAAAAAAAAATATCAAATCTTGTCCTTTGCGTTAGCACTGTTAGGAAGAAAGTGTGAAAAGTGTGAAGAGTGAATACTAGCTGACATTCTGTCAAATCACAGCCAAAAGATGGATTTTTTTAATCTCAAAGAAGTCACTGCACAGTGAGTCATGTTTAGACATAAAAAGAAGGGATGCATAAGCTAATTAATATTCAGTCTTGATAACTATTAATTGTATCTCACTTACACCTATAGGCACTATGATTTATCTTTCATTTTGATACATATAACAAGGAAGAAAAAAGTAATCTCTGATTTCATAATCTTAACAATTTAAACAGTTTTCTATAAAAAAATAATTGTAAACATTTGTGAATTTAAAGAAAACAATATTCTTGCACAGAGTTCTTCTGAATTTAATGGAAATGGAGCTCTGGAACAGACCTACAGGGCCAAATTCAGCAAAGGTCTCTATGCTTCCAGCAGAATCGATATCAACTTGAGTAAGTGGGCTCTGTGTAATGCTCCTGTTAAAAATGATGTGTTGTTGACACGAAGCATGGAGAGGTTCCATTGACAGAAACTGCAGTTCATAGAAGAAATGTGCAGAGAAAAACAGGAGTATGAAATACCATCATTCTTTTACAGAGTTTAAAGATTCCATCACCAGGAATCAGAATCATTCTTTCAGACAAGTAACCTAAGAACCTGCCTGCTCCTAGGCTGTGACTGTGATACCACATCCTATATGTATGGTGCTCTTCATTCTCCTGTTGGAACTGCTTTTACTGCCTAGCAAAGAATTTAAGGAACAGGGTGAGATACTTGATATTTGCACTTGCTATGTGTACTTGCTATAAGGGCTGTGTTTTTATGCAGTGATATTTAAAGCAAGGATTTTTCATTCCTGAAATAAAATGCTAAGTTGAGTTTATGGTAGGGTCCTAATGAATTGCCCATGTCTTAGATTTGACACCTATATTACAGCCCAATTCATAAATGTAGGAGTGAAATCATCTTTATTTTGTTTATGGCTTTTGATATTGAGCAACATGATCTAGCGGAAGGTGTCCCCGCCCATGGCGGAGGGACTAAAATAGATGATCTTTAAGGACCCTTCCAACCCAAGCTATTTTATGAATTAAAGACTACTGAATTGTCCCATTAATCAAAAAATTATGGTTAAACATGATTTGCCATGGACATATGTCCACCTTCCCACATTTCCTCTGGTTGTTCCCATTGAAATAAAGAAGATCTCACCTCCACCCTAACCTTACAACAGCCCCACAGCAATTCTTCAGTTCTCTTTGGCAGTTTCCAACTCAATAGTACTAATGCCAGTTCCCCCCTACCTCCATATCCCCTGCTTGTCACAATTTAGCAGACTTCCATCACAAAATACTTCCTAAAATGCCCTCAATTTCTTCCATCAGTATGTCCTCTGGCTTCAGTAGTACCAGATCCCTCCCATCCTTTTGGCACATGGATAAATTAAGTCAAAAACATTGCAATGCTCTATTGTTGATTGACACTTATTCCTTTGTTAAATGTGGCTGACGAAGGGTACAACGTTCAGAAAGTTATCAGGAGCACTGGTAGACACAACATCACTGCACAGGTTCTAATTTCTTAGGAGGCTGAAAAAATGTTCACAACTGATTAGCAAATCCATCTTACTGGAGATATCCACATTTGGACATTCACATTTCTGTAGGGAAAGCCTATTTTGTGTTGCAATGATACACTGGACAACAGGACTCATGGTACAAACTGATTTATTAAAAATATTTTGTTGCAGTGTTCCTGTGAAAGTGTTTATCATCTTATCTTGAATTAAGTCAATGATGGACGTGTATCTGTACTGTAGTAAGAAACTGTCCTAGTTCAGCAGGAGGGACCAGTTATCACTGTGTGGGGGTGATTAAAGCTATGTATTCTACACCCTCTATTCATTCCCCAAGAACAATGGACCATTCGCAGCAGTTGCTCAGGAAGTCGTTAGCACCTTCACACCCAGCCTGAGGGGGTGTGGCTGCTAATGGGCCATCAACAGTTCAACCATACCCCATGACTCATAGAGTTAATCACCCCTTGTGTGAGTCCGCGCCCTAGGGGAGGGACTGGGTGCTCCCTGAGGGTACATAAATGGGGCTCAGAAAATCTTGGGGACAGCTTGTTGGATCCAGAGGAGCAGCAGGACCTCTACAGGAGGAAACCACTACTCTCGATCAGACTACGACCATCACTCCCAACTAGACCACAGCTATCATCTGCACCAACAGGTCAGAGAGCCCAGCCGGCTGGGCGCGACAGCGCCACCTGCTGTCTGTGGATATAATCACATTTCCCTTTTTGGGAAGTAGCCAAGAGGACCTTTTAGACTGTTTTGTCTTGTCATTTGGGGGTGGAGGGGTTTGTTGCAGACTGTTGTATATATACATATATATGTGTTGTGGTTATGAACTGTTATTTTTTCCTTTATATATATTTTTTCCTAATTAAAGTTCTGTTCTCTAAATTTAAAGGAGAGGGATTATTTACTGGTCAACATAGATATCTTAGTTCTCCTTTGAACTAAGACAGAAACGTATATATATATTAATTCCAGCAACAATATGTTGTATGGAACAATATTTATGTATCTTACACATACACAAATGCCTGTTGCTAATGCATACTCAGTTTCCATATTGTAGGGGTGCATGCTACAGGCAATTCTGTTCTAAAGCAAAAAAATTAACAGACTGGCTCTCTCTTGAATCCAAAGTGGTGTAAGACATGTTAGTCCAGTTGGTAACTCTGCCTACTGTTCAAGTTCATCTTGCAACGCGGTTTTGTGGAATTTAAACCACATCTTTCTCTCATTTGAATAGGTAATTTCCTTATCTGAAAATAAATTACTCTTGGAGGTATTTTGGTGAGAGAAAAAAGTTCCCAAGCATTTCTCATACATAAAATATATCAAGTCCATGTGAAATGCCTCAAACAGAACACTCAGCTTGTAGCAGAGGCTTTCAATTTTACCTTTTATTCTCTGTAATAGTTACAAGCCATTTTTCCCTTCTTTTCAGTATTTGAATGGCATATTTCATTTCACACATCCATTGCTTTCTGCCCAGCACTGTAATTCAGCTAAAGAAAAAAGCTCAGTATTTGAAAACGTCAGCTCCCCAAAAGATATTTGGAAGTCTGCGAATGTTAACCTTTCTAACATTTGCTTAAAGCCATCTGAAATTAATTTTCCTCTCTGCCTTCCCATATCTGAATGAGAAAGAACTACTCTAAGATGCCTATTTAAGCAGAAACTGATACCAAGTGTATGATCTCTTTGGGGAAAACAGGCCTCCTAATATATGTAAATAACTCCCATTCACATTACCATAACTGCAGAGAAACAGATTTTTTCCCAAGATTTTTATTCAGTAAATTAAATTCATGCTTGCCCCTCTCAGTTCCTCTTACTTATTCTCATAAAAAATATTTTATCTGATGTTCTGTGCACACCTTTTTCATCAGTTCCCTGAACAGAATATTAAATAAATAGAGATATATAAATAGCTTTAAATAATCTCAGAACTCAGGATATTTGTTTTAACCATTGGTTATCAATTCATCAAGTCAAGATTACTGGCAAAGACATAAATCCTGAAGAAAGCTTTGAATTTTTTATCATTTCAAATAAGACTTTACTGCTTACCACAAAACACAACTGAACAACAGAGTAAAATGCCTCAATTTGCTGGATCATCATTAACATGAATGTGACACTGTCTATTATATTTTATTGCATCATCTCAATACAAAGTAAAATGAAACTGCAGATCTGATTTAAAATAGCTTACCATGTAGTCATTTCAAAGAAACACAGGAGAGCTACAATTGTGTGTGAAGAACAAATAATGATCTTAAAATTATTTATGCTTGAAGCAAGTAACTTTTTGTTATGGATACAGTTTGTTCTCTCTATCACAACAAGGTTTTTAAAACTCTAGTCCAAAAATAAATAGTATTTACTTGACACAAATAGGACCCATTTGGATGAAACAATATGAGTTTACAGAGGAAAATCTGAACTTTTTACATTTTTTTATTCCCTCTGTGGTCTTGAGAAAAGTTGCACTCTTTCCTGCTGATGTATAGTCATAGCCTTCTGCAAAACAAAACTGCTTTGGAAATGGAAAATGACCATATTGGACAATGTGAGACCACAACC
This sequence comes from Campylorhamphus procurvoides, assembly GCA_013396655.1. Lineage (NCBI taxonomy): Eukaryota > Metazoa > Chordata > Aves > Passeriformes > Dendrocolaptidae > Campylorhamphus > Campylorhamphus procurvoides. Next base: position 25,083 of record WBMV01004981.1, on the reverse strand, counting down.
AAGACCTATGTAAAGCTCTACATTTTAAATACTTAGCTTCCCCTTTTCCTTTCACAATCATGTCTGAGATCCATCTAGAATCCACATAACTCATTCATCCACAGCATTATCTTCCCAAAACATGCTAGTGCCCGATGTCTACCTGCCCTACCACACATCCATCTCCTTAACCTACGACAGCTGTTTCCCTTTTGCACAGCAGAGTACTACTCTCTGTCAGGAATTCCCTCTGTTCTTGACAGGAGATTTGGAACGAGAGACATCTGTACATACATGCAAGATCTTCTCCTATGCTACTATTCTGAGAAGAATAACATCAATTGCAAGGCTTCAAATTAGAAATAGCAGCATTCAAGGCCCCTTCCTAGGAGCCAATACACAGTCTTTAGCATTAATACCCACTTTCCAAGAATACCTGTCTACTGAGAAAACACTTCCCCCTGTTGCAATCTGTCACATGTAAATTCTTAATGGACACCTTCTGAGGTGACAAATTCAATCTGCACCTGATGGTAGTCAAAGTCTAAAAAAATTGTTCTTCCTCACTTCAGAATTATATGATTTACATTAATCACAACCCTAGCATCAGGCAGGCCTTAGTCCAAGCTGAACTCAACTCTCAGTAGGCAATAGGGTACTCTTGAACACAATCTACTACCAGATTCAAGATACCTGGTTTCCTTCAGCTCTTAGGTCTTCCACTTCCCTTTCCCTCCAGAAACATCAGTCTCTGCATTACCAGAACGTCAGTGTAAACTGTGAAGATTACCCTGCTGCTGTTTTGGGCTGTACATCCATACTTGTAATTTTCAGCCAATGCTGAACCCTGTGAAGCTAAGGATGCATATATACCTTCAGGCAACTGACTCAGTGATTAAGGACTTTTAGGAACATTTATGAAGCCTGCATTCCCAAAACCATGAGAATTATCATGGCTTATTGAAACTTGCTTTATTTCTGAGAGCAGTCTGGAGAACTACACCACATGAAAGAGTTCAGAATACCTAGTTTAACTTAATAAAGACTGGGGCACTTGCTGACATTTCCCAAGTACTCAGGAAGATGAATACAATTTAATGTCACATGAAATATATGGATGTTCATAGGTAGTCTAGATGCAGCACCTCTGTAGCTGACACCAACTGCAACTTTATCCTTTGCTATGTGTCCTCAGAACAGGATATCTGATTTTTCCATCCACACTAAGAAAAACAGGCAGTAAAACCAATACATCTGAGCTCAAGTCTTGCTCCTATGAAAGAAAGAATAGTTAAAAAGCCTTAGTCCCATATTGACCCTTCCTCTCTGCTTTCAGCCATATATTCCACTTTTTTGTTGATTTTGCAGCGTACGCATCCTTACACAAATTGATTTCCTTGTCTATTCAGTAAAGTGCAAGAGGAAATAAGATGAAATTAATATAAACCCTGTAGATCTTCATGCTGTATCAGTATCATAAACACTGTAATCATCATCTTGCACTGCTACTAAAAAATGACTTTCCCACTTTTTCTTTACCCTCACAGACCTTGTGCAGCCAGGCAGGGAGCTGAATTTGAAAATTAACCACTGCTAAAAGAAATCCTCCATATCTGTCACATTTGACTTGTGTTAGTTGCCTGATCCAGTCCACCATGTGGTCATGTTAACGTGCCTGTGGGTGCAAAGCATCCAGCTGTGCGGGGCAGGAGAGAGGAAAAACTGTCTCTCAGATGCCATCTCAGTTGATATCAACTTAAAGTGTAACAGTCCAATGAAAGATGGGGTAAGAGGTGTATTAGCCACAAATCTTTAAATAGTAATTAGTTAGGATACATATCCGAGAGGTACAGGAAAGTCTGGTTAGGCATTGGCCCCTCATTGCAAGGGAAGGAAGAGCCAAATACAAGTTTCAAGTGTGAAAATCTCTTCAATCTATTGAAAACAATATGACATTTAATCACTCTGAAATCACAGGGATACTAATAAGCTCAAATGTGTTGCTTATTTTCTTGACTAAGTATGTAACATAGTTTCTTATGTGCATTTGAAAACCTCTAAGCTCTACTGACAAGATATTTGTGAGGATGGTGGAAGCCAAACAGCCTTTTAACCTCAGCTGACTTCCCTTCTTAGGTTTTTTGAACACTGGACTTGGATAATAATAGCAACATCAAAATATTTAGAATACTACTATCCTTTCTGCATTTCACTGATAAAATTAGATTTTCCCAGATAACTTCAGCAACTTTTTTTTGTTGTAAAATGTAAGTTAAAAGCTCTGAAATCCCTTCTTAAACTGATTTGTTCCAGAAATTCTTTCTAAGATTTTTTCATCCAACATACCAACAAAAAAATATGACCACAAAGCCTTGGCTTCAAACACTTCACACATAGACCTCATCTGAACTCAATGCATTTTCTGCTATACAGACAAGTCCAATGAATCAGATCCTTAGTTAGAAACTTCTTTGAGTAAGAACTGTGTACCTATGAAACAAATTTGATACGGAAATGTGTGTGATAGCTGAGTAACCGCTATTTTAGTGTGGGGGTGTGATTTGGAAATAAAATCATTTTACAATGAAAATTCATTCAGAAGTGCTGAGTAAAGGAAACTGGAAGAGTGTGCAGAACTCTTTGGAATCCATTTGTGTGGACAAACTGAAATGGTCCACACAATTTTGAGTTGCGTGTATTTTTTGTTAAAATTAATAAAATTAAATAAGATTGTGAAATAAAAGTGATTTCAAAGTGATAAATTATAACTTTTAATTTTTAAAGTATCACAATATTTTTATTCAAAATCTGATTTTTTTCAAAATCAGAAGTTTGGTCAAATTCATAGTCAAAAAACTGACTACTGCCATAAGAAGTCTGAAACAGAAATCACATTCACTTTTCATACTCTGTTGTATGGAATATTTAATACTCAACAATATTAGGTGCAAATTAAAATCCTGTACACCCCAATACTTGGTGAAAGAAATATCAGTAAAGTTGATATATAAAGTCTCGATTTAAACTGCATCAAATGATGAACTATTTTGTGTAACCAAAAGTGATTCAGTTTTTCTCCATAAAGAATTATACTGAGAGTGGCAACTCACTGTTTCGAGACACGAAAAAAATAGAGAATGACCTTTTAGAGATTGTGTTCCAATTACTGTTATTTCAGATAGGCTTGGCTGAAAAATATGGGCAATTTTCATGAAGTACTTCAGTCCTATCTGAAGAAGATAATCATAAAATAATATAAACAAAATACATGATTTCTATTTTATGAAGTCTCATTTCAGAGCATTCAATGTTAGTATTGTATTTAGCAACAAAATCCATCTTCTGGATAATGATGTCAAGTGAAGAAAACCAGAATAAATTACAAAGGTTCCCAGCTGTTGCCTAAACTTCAAAGCACACTACTAAACATACTATGTATTTTAGACCATAAAAAGCTTTGCAATGACTTCATGCACTCACATACCTAGAAACACTGGAAACTAGTAATTTCTACTAAGCTCTTATTAAATTACTCACTGAGAATGAAGGAAAAACACAAAAAACCCACACGCTTTAAAGAGAAACAAGGAAGTCCCTGTGTTTATTCACATATTTGTGCAAATATTTCTCTCTTATGTTTGAACATGTGTGGATAAAAAGTGAAACAAAATGATCAAAGCTTTCCAAAATTAGGATATATTAGTAAAGTATGCTCCTGGATGGTGCAGAGCTGCAAGGCAGGCTCTGTACTGCTGATACCACCAATTCATCCTGTTGGAGTATAAGTTTGCACTATAACTTGCAGTATAACATAAAGCTGTAGGATTTGTATTCTTTAGTTACTGATAAGGAAGACAAGCATCAAAAGATGTAAGAAGTATGGTTCCTGAAATAACAGAAATTTTCAGTTAATGGTAAGAAATCCAGTCCAGTTCCAGACGTTGTGGAATAGATTTTTTGTTCTTAATCAGTTAATAGTGCTACTCTCATCAGAGTTCTTAGGAAGAAAACATTCACTTTTACTATGGTATTGTGGTCCTGTGAAGAGTGGAATGAACGCTCTGTGAGATTTTCTGACCCAGACATCTGTTGCATGGTTGTGGACTGGGTGCATCAGAACTCAGTGTTCCATGTGACACCTTCTTAGCCTATATTTTCTTACAGAAGTAATGATCACAGTTGTATAGTCAAAGACTGAGCAAATACCATGTAAGTAATAGTACAGACATTTATGTTGCTGCCAAAAATATGCAATTTTTGTAAATTTGGCTATCAATAGGGAATTGAATAGGGTTCACATACGAAAGACCTGTAATGCTTTAAATGAGCATATACAGGAGAGATTTACTTGAAAATTGTCCTGGTTTAGGATAGTACTCCCCAATTCAGTGGCCCCACTGAGACTTTCCAAAACTGCATGCTGCTTTCACTCACTTCCCAGTTTTTCTGTCCCCCATCCTGCTGCAATGGGATGGAGTTGAGAATCAGAGACACAAAAGGCAAAGATCACAGACTGAGATAAGAACAATTTACTGGAAAAACCAGTGAAATAAGAAAACAAACAGTAACAGCAACAATGACAGAGGGTAGAAGAAAATAAATAATTCACATGGAAATAAAGAAAAACTGACAATAGAAAATACCAGACAGTTCTCTCCACCATGTTTTCTCAACCAGAAGAAACCCCTTCTCCCTAGAATAGACATACTTCCCCCTATCCCTTTGTCAATGATGTGGCCTAGTCATGCCCTCTCCCTGCAACTGCAAAAATTAACCCTGACTTGGACAGAACCAGGACACAAATGAAGAAGTACAGCATCTGTTCTGACTTTCAGTTTTTGTGTAATATATATGTGACACAGAAAAGAAACAAAACCAAACACCTCACAAGAGGCAATTTCCTTCCACTTCTCACTTTTAATTCACCTTATACCACCATAAAGTTTTAGTATAAAAGTTTATAAAAACACTGAAGCACATATTTTGCATTATGGCTTCTAGCACTGAAAATGAGATTAGAAAAGAATGATGTTGAATTATTTAATTTGAAACAGAATTTCAATCTATGTTAGTATACAAAAGTGATTTTTACCAGAGATTTATTCATAATGGACAAAATAATGCACATAGTTCACTGTGAATGGGCACAGTAATTCAAACGTTATAACAGAGTCATTGGGGAATCACAGTCTTTCTGTTGAAGTAATTGAAAGTATTCATACCAGCTAAGCTTTACTTGAAAGATACCGTAATTTGATTGTGATATATGAAAGTACGCTACAAAAGTGAACTGATACACTTACTTACAATGAATGTTTTCTGTCAAACCCTGCTAATTTAATATGCAGATTCTCCTGGCTTCACTGAGGCTGCACAAGGGGAAAAAAAGGGATGTAATTGGCATTTACAGTTGTGGTTACACATCTACACTTAATAATAGGAAAATCAGGCTAAATTGCTTAATGGTGTATAGCAATTATTTGTGCTCCATTAATAGCAGGTTTTTATTATTATTATTTTTGAAAAATTCTATTTTGGTAGTGCCAAACTTCAGACCAATATTAATACTTCTGTTCAACAAGCAGAAAAGAAAATTAAAACCTAGGGATGTACCTAGCAACTGAGGATGTGACTTTTCAGGATGAAAGCTAGTTACTTATAGCATAATTTGAACTGACCTTCTATAACCCATAGCCTTCAAATCTGTTTTACAATATCAGCCTATAAATATGAAAAATGTAAAATACCTTAATCACAAAGAAGCTAAAAGCTGGATGACATTATAGAGCAGCAATTGGTTTGCTGGGGGCCAAAGAGAAATGTCACAGTTAAGCTTCTGAATTCTTACTCTTGTCTCCTTGCTAATTATTTTCTAACTTCACTACAGTTCTGTACTTTACTCTTCCAAACTTCCTAGTGGTTTAAAGTTCAGTTTAGATTACAACATGCTGGTACTAGTAATGGCCAAGGGCTGCACATCTCTTTTAAGAGGGGAAATAGTCAGAGATAATCATGTAGAAGGCAGAGGAGGTAAAACCCAGCCTGTAGGATATTTCATAGCCAAATAGGCCTTACATTTCAGATGTAAATTGGTGGAAAGCTTTCAGCTATTTCTATTGCAGAATTCTCCTGCCTGGTGTCTTGATTAAATTCCCTGTTTGGAAAATAAAAGCAGGAAAAAAAAAAAAGCAGCCATGAAAAAACCTCAGTTTGTTCATTAGTTCACATAACAGGGTTTTTTTTACTCTTTAAATGACAGTTAACAACTATTAAATCATAACAAAACAACTCCCTTAAAAACAATTTGTGCAGTGAAGCAGTTACCTACAACAACCTCTAGCTAAAGATGGCTGGGACGCAGTCTCAGCAATTCTAATTAATCAATTAGCAAATATAATATAAAATATGTTAAAGAGATATCTCAAAATTAAAAGTAATTGCATTTATTTGGAGGCAAAAGCTACATCCTTTGTTGTTAAAGAGATTTCTTTTTTTTCAAATTAATACGCTAAGGAGGCTACCAAAAACTTACAGTGTTAGAAAGCATGAAAAATATTATCCCTTCACTTGCAGGAGCTTTTAGTACAAATGAAGTCTATTTATAAGGAAGAAATAAAAATAACATATAGAAGGTTTCAAAATGAGTGCAAGAAGACATCATCAAGTACCACTAGCAAATTTTCAAGTACAAAAGACTCTCCAAAAGAAATAGCCCTTAAAGCTATTTAATTTTGTGAATACTAAAGAAATAATTAATTCTCACAAACAGCGTGTCCTTTTTGACTAGAGGAAAAAAAAAATAATTGATGTATCGAACAAAATGTTGACAGCCACTAAATGCTTTTGTCATTTTACTCTAAAATTAATAGTGTTGACAAAGTTTAAAAAAAATAGATATTCTACGAACTTTTCAAAATCAGACTATGGGAGTTTCAGTCCCAGTGAAAGTCAATGGGTCCTGTGCTTTTCAGACACATAGATTACTTTATTGGAAAATCTTTCTCTAGTGTATATCACCTCCTCTATATATTCATTTCTGCAATTACAGAAGAACGGTAGATCAAGACAAGCGGAAAAGAATCTTTAGAAAAAGTCCCATCAGCATCTGAAGAACTAAAACAGTCCAGGTTACAGATTTTGGAGGTTATATTTATGTCTCCATACAGTGTATGCACTCCAGCATACAGCAAAATTCAGTCATGAGTGGTACTTTTAACCATTTCTATTCATACTGCATACATACCAAATCCTAAACTCTACAGTTGTGCAAAATAATACTTCATGTGATATTTAACCTCTGAATCACTCTAATACTAAAAACATTATATTCAAATTATATTCAATATTGTCACTCCACAGAAAACCAACTAAATTTAATTCAATTTTCCTTTTGGAAAAGTTCTATATATAAAAAATGAAAGTCCTTTGGAATACCAATTTAAATCTGCAAGAAAAAAAAACAAACAACCTTGTCAAGTACATTCATTTATCAAATTAGGTGGTTTTAAATTATTGGTTTAGAAATTCAATTATGAAAAATTTTCCAGCTCTTCACCATTTTCCATCAAAGAGCATAGTTCTATGCTAGGTAAAGAACAGCAGTGCAGCTTGTGTCTTCAGAGAATTAGAAAAGGTTTTATACAATATGTCTTTTGACTTCGTGCTCAGTGATAAGTTGTGCAATTTCCTATGTGGATAATACATCTCCTCAAAATATGTGTTGCTTCTGTAGTTCTAGCTACATCACTAGGTGGCCTTTAACAACAGACATTTATTTTTTCATTTTTTTCACTGACTTACTGTGTAATTGGAAAAAAAAATTGGACTCTTATTGCTGTGAAATACTTATATCACTTGTGGTTAGCATCTGCTTGTGAAATTGAGCATTTAAAGGAGTTTTGGCCATCACTCCTACCATTCAATGTTGCAACTGTGGATCAACTTCAAAATTGCACTTATCTGCCTTGCTTAAATGCAAAATTAAACCTTGAGTTTATCAGCAAAATGAAGAACTATAGTTTTATTTTAAATTTTCATGGTTTAAATTTATTGAAATCAGCTGAAAAAAAATGGGACAGAGAAATACAGTCATAATAAATATAAAATAAATATTTTAAGGATTTGAATGGCAGATTCTGTAAATTATTTCAAGTCATGTTGCCATAACAGATCTGAACCCACCATTATCAATTACTGAAGGTAAACGAATCTGGGGAAGAAAATATACCTAGCTCCCTTCTTCATGACCAGAGAGAACAAAGAGTCTATTTTTTAAAAAAACAACATTAATAAAAGGTACACAGTCCCTCTTCTGCTCTCAAAATTTTCAACTTTATTCTTTTTGGTGTGTGTGTGTGTGTGTTTTTGGTTGTTTTTGTTTTGTTTTGTTTTTTTGTCTCTATGAGTTGTAGTAGTAAACTCAAACCCAGAATATGTCTACATATCTTCCTCATTGAAATGTCAATGATGGTCTTCTAATGATGCAAGTTTTGACCTCAAGCTATTTCACTTTTCTGCAGACTTCTCTTCTACACAGAATGTTTCTTTTAGAGGCCTCGACATACAAGTAGAATTTATAGCAGAAGCCTCTATTTTTTTATTTTTATTTTTCCTCTTAAAGACTGTGATCCAGCAAAGGAAAAAATGCAGCAAGTAAAAAACACATTGCAGATTCATGCATAACTGTCATGTTTCTTTGTATTTGAAGTACAGTCTAATAAAACAAACAGCAAACAAAAAACCTGACAAACCAACAAACAAATGAATTAACAACTCCCCACATGCACACTTACAATTACACTGATGCCCCTTTCAGTGGGTAGCATTAGAAAGGCTTAGTCTGCAGAATCTCAGTGTGTATAATAAGCATTCTGAAGGATGATAACTTATAGTCTGTATGACGCTTGATGATATTCCCAGCTTCCTTTAACCACAAACTCAGCTACAAAATATAATGCAGAAAATTCAAACTACCACTTATCAATCATAGTAATTGCAATAAATACGAAAGGTACAATCAGAGGAAACAACGTAAGTCAGATTTTAAATTTAAATGTTTTTCCAAAGGTTGACCTCAAATAGAAAAACTTGAACTCTGTTATGTTACAGACATAAAAAGGAAATACATATTCTGCAAAGTTCCTACTTCAAAGAGTATAAAATGTGTGCATGTAATAAAGGAAAAAAAATGGAAAAATCCCCACTACTATTCAAATTTCAGAAATCCTTATTTTAGACCTACTGAGACCCTGTAACCAGCTAAACATTTACTAGAACAGGACAATAATGGTGAAGTATTCATGCCAGTAAGTACATGTGAACAGTCAGTTTCATTCTCGTCTAGATGACTGATCTATAAAGAGCCTTAAGCATTGTTGGATGGAATTCCTTGAATTCATCAGGCATTACACTCAGTTTACTGTAGTGGCTGGAAGTAACCAAAAACATTTTGTGCCACAGAATCAGCCACAAAGATATGTTGAAGAAAGGTCTATCTCAAGTGACATCCTGTTGTGGGGTATAGGTACTTAAGATATGCGTGTGAATAGCATACAGTAATATTTACTGTGAAGATCCAGCCATTTCAAAATCTATATAGGTTTAGGATAAGTAGAACTACATTTAGGCACGGATTTGAGAAGAGAGTACCTGGAGTCAGGTGTCTACACTGATCTAAGTTATATTTAGCGTCTTTGGGCCTTTGTCAATGTTAATTTTTACATTGCTAATCCATGTTCCCTGAATCTCAAATAAGTAATTCAACTACTAAACCTTAACCTTTTTGTATAAAGCCTTAGCTGTGCAGATAATGGATGCACTTGATGTTAAAGTCTTTGATGCTCATGATTCCTTAAAAGCTGTGTAATTTTGTTCTCTATGTGTATAAAGCATATATTTTCAAGCAATTACCTCTCTAGAACACAGGTATTGGTTTAGAGGGGTTTTTTTCATGTGGAATCAGCATGGAATGTTCTAAGACATAAAGGTCACCCTTGTATCTTGCTGAGACCTCTCATCTGTTTATTAATTGACTTGGGTGAGGGAAAGCAGAGAACAGGAAAGTTTCACCATAAATGGTTACATTGGTATTTTAGTACAGCCATTAACATTTCTTTTATAAGGATAAATGTGTTCCTGCCCTCAGATCTATTCATAACCAACTAGTCAGAACCATGCCACAGGTTTGTGGGATCACTAAATGAGTTCAGCATAACAAATAAGCCAACCATTGAAAACTTGCAGTAGACCACAGAGCACACATAAAACCCCACAACAACCCAAAACCAAGAACACAATGCAGGTGTCAATAGCAGGTGGTGGTTTTTCATTTCATAAAAATTTGCCATAAGATTATACTTTCAGCAACTGCATTGAGCTGAATACATGTCTTCATCAGCCATCTTTCACTAATGGCTGTATGTTTTCTTGTTGCCCAGAGGGAAAATGAAAGAATTTTTTTTATTTGTGTAAATATTTCACTTCACAGAATACAGCAATTCTTAGGAACTACCAAAATGAATCTATCTGTATGCTGTTTACCTCATAAGTTTATCTCATCCTCTCAAACAATAACTATATCTAAAAATTAAAAAAAAAACACCCAAAAACCAAACAAAAATCTCAACCAAAAAAACCCAGAGAAAATGTACTAATCCATAGAATCAATTAAAATAAATATGAAGAAATTATTCAACTGTATTGCTTTCAATTAGCAATTTTGATCTAATATTCAACTCTGGAAGGGAATATCAATCATTCAAACAAGCAAACAGACAGAAAACCAGCAGTGATTACTTCTTAATATTCAAAAGCAGAGCAAGTGTATGTTGCTGAGACAACAAAGATGCAGCTGATTCTCTCTTTGTACATGAAAGATAAACTGAATTCTCCTTTCAGATACAGGAATGTCTGGGCTTTTTAAAATTCAATGTTTACTCCTAAAGAAAAGAATAATCTTTCTTCAAGAAAATTGGAGGGTTTAATTATGGTTAAATTATGCAACTGTTCTTTGGTTCTACGTGTATAGAGACAGAAGGCCATTTAGTGTTTAGTATTATTTATAATGATTAAAAATTGTCTTTCTATATGCAATTACATTTATTTTTTTCAACAGTGCACAATACTCTCATAAGTTATAAAAATAATTGTGAGCAAACAATCAGAAGAGAAAATAATTTTTCTAAATTTAATATAGAATTAGATGCATATGTGTCCTTCAAAATTTGGAAACACTTCAAATTTTAATTTAAAAATACAAGCAATACTATCTTCATTTGAAAAAAAGTACTGAAAATTTGAATCTGTTAATTTGATTAAGATAGGCAAGTTATACAACCTTTAAAGTATTATCTGTTTGTATAAAGTTATTAAACAAAGAAATGGCAAAATATTTAGTATTAAAATATTCAGTAGTCACATGTTTCTTCAATTCTTCATCAACTAGTCAAGCCAAAAACACTGACTATGAAGAGCTTCAGATGTGTTGAAGACAGTGACTGAACAGGGGAATTAAACTTCTAGTGGAAGTGTTGAAAAACGACAAGCAATATGCATTAAAAAGAAACAAGCAAAGAAACACACAAAAACCAAACAAATAAAAGCAAGCTGCTCCTAAGTCATGGTGGGATCTATATCAGCTTATATCACGTAGAAGGGTGATCTTAGAGTAATTATGGACAGACTGATTCTTGAACTCAAGAAGACAAACAGGATGATGGGATTATTAGGAAATGACTAGGAAAAAGTATTTCTAAAAAAGTCACAGAACCATAGAATAGTTTTGGTTAAAAGGGACAGAAATAGGAAGCTGGCAAGGAAAGAATGTCATGTATATGGATGATTTTTCAAAAGATGGAAAAATGGAAAAGGAAAAGAACAATACTGCTCAATTTCAGCACTGTGTATTTGTAAGAAAACCCTGCATGGTTCCTAAAACATGTTTCACTTCATAGGTTATCTGCTTTTTTCTCTGAAGTGAGGTTAAAATGAAAAAGGAGGTTCAAAGAGTGTTTACCTCTCAACAGTTTAAAGACCTTGTCCAGGTTCCCAAGATCTGTTATGATTTGATCACTCAAAGCATTTGAGGCCCTGATAACTTCTAGGTGCAGACTGCCCTGAGTGTAAAGGGAGCTAGAGCACCCATGGCCTTTCTTGCAGGCATCACCTGATACAATGCATTTCCTCTCAGTCCTGCCATGTGCTTGCAGCCACTGAGCTGCATAGCTTCCTCTTCACATACTAGTGTTTCAGAGACCCTGTGTCCCTCCAGAAATCTCAGCTCAAACCATATTTCCTCTCTATCAATATTGCTCTCTGTAACTATTCCTCCGCTTGCCAGTTCGTTCATTAACTGTGAAACCATTTAGCAAAACTTAAGTCTTACAAGTATGCAGAGATGAGGATGGCCTAGCATCTCTTCCTGTCGCATATATAGTTCACTGCTTGAGAGGCTAAATGTAGACACAGAGAATACAACATTGTTAATCTGAGGTGATTTCTAAGAAGATAGGAAATTGAGCTGTCTCTGTTTTTCAATAATAACTACGCTTCAAGGCAACTTTGTCAAGAACTGAAAAGGGAAGAGTATTCAGGCTTAATATTGACACCTTAATTGTGAATAACAGCCTGTCTAAGTGCTACAGTGACAAGTGGTGCCTTAAAATATGGGATTTAACATGTCAATTTGTTTGGATGTGGATGAAAAACAATACAAGTCATTTTACCAAGGTTAAAGTTTTATATAACTTCTTTTTGGGAACATATGTAGTAGGCAATCTAGTTGAAATCACATCCTCCTATGTCTCCTGTTAACAGGAAGTTGTGCACATTCCAGTTACCATTTCTGTGACTATGCAGATCTCCATCTACATTCTAAATTAATCTTGTCCTACTTCTCAATGTGTGTCTACTATATATTACATGGAATGGGATCTAATTTTTGATAACAACTTTTTCCCTGGGGGACAGCATTTCATATTATCCACAAAAGCATTCAAAAGTGATTATTTGTTATCGTGGGGATTTTTTTTGTTTGTTTTTTTTGTTCTTGTTGGTTTTTTTGTTTAGTTGGTTGGTTTGGGATTTTGGGGGGATTTTTTGTTTCAATTTTTGTACAGCATAAGGGATATAAGCAGGTGAATTTGTGCCACTTAGCTTATACGTCTATTATTTATATGTCTATTGAGGACATACATAACTCATATGGAAGTGTCATTCCATTCTTCAGATACAAACAGAATAAGCTTTGGATATGTATCTAATGCTGATTGCTAACATGCACCTCCGGTAGCAAGGATGATGACAATGTATAAATTCTAGAAATTCATGACGGACATTGTTAATGCCAAAAGAACACTGTACAGAGGAGTGGTCACACTGAGATCAGAATACAGTGAATGCTAGAGCTGATTACACCAAGGTCTGAACGGCTCTGTAGAAAAGATCACAAAAGAAGGTGTGAAGGGATCTGCATGTGATCCTTTAATTTTTTGGACCTGAGGTGAAGAAAGAGATCAAGCACCCCTTATTCAAGGGCAGTTAGTAAACACAATGATAAATCTCCATCAGACATACAAATGTCAAGCAAAACTGGTAAGGAGTCCAAATTACTTGGCTGTGGGTTATTTGGCTCTGGAGGGACATAGCAAAATTAAACCCCTTTTCCTCTTTTTTTAAACCAAGTAAGATTTTGATATTATAATAATCTGATATCTGGATCCAAAGATTATAATATCCAAAAGAAAAACAGTTGTGTCTGAGGAAGGTTTGGTGACAGCAAGACTGTGCACTGTAAAATATCTATCGGACAATGAGAACTGATCAATCAGCAGAATAAAAATTTGCTCCAAGCCTTGGATTCCTGGTATTTTGCCTCTGTATAGTTTGGATTCCACACCATCACTGAGAATTCGGGAAACATTCGTTGTTCAAGCCATATCTCTGACAACTTTTTTGAAAGAAAACATCACCGCTCTATCCTATCACCTAAATCCAGTGTTTGGCGTATGAAACATAATAACCTTCTGCAGCAGGGAGACTAATCTCCTAAAGTATGCCAAGATCCTTTTAAAAAACTTTTTTTTTTAACTTAAACTCTATTCATTGTCATAAATAATTCAAACCACAATTTTATTTTTTGTTTGTTTGTTTAATTTCCTATATCTTCCTTCAGTGTTTCAAGTCTTCGTCTAGACTCAGTATCAGGTCAAGTCAGTATCAGGACCTAATTTATGTTTTTGAAAAATACTGGTGCAATGTTATCAATTTACCCTCTTCTTTCAGTACAAAAATATGTTCTTAATATAATTCTCTTCTTCCCACACAGTTTCAGAGTACCTGCCCCTCAGTATATTGACTACATTTTTCAGAAGGTTATCTTTAAACTCATTAAAACCATTTTTGGACTCATTATTTACATTGATTTCTCCCTTTTGTCCTTTTTATGCATTTACAAACACACTTCTGCTCTTGTATGCAAATACAGAGCCTTTGAGCTCAAATTTCAGAATACTGTATATGATAGTAATACCATCAGAGGACAAAAAAATAGCAAGCAATTCTCTATCATTTTGTGACTTGGGTGTTTGCCAGTGCTGCATTGCTATCACACAAGTTCATATAGACATATTTTGGGTCATCTTACAGGTTGTTTTCTTTTTTTTTTTCTCATTGGCTGAATAAGACTTTTTTTTAAGATGAATAAGCTTTCTTACCTGCAAAATTGTGATTTGCTGTCACATAATTAAGCTTTCTTAAATTAAAATACATATATCTTTTCTTGATCAAATTTTATTTCACAACTTTGACTTGTGTTTCAACATCCAAAGATATAAAAGGCTAATCTGTGAAAGTGCTGTACCCTCATGCTAAAAATGCATTTATGCTTTTCTCTTGATTAAAAAAAGTATAAGACAAATACAAAAGAAAAAAAAATGTCTATGACCTTCCAATATTCAAAGAAGATTTAACTGTTTTATCAATAGAAAAATGCACTTTTGGATGATTCAATGAGTGAAAGTAAATAGAGCAGATTTATTTTTGCTAGAGGAAAGGGTGAGGAATGACAGCTTGGCTACCCATTTGCATATATATTCACCTAACCAACTTGCACCTGCTTTAGATGCTGATCCTTTTATTCTTAGTATACTTGCTTTGTTTTTGCAGGTGAAGGAAGCCATGGGGGAGATGTTTAATTGAACTCTGGTATGAAGGACAGACACAGAGAAAGCAGAATGGCTTCCAGCTTTCACTTACAAATTACACGAAATCCTCAGGGATCTTTAACTGGCAGACATTTGGAGGAAATTAAATGCTAATGTGTGCAGTTGCACTTTTTACACCCACAGACATCAAACGTATAAAGGCACTAGCTTCTCTTCTGTTGCAGCAAATTCATAATAAATGCACAAGGTATAAGGTTAAATCTTATGAAGTAAGGTAAGAATTCAATATCAAATCATGCACTTGCAATATAACATGAGCCTAGACATTTTCAACCTTAACTGCTTAAATAAATGATGAACACTTTTTTAAGTGCAAAAATATGGCACTACTGCAGAATTAGAGAAGGTCCTTGTTGAATACTACAATGTGAATTATGCCCAGGAGAATACAGTAAATGATGTTCTAGGATGGCATTAAAGTTCTTAGGCATATGCTCTCAGTACCTTCATCCAGAGAAGAAAAATGTTTTAAGTATTTCCCACTTAAGAGTTTCGAAAAACAGTTCAGCAACTAGAAAGAGTTTGTACCAGTAATGGCACAAGCTGAGTCAGATCACAGTGGAAAACTCATCTTCTCTTTCACACTCTTCTTTTTTGTAGGTTGTGACAAATGTATGCCTGTGCATAAATGGCAAATTATAGTATTACTATGTAAGTTTTGTTACTTTTTTAAACTGTCAGAAAGCTGGTGTCTTTAAAAGGAAGCAGAGTGCAAACAGTTGACTTGGGAACTAATGGTTTGGAAAAATAGTTTGAGAAAGCATCAGATGACCACAAAAGTACACTTCTAGAAACCAGTCAGAAGCCAAATATATAAAGAGTTGACGAATTATATAAAGTATATGTCATAAAATAGAAAGCAAAACAATGGAATTTAAAAGGGGCAAGTTGATTCTGTGATTTTGGATGTCTGTAAAGAACAAAAAAAATCCAGCTGTTTCCTTAGAAGCCTAAAATTGGGTACTAGCCGAACACCTCACTGAGATCTCCCTTAAGCTTAAGGGATGCCTGAAAGTGGAATCTATGTAACCTAAATGTTATCTATACCTAAACAAGGCTCATTTTGTAGTTAGTGGAGAGAATTAGCTATTGTAAAGACAACTTAGATTACTAATTTTTAGGGGTTTAATACTGAGATGAATTATGTCCCAAGTTCTTACCAACTAATGATGGACATATACTTTTCTCATCATCAAAGGTAACTTATCTATGTATACAGATACCTGATGGGGATCAGTAAAGAAGATGGTGCCACACATCTCTTGGTACCATCCAGTGACAGATGAAGGGCGGCACAAACTGAAATTTAGTAACTTCCATCTAAGTACATGAAAAAACATTCAATAGTGACAGTGATCAAAGACTGGACTGGGTTGCCCAGAAATGTTTGGAGATTCTTGTAGATATTCTGAATACAACTGGACAAAGTTCTGAGCAATCTGTTCTGGTTGGCTCTGCTTTGGGCAGACTAGGTGATTCCAGTGACTCCTTCCAGCTTCAGCTACTCATCATTCTTTGAATAAAAAGGCAGTTAAAGTATTAATCCAAGTATTTAAATGACACAAAAAAACAAAACCCAAAACAACAGATTACATTGGAGATATATCCTTCTCCTGAAAAGAGTTTCTAAATACAGATTATCAGACTAAAACCTGTCAGAGTAGAACCAAGTAAGGTCCAAATTTTTCATTTCTGTGCTTACTGTGCTGTTCAGAATGAAGACTCTATATGCATTGGAAGAAATCCATCCTGATGCGTGCAAACTAGACCTACAGTCCTTGTAGCTTGTGAAAGCTGTTGTGAAACAGTAGGCCAGAATGAGAACTGTACTGACTGTATCACAGAGAGAGAGAGTTACAGCAACTCATTTGACAGACTGCCAAAAATTGTCTTTGCATTACTGGTAGCACATCTTTTATTCCAGCCTCCTACTTCTGCTGTTGCCAGGCTCAATTTCTTACAGTATCTGGAAAGAGAACCCTTAAGGTCCTCATTGTTCTTTTTTTTGTCTGGTTTAGCAATAAAGCATTCTGAAAGCCAGGTTTGGGTTGTTTTTTGTTTGTTTGTTTTTTAATGATAATTTCAAAACTTTAGGTTAAAATGTACTAAGAAAGCATTTCTTCATCCTAGGACTATATATGCTATCAAAAACAAATCAACATTTTTTTTTTTAACACATGACATTGAAAAATGTGTGCAAAATCAAAGCATGCCAAGTGGGAAAACAAACTACAGAGCACTTTTTCCTTTACCTTGTATCAACATAAAGGACCATTTTCCTCAGCAACTGCAATACTGAATGGCAATGCTCCTTCACTGTCATTCATGTTAATAATTCTGATAACGGTTTCAACAAAGTTAGTAGCAAGACTGAATGCATTTTAACGTTTTTTTAAGAATACTCTTGATTTTCTCAGCAAATGAAATCTCCCACCATGCAACCTCCTCCCATTTGGTAGTTTTAAAATATTAGACCAGTTTAGTAAAATTAGAAGACTCCTATTACATCACTGGTATAAAATACAAAGGATTTTACCCAAAGGAAAACAGAAAGGCTTTGTTTGTTTGATACCAAGTCATCTTCTTATTTACAGAAAGATATTTGCTTTGCTAAAAGTTTCCAAACTTCCTCCCCCTCCCCCAATAGAGCAAATATTTAATACTTTAGTTCTTGAGTAGTTACTCTCACACAATCATGCTGAATTGCACCTTCATTGAAGCTGAGATGATAGCCAGATGGCTGGAAGCTATCCAAGGGCTACTTAGCAAATAAGATTTATGAAAAACCATTGCTCATGGTACAATGTTCACTTTTATGAAATGTCAGTGAGTTAACTGGTTTAAAACAGAAAAGTGAAATTCATATTGCAAGTTGTAGCATATATCAGTTATAGTTAGAGCCATGTACTGACATCCATCATCATTCATTTTCCAGTCAGGCATATATGCACTGACTTTACTTTTGTTTAGGGATCTTACTTCCCATAGTTCTTGGCAGTTACTGTAGAAAAGTCTAAAAAAAAATGCTGAAGTAATATCATGAATTTTTGGTAGTTAATGTGCAGTTTAATCACTTCTCAGGAACTTATGATACCAACTTTTTGCAAACCTAGTACAGTGTACAAAGAGACCTTCTCATTTCAAGAATTTCACTTTCATGAAGTTGTCAAAAAAGTCTCGGATTCCAGATATAAAGAAGCTTTGTGAATTATTTTTTTAACTGCTAGCTCTGAAAACAATACACATTTCACTGGACAAAAGAATTAATATTCATGACTGCAGAAGCACAGTCATATCCTTGAGTTTGCAGGCCAGAGTGTGGAAAGATGAGTAATTCTATTGCAATACATAAGATTAAAATGCAGATGAGCTAAATGTACCTTTTCATCTTTGCAGGTTGCAATGTGTTTTCTGAAGCAGAGGATTAAATAATAACTTTGCCTACATAACCCCACAGGAGAAGTCCACAGAGGCTGACTTGTCTTTTAGAAGGAAGAAAGGATCATTTCTCTTTCTTGACTTGAAAGACAGGATAAGCATTATCTCCAGGGCAGACTTACAACCCATAAATATGGTTCCCCAGACTGTGAAAAAGACTACACTGAAACCACAATACTGACAGCCCACATATTCTGCTCTAGGTGGTTTGAGGCACTTTAGTCCCTGTGTTGCATAGGACAGATCTTATTCTAGTCTCCTAAGTATTCACAGGATATATATTTTGCTTAAGGTCCAACGATATAAAATGTCGAAGTTGCAGCATCAGCTCAGGATTCCCCTTCCAAATCACAAGAAAATCTTTGCTTTCAAAATCCTTGGTTTGATATGGCTTGTTTCATTTGGACCAAACTCAGCATTTTTTATCTTCAGGAAAATATCCCAGTCCCAAAGTCATTAAGCTCTCTTTCCTTTCTCTATGGTGTTTTTTTTTTACCTCATCTGGAAAAGGAAAATGTCAATTTTCATGTTGACTAGGTAAATGATAAACCTTCTGGGTGGCAGAACTTTTTTCTCCCTTTTTGAACCAGTGCATGCATTTTGGATGGATATACATACATGTACTGACCTAATTTTTAGTCATTCCTTGCTGTCAAAATTCCTATTGGAAAAAGCCACTCTAAAAAGGGATCTAAAAGAACTTAGTTTGGGTTGTTTTCTGGATTTATCTATTATATTTAAACCCTGGATTTATCTATTATATTTTTCTTTATTATATAAGCTTTGCTGACAAGAGGTAGTTTGCATATTATTAACTGTCAATATTAGTATTAGGAAGAAAACTATTACTAACTCTGATTTGGGGACCCAAGCTACTACTTCTTATGGGACTTGGCACAGTGTTCTGCTAATAGATTTGTCATCTAACTCAAGGATTTTGGAACAACAATTCAGAGATTTTGCTGTGCCCCTCACACACACTCACACACACACACACACACACACACACACACACACACACACACACACACACCCCAAACAAACAAACAAAAACAAACTCTTCTCAGCTTTTAGAATGGCAAGCAGAACTGACCCTGACACAAGATGAACTATGGCTGAAGAAGGGATAGGACTGGGGCTGTGAGTTCCAGGGATATGGGGAAATGCACCGAGCAGAATCTACCTGTGGTACTGACTAACCAGAAGTATCACAGAGGGGCTTTATGTATGGAGTGGCACTATATAGAAGTCTTGCTGTTATGACTGGGGTTCACAATTGGAATGTATGGACATAGTTACTTATAGATTCAGCAAAATACACTGACATGGCAAAAATCCTGTGCTAGTTCTTGTGTGTGTGTATATATATATATAAAACATTTTGGTTGCTTTAAATTAAAACCTAATCACATTACATGGCAGCAAAATCCCCAAAAACTATTTAAATATTTTTAGAAGATTTATAAAACAGATTTTAAAATTTCTTTCTTTCATACAAATAAGGAAATCAAAACAGAAAAGAAGACTATGATATGTGTGATCACAACTGAGTAGCAACCTTCTGTGCATTTTTGTTCCTCTTTTTCTTACAGTCAAGTCCTATCTGGAATAAGTATCTAATTTTATCAACTCTCATTAAAACTGTGTGCAGACTTACTGGGGAATATACACGTTGGTCTATACTGGATATATAATTTATCATTGGTTATGAGATCACGATTAATTTTGGTTTATAGTTTACTATTGATTGCATATACTTTACACAGTTTAAAATGTAATAAATAATAATAACAATGTATGATTTTATTTTACCTGTTTCTACAAAAATTATCAGGGCATCACAATGAAAAAGAAACTATGAAAATGTGGAATAGTGTTAGGTGAGTAGATTGAGAAAGATGAATTGCTTCTCTGTCCTTTAAACAAATGCTTTTTAACACTGATCCTGCATACCACTGTTCTATAGGGTCCTATGGAATCTTAGTTACCCAATATTCTGCTTTTGTGGAAGCCTGGTAAGAGATTTCAAAATATCAATTGGAACAAATATTTGTTTTCCAGAATTTCTATAGGGAAAACAGGACCAGAGAAAATGCAATAAACAGTTTTCATAAGCTGCATTCCATTTTGCCTTAATGACAAGGAACCAACAACAACATATATCACCAATGGAAAAATGGAGAAGCTGACAGCTATATGTATACATTGACAACTGGGAAATACAAGAAATTGCTAAAAGAAAGCAAATGTATTCATGAAACTTCTAAGGCCAGTATTAAAGCTAACATATTTGTTTCCAGTACACTGGAAACAAAATATTCTAACACTGATATGTGATCTGAAATTGACATAGATGGCTAATTCATCAATCAGTCATAATACAGTATGTCAAAACAATATAAGAATATTTCTGTGTTTGGAAAAAAGCCAGGTGAAATATTCCACTGTAGTGATAAGAAAATACTTTCCATCCTATTACTAAATAAAATTGCATTAGATGACACATGATAAATATTTTAAATCCAGTTTATATCTTATTTTTATATAATAAAATTTAGATGTTGAATTTCCTCATGTTGCAAACTGAAAGGCTACCACCTAATGTTCTCCCCAACATTTTGAAATGGAAATTGATTGACGAAGGCCAACATGGGTCTGTTGGCTTCACATCAAATTCACAAAAAAACCCCAAACAAACAAACAAACAAAAAAAAAGCCAAGAAAAATGTGATATGATCTATAAATACTTAACAGATGGCAGTGAAATCACTGCCAAATTAACTCTGCTTATACGTACATATCTTCTCAGACAAGGTTTATACATATATGTACCCTAATATACACTCATGTTTATGCGCATGTATGATATATGGATGCATCATATATATCATTATATGGGTGCATAAAATCATATGCATAATCATTGCTCAAAGCAAAGGAAATTATTAATAGAATTAGATTTCCATAGAATAAACCACACCAGTTTTAAAGTTATTTATTAACCAACCTACCATTCATTTCAGTTTGCATGGAATATTATTAAAAAGCTGACATTAAATCATTCTTTTGCCACCTTAAAAAACGAAGTAATATGTCATTAAAATTTCTTATGCTGATATCTCAGTGAGGAAACTGGTGTAGCTGTCTGTTGAGAGTCAGGAAAAAAAATTCTTTGTGATGGTAATGTGGAGTGGGGGCTTTTTGTTTTTCTCAGAGCCAGAGGTGGTTTGGACTTTTGCTTCCTTCTTTTTCCTATTTTCTTTCATATAAAAAATTAAAGTGCAACATAACAAATTTATACTTTTGTCATTTGCTGCTAGAAAAACTTTAAGAACTTTGTAGAGGCCAGACATTATTTACTCGCTAAACTGCAGTGGTTTTGGGAATTCCCTGCACAGGACTAGATGAAGGAACAGGGAATGAAGGTTGTGCATGCAAGTGAAAACCTTCCTGATTATAATGAAGCATCTAGATAACTTGGAGTTTGGCTAGAACAAAGGGGAATGTAGACAACAAGGTGTGCAGAATCCTTCACAAAATACAGAGGAAGATTATCAAGTCAAGAGAAATAAATATATGTTGACTCATTAAGCAGTGGTTCTCTGCAGCAAAGTCTGTGCAGGAGGAAGGTTCTAGTTTCCTCCTCCTTAGGATTCCTCTAAATCCTAAATTAGATCTATGTCCTCATTTAGACAAATGTTAAGCTGGCTTGTTTCTCAGACTCAATACATGCCTCACATAGACCAAAACATAGTATCATTAAAGTACATACCGATTTTCCACTTCATTTAGAACCAGATATGACAAAAAAAGCTTTGAGTGAAAAAATGCAGTCTGAGAATGGAACTTAGCGAACAAGTAACTGATCATTGTCATTATATGCTTTCCCCCCAAGTAGGTTTTTGGGTTCTGTTAATTTTTTTAAGTGAATATTAAGAAATCATAAAAAAATATTTCATATCTAAACCCTGTGAACTACATCAAGACAAATGCACTGCTATGACATAAACTTGCAAAAACTTGCTGTCATGTACATTGCTTTTTATTCCTGAAGATCCCACGTAGAATAGTGTAATATGTATTCCAGTGAACAAGCGGTAAAGTGTCTTGCATAATGGATCAGTCTGCCTCAAAAGGTAATTTAAACTTTTTGTTTTAAGAGAATTGAGAAACTGATCTGTAAAGGTTCTTAATGAGAATACACTTACTCATAACAGTAGGACAGATAATCTTTTCCAATTTTCCCTTTACCACCAACAGATATTTATAAAAGCAGAAAGGCTTGTTCATACTGTGTACATGCAGTTCTTTATTTTTTTCCTATTTTTAGAAAAAAATATAGGCAAAAATTTTGCAACCTTTCATAAAATAACTGGCAAAGCAAACGATATAAAGTTTTGACATAGTGTAATTGCCCCTCCCCCCCAGACCACACCTCAGTATTTTGTGTAAGAAATTTGTGGAAAAAAAGTAAGGCATCATGGGGTGACAGAGTTCCATTCATGTCCTCAGTCTAACATGCTGGACATTAAACTCACATGGCACATTTTTCACAACTTCATGTTCTTCTTAAATAGAAAAAGAGTTCTTCAACTCATTCAACATTGAACAACAGTATTTACATTTACAGGATAGATCTGTGTAGTCTTGGTTTTGGTTTGTCCATGACCTAATGTGTGAGAAAAAAATCACTCCAACTGAAGTACTAGATTTAGAACTTCAGAATTTCAATATTAAACTCACTTTGCTTAAAAAAATTACTAATTTTAATTTTGTTTTGCACTGATTTTTAGCTTCATCTGTATTTTCCTTGTAACCTCTACAGACATATCTCCTCTTTGCAGCTCAGCTGTTGCAGACTGCTCCCATACTAAGAGTTGCTAGACTCCTCTATGACTGACTACAACCCTCCAGGACCAGAAAATATCCTTGGCTTGATACCTTGTCTACCATATAGACCTACTCATCTACAAGCTATTCAGTGCCTTCCACAAAGTCATGCACAATAATTTTGTTCCACAAATGCAACAAGTGCCAATTCTTATATTTTCAGTTTTTATTTCCCGATAGCCTGTGGCTATCTTCAAGATCATCTTCTGTCAGCTTAGCAGCACCATAATCACACCTTAACCATGTCCTCAAGTGTCCCATTCAGATGCCTCTTGAACATTTCCAGAGACAGTGACTTCACCACCTGCCTAGGCAGATTATTCCAAAAATTTCCAATATCTAACCTGAACCTTCCCTGGTGCAATTTAAGGTCTTTTCCTCTCATCCTTTCAATTGAGAAAGGCAGAAGAGGCCAAACCCCAACTCACTACAATTTCCTGACAGACAGTTGTATAGAGCAATGAGGTCCCACCTCTGAGTTTCCTTTCCTCCAGATTAAACAACCTCCACTACTCCTCATAGGACACGTTTTCTAGACTCTTCACAAGCTTCCCTGCCCTCATCTGGACAAGTTTCAGCACCACAGTATCCTTTTAGAAGTCAGTGACCCAAAACTGAGCACTACTCAAGGTGCAACCTCACATAGTCAGAGATCTCTCTCAGTCCTAACCACAAGATTTTCTTTAAATGTATTAATAGAAGACAGGTGGGTTTGACCGTCTTCAGGAAGAGGAAAAACTGAACTGATGACCTCCATCTTCAATGCTCTGTGAAGCACTTTTAACAGTTATTGTCATATGGACCATTCCCTTATCTTTAAAAGTCAGTGATGGAAAAGTCAGAGTTTTTTTGTTTTGTGTTATGTACATTTTTAGTATTCCTGCTAGATGAGGTCGTCAGGAAACAATAAAGAAAAAAGATACAAGTTTCCAGCCTTAGTTTCATTTCAACAGCACATAAGGTACCACGTGTTTACTGATATTTGCCATCTGTGTGAGCTGCAGATTATTTTGCCAAGTCCCTTCATCTCTTTCCTCTCTCTCTGCTACGCCTATATTTCTTTAGCATGAAGACAGAGCAAGGAAGATGGAGTTCTTCCTATATTATGCACTACTTTAAAATCAAATGCAATTGCCACAAGGGCAACAGAGATGCATATTAAACATAGCCCATTGTTGACTTTATATCTCCTAGTTTTCCATTCAGTTTTGAGGATCTGATAATTTCCTCTCTTTCCCAAATTTCTTATTGTCTTCCCTTCATTTTCTTCCCCCTCTCTTTCTCTCTTTTCACCCCAAGGTTTTATCAGAGATAAAGAAATTTATGCTTTTGACAGACAGGATTTGGATTCCATCATCTCAAAGCTTATCCAGTTTTCAGGAGGAGTCAGAAGCCCTTGCTAAAATGGCTTGCTTTTATGCATCAAGCAAGTAGCTTGGGAAAAAAAAAAAAGACAAAGATTTGACACAAGATATTAGTAAAGATAGTAAAGACTATCTCATGGTAACAAATACTTTTAATCCCAATCAGATGACCACTTTAATGTTTCATGTCT
>WBMV01004980.1:45992-57488 GCA_013396655.1 Campylorhamphus procurvoides | reverse complement strand
ATCCCTGGAAAGGGCTGTTTTCCCCCCCTTCTCCTTCCCGGGGTCACACCCAGGGCTGGCATCAAACCCTGACCATCAAACTGGGAACTGCTGGAGTTCCCAGCCCTTCCCAGTGCAGCCCCTGGCACTGGGGGCTCTTTGGGGCAGGTGTTGCCCCTCCGGTGCCAGCTGTGCCAGCTGTGCCAGCCTGTCCCGAGGGGCACCCGGAGCCCCCTGACCTGGCTTTGCTCCTTCCAGCCCCACTTTGGGGGACCCTTTTTAGGGTTGGTATTTACAGATCCCAAAATCCCTGAGGTTGGCAAAGCCCTCCCAGCCCCCAGAGCCCCCCCTGTGCCCGATGCCCACCTTGTCCTGCCTTGGGCACCTCCAGGGCTGGGCACTCCAACCCTCCCTGGGCAGCCCCTGCCAAGGCCTGACCACCCTTGCCAGGCACAAATCCCTCCTGCTGTGCCCCCTGACCCTCCCTCTGCTCCTGTCCCTCTGTCCCTGCTGCCCCAGAGGGACTGGGGGGGTCGGAGGGGACAAATATGGATGTGGCACTTGGGGACATGGGGCAGTGCTGGGTGGTTGCACTTGGTGACCTCAGGGGTCTTCTCCACCCTAAACAATTCCAGAATTCCATAATTTCTGGGGGTTTCACCCCATGCATATATGTTAATTCTCACCCTTCATCCCCCCACCCTGCCAGGAACCATCTCCCACCTTTCCCATTCCCCTTCCCCTTGGATCCAGCTGTGCTGGTGCCCCCAATGTGGAGAACACAGTTTTTGGGGTTTGATAACACCCTGACTGCACAGGGAGCTCATTCTCGGTGCCCCCAATGTGGAGAACACAGTTTTTGGGATTTTATAACACCCTGACTGCACAGGGAGCTCATTCTCGGTGCCCCCAATGTGGAGAACACAGTTTTTGGGATTTTATAACACCCTGACTGCACAGGGAGCTCATTCTCGGTGCCCCCAATGTGGAGAACACAGGTTTTGGGGTTTTAGGGAGCTCATTCTCGGTGTCCCCAATGTGGATAATACAGTTTTTGGGGTTTTATAACCCCCTGACTGCACAGGGAGCTCAGTCTTGGTGTCCCCAATGTGGAGAACACAGTTTTTGGGATTTTATCCCCCTGCCCTTGCTGCTGCTGAGGTTTGGCTGATCCACCAGCTCTCTCCCAAAAGCTGGAAATGGCACATCCCAGGGCTGGGGTTTCATTTAGGGTTTCCCACAGCAGGAACCAGGCCCACCCACTCTGTCTCTTCTTCCTTGGATTTGCAAAGACTCTGGGATTCCCCACCCTGGTCCTGACTAAGCTCCCAACCAAACTCTTGGTGCCAGAGCCTAAAAATGAGCCCTGTTTGAGGGCAAACATTGGATGCTCATCACTCATCCCATCAGGACAACCACTCTTCACTCCACCACGGAAAAACAGCCCTACAAAATCCATGTGTCACCTCTGGAGGTGTCCAAGGCCAGCTTGGATGGGACTTGGAGCATCCTGGGCTGGGAAGGTGTCCCTGCCCGTGGCAGGGGTGGCACTGGGTGCATTTAAGCTCCCTCCCAACCCAGGCTGGGATTCTCTCCAGGGAGAAATCCTATTTTATTGCCCATCATTTCCCTGACAAACCAAAATCTGATGGGAGAGCAGGATCCAGGACCCAATTCCATGAGGATAAGGAGAGGGTTAGATCCCTCCAGGCTGCAGGGCCACTTTCCCTGCCAAGAGGATTCCCTGGCGCTCTGGTGGGTAAAGAAGGTCTGAGGAGCTGGAAAAACCAACTCCATCCCTTCTCCATCGCTGCCTGAAGAGCCACATCCAGCACTGGGACTCACTCTGGAGCCTGGTGTGCACCAAAGGCAGCCAGGAGACAGATCCTGAAATATTCCTGGGGTTCCCTGTTATCCTGGGACTGGCTGGAAGGTGTTTGTGTCTCCTGTCTCTGCATCCTGAAATATTCCTGTTATCCAGGGACTGGCTGGAAGGTGTTTGTGTCTCCTGCCTCAATGCAATAAAGCAAAATTCACTGTGGTTACAATGGAATGACCCCAAACCTTCGTGTTCCTGGTGTGGTTTGTTGGGGGGATGGAATTACAGCCCCTTCCCTCCTTGCTGTGGCACTGTGAGAGCTGGGGATGTCCAACCTGGAGAAGAGAAGGCTCCAGGGACACCTGAGAGCCCCTTTTGGGGCCTGAAGGGGCTCCAGGAGAGCTGGAGAGGGACTGGGGACAAGGGATGGGGGGACAGGACACAGGGAATGGCTTCAAACTGGAAAAGGGGAGATTTTTGGGGGATATTGGGCAGGAATTGGTGACTGGGAGGGTGGGCAGGCCCTGGCCCAGGTTGGGCAGAGAAGCTGTGGCTGCCCCTGGATCCCTGGCAGTGTCCAAGGCCAGGTTGGGACAGTGGAAGGTGCCCATGGCAAGTTGGACTAAATGCTCTTTAATGTCCCTTCCAACCCAAATCATTCCATGATTCTTTTCTTGCCTTTTCCTTATCCCTCCCCTTTTGTTTTCCCCCTTTCTTTGGTCTTTCCCCCTCTCTCCTCCATCCTCTCCTTTCCCCCCTGAGCTTTGCCTGCAGAGCTCACCAAACCTGGCCTGGCAGGAGTGGGAATTCTCACAAATCAGGCTCTCCCAAATCCTGCCTCTTTCTCCCTCTTTGTCCTTCTCAAACCTGGGAAGAAAATTCCCCTGCTCTCCTCGCTCGATGCTGGGACATCTTGGGGGTTTTCTCTGGAAACATCACCATCCCATATCTCTGAAAAACAGGGATCCAGGACACTTTAACTGGGTGGAGGAGGCAGCAACCTCCTTATCCAACCTCTTTATCCCCTTTTTTTCCTCCTTTGGAGCAGACTCAACATTGTCCTCCTGCCCGAAGCAAACAAAGACAAATAGGATTTGGTGGGCCTGAGAAAGGGTCCAAAACAACCCCCAGAACAAGCGAGAGATCTCCAAGTTTGGGGGGGATTTGCCAAGGAAAACACGGGGGGAAGAGTCATCTGCTCGCAATGTCCATGGCAAACAAAGGCTGGATTCATCGGCCTCCCCCATGGCCAGCAGAGGACAAGTGGCACCTGGTGGGATGAGTCACCTCCGAGGGCTGGGCTGGGCTCTCTGGGGGACACAAAGGGCTTTGGGGACATGGGGAGGGGTCTCCTTCCAGCGCTGAAGGGTTGGCAGGACGGGGACCTCCCATCCCTCCTTGGCCCCTCCAGGGAACGGCAACAATCGGAGTCCGAGCCCTCCAGGTCATGCCTTTATTTAGAGATTGTGCAACTGAGGGAAAGAAATAAAAATAACAATAAAAATAATAGAATATTGGGCTGGTTTTATAAATTATTTTTTAGCATAGTCTGAACAACCAGGGATTTGAAATCCCGAGATATTCTCTGCAAGGAAAAGACCTAAAAATACCCAAGTTCTCATGTGACAACTGAGATCTCCTTCAATTCCAGCACCAGAAATAGCAGCAAACCCAACCCTTGTGGGCAGTGGGGACATCTGGGATTGTCCCTCATGGCCTGGGCACAGGGAACCCCACAGGGAGACCTGGATTAATTCCCAACTGGCTCCTAAGGAGGGAGATTTTGAGAGGATTCTTCCCTCCATCCCAACCAGGAGATGGGGGAATTGGCCAAAAGGGAGACCTGCCTTAAATGTTTGATTTTGGGAAGAGGGATGAGGTGTCTGGGACAAGGGGCATTCCATGCAGGAGGAGATGAGAGGGTTTGGGCTTGTTTGGCCCATCAGGAACCAGAGGCAGGAATAAACAAGGCAGGAATAAATCCCAGCCCAGGAGGAAACCAGGGAAAATGTTGGCATAGGGGAGAAAATGGGGGGAAAAGGGCTCTGGGTCCCCCCAGGTTTTAGGGCAGCTGGAGCAGCTGTTGAGGCCCTGGGGGGATGGACCTTCCCTCTGGGTGGGACCCTCCTTCATGATCCTTCACCTCCCCAAGCCTCAGGCTCATGGAATTAGGGAATCCCAGCCTGGGTAGGGTGGGAAGGACCTTAAAACCCATCCTGATTCCCCTGCCATGGGCAGGGACACCTCCCACCAGCCCAGGGGGCTCCAAGCCCCGTCCCACCTGGCCTTGGACACTTCCAGGATGGAGATTCCACATCCTCCCTGGGGGTTCATCTCATCCATCCCAAGTGAAGCTCCTGGAGAGCCAAGAGATTCCACAGGAAGGTTCAGGGCTCTGCTGGGGAGGACAATGGTCCAGCCTCTCCTTGCCTTTATGGTGGCACTGGGAATATTCCCCTCTGGTGACCTCTGGGCAATTTGGAGCTCTGTGAGTCCATGTGAGGAGAATCCAAGCCCTCACATCCAGGTCTTCACCCCTCCAGATCCCAGAGATCCCTGGAGCAGGGAATGCCCTCCTGGGTGTGTGAGACTGGCCAGGCTGGGATCCCATAAAATCTGTTCCCGTTAAAGAGCAGGGAAGCAGCCCCAGCTCTGGGGCCCATCAAAAGCTCCCCCTCAGCACCAGCCTTGGATTCCAGCTGGGGATTTTTATGGACAGGGAGCTGAGCAAGGAAAAAGGGGAAGAAAAGCAAGGAAAAAACAGCTGATGGGTTGGAGGATGGAAAAAACATCTCAGAATTTCAAGCTCGTCCTCCCTGCCCCTCCAGCCCCTTTGGAAAAGCCCTCATGGATGGCTCAGTGTCCTCATCATGTCGAGGGGATGGAGAATCCAGAGCCTTTGGCTGGAACTGCCCCCATTTATGGAGTGAGATATTTGGGATGTCAGTGCCCTGGGATGGATTTGGATTCCAGCTGGGGAGGATCTGTCACCCCAAAATAGGGATAAATGGGATGACCCAAACCCAGCTGGTTCAGGGCCCAGAAATTGGGAAGGAATTCCTGCTCCTGCTGCCCAGAGAAGCTGTGGCTGCCCCTGGATCCTGGAAGTGTCCCTGGCCAGGCTGGATGGAGCTTGGAGGGGGAATTTGGGGATTAAAAATGCTGCTTGGAGGGGGGGACCTGCTCCAACCTGGAGTCATGGGATCCTGGAATGGTTTGGGTGGGAAGGGACCTCAAAGGCCACCCAGTGCCACCCGTGCCATGGACAGGGACACCTTCCATGGGCAGGGACACCTTCCAAGGACAGGGACACCTTCCAAGGACAGGGACACCTTCCATGGGCAGGGACACCTTCCAGGGGCAGGGACACCTCCCACCAGCCCAGGGGGCTCCAACCTGGCCTGGGACATTCCAGGGATCCAGGGGCAGCCCCAGCTTCTCTGGGAATTCCATCCCAGCCCCTTCTCACCCTCCCAGCCCCCAATCCCTTCCCAATGTCCCACCTGAACCTTCTCCCTTCCAGTCTGGAGCCACCAAGGGGAGGGCTCAGCCAGTGCCAGGTGAAACTTTGGGATTCTCCCGGATTTTCCTGGTTTTTGGTTAAAATTCGGTCCAACACTTTGTTTTACCCGAGTTTGGTCCCACCAGGCAGCTCCTTGAGCAGAAAAAGCTTAAAAATAAACCAAGACCTGGAAAAGAAACCCCTGAGAAAATGTGGAATTCCTTCTTTTGGGAACACTTTTGGGAACAAAGTGTCCTTTTTGGGGACACTTTGATGTCCTGAAGTTCAACAAGCTCTGAGATTTGCTCTGAGGTGTTTTAGCACCACTAAAAACACACTTTGGGGTCACCAATGTCACTTTGGGGGCCACCAAGGTCACTTTGAGGGCCACCAATGTCGCTTTGGGGTTACCAATGTCACTTTGGGAGCCATCAATGTCACTTTGGGATCACCAGTGTCACTTTGAGGGCCACCAGTGTCACTTTGGGAGCCACCAATGTCACCTTGGGGGCCACCAATGTCACTTTGGGGGCCTCTCTCCCAGTTCCCACCCCCTGGGATCACCTGGAATTGGCAGGTGAGGGGCCAGTGCAGTCAAACCAACCCCAAAAAGGATTTCCCCACCCAGTCCAGGCCCTGCAGCCTCATTTCTCCCAGCAAACCTCGGAGTTTTCACCCCCTTTGACCCATCCCAGAAGGAAATCTCCCTCCAGGAGAAGCTGGAGAAGGGGATGGGAGCTCTGCTCTGTTCCCAGGGGATTCCTGCAGGGCTCTCTGCCCCTTCCCTGCCCTCCCTCTTGGCAGCTCCAGGGGCAGCTCAGCCCCTTTCCAGCCTCAACATCTATTTTTAATCATCCCCAGGACGAGCCTGGCCAAGGAATTGGATCCCAGCTGCAAAAGGAAACTGGGAGAGGAGGTGCCAGCAGACTGTGGGCTCACATTTAGGAGAAACCCCCCCTGAAGTGGTGGCAGATAAGGAGTGACCCAGCTGTGCCTGCAGCTGTGCCTCCAGATGTGCCAGCCCTTGGTCCGTGGCCAGAGCTGGGAGCCCTTCCAGCCCCTCCAGTGCCAGGAGGATCCCGGGCTGACACCAGGGAGGGGACATTTTTGGGTGGGAGGAATGTCCTGTCTGCTGCTTCTCGGTGACATCACCCCCAGCTGGTCCCTCCAGGCCTCCAGAGCTCTTGGCCACGATTCCAGAAAGCCAGACTGGATAAGGCTTGGAGCCACCTGGGATAGAGGGAGGTGTCCCTGCCCTGGGCTGGGGTGGCACTGGGTGGGCTTTGAGGATTCCATGATTCTTGATTGTCCCAAAAGTCCCCTGCTGACGGTGCTGGATGATCCCTCTCAACCCACCTTGTCCCCTGTCTCTCCATCTGGTCCCTCTGGGAGCACCTGGAAGCTCTTGGAGCTCTGGATTTCTGAGCTCTGATGGAGAATCTCAGAGTGGACCTTGAAGGGCACCCAGTTCCTGCCCAGGGACACCTCCCACCAGCCCAGGGGGCTCCAACCTGCCCTTGGACACTCCCAGGGATCCAGGGGCAGCCACAGCTTCTCTGCCCACCCTGGGCCAGGGCCTGCCCACCCTCCCAGCCACCAATTCCTGCCCAACATCCCCCCAAAATCTCCCCTTTTCCACTGGGAAGCCATTCCCTGTGTCCTGTCCCTCCATCCTTGTCCCCAGTCCCTCTCCAGCTCTCCTCGAGCCCCTTCAGGCCCCAAAAGGGGCTCTCAGGTGTCCCTGGAGCCTTCTCTTCTCCAGGAGACCCCCCAGCTCTCCCAGCCTGCCAAGGTCCCTTGTCCCCAACCCCAGGGGCCCATTGTCCCTTAGCCCTTGGGGACACCCTGGCTGTCACACAGAGGGCACCTCCAGCCACCAGCAGGAAACTTTCCCCCAGGGAATTTTCAGGGCAATGTCTGGGTTAGGAAAAGTGAGGAAAAAGAAGGAAAAACCCGTAATTTGCTGCTGGTTTTGCATCTTGGACACGTTTTGGGGAGTGACTGGCGTGTCCAGGAATGTCCCATTTGACCACAGCCCTCCTCACATCCCATCCCTGTGGGATTCCTGCCCTTTCTGGAGGGGTTGGATTCCCTTTCCACCTCCAAATGCCCTGATCCCAAAGTTCCTGAGTGGGCAAGGCTGTGCCAGCACAGGGAACGTGTCCTGAGGAGCAGGGAGGATTCCCAAATCCAGGGATTGATGTTCCTGATGGATTCCAAGACCTTTCCCTGGCCATGGAGGCTCCCAGGGATGCTGAGCCAGGGCTGGAGGTTCCCAGTGCTGTGGGAAGAGGGAAACTGCTGGAATTCCCAGCTGGATGTGCCTGGTGGGGCTGGAAATGACCCCATTCCCAGTTCCACTGGAACCCCCATCCCACATTTCAGGGCTGCTTTTGGGAAGGGAGGAATTTGAGGATCAAATTCCACTTGGAGCAAAGGGATGGCTCCACCTCCCCAGCCTGGCATTTGTGTCCAGAGGCTCTGGGTACTGGAGCCCAGCAGGCTCTGGCTCACTGGGCACACTGGTTTCCCCTCCTTTAACTGGGAGCTGGGCTGGGATCCCTGAAAAACCCCTGGAAAGGAAGGAAAGATCCCCAAAATGATTCCCAAGCGTTGCCATCCCCACTCGTTGCACCTTCAGCTGAGAAAATGCCAATTTTAATATTTTTAATATTGATAGCAATCAATAACCTTCAACAATTAATAACAATTAATATTCCATAACCTCTCCCCCTTTCCCTCTCTCTGGTGCTTTAGATCTGCCATTCCAGGGATTGGGATGAAGGATTTACCCCCCTTGACCCCCTTGGTGCTCCAAGACAGCCAGAACAGCAGCTCTCTTGGGGTTTTTTTCCAGGGATAAAGGGCAAAATCCGACATTCTGGAGCAGCCAAACCTCCCCTTTTCTTATTCTTTCCTTATTTTCACTCGTTCCTCACATATTTGATGGTAACATTCCAGGAAAAGCCCTTTTGGAAATGTTCTCCCCCTCCTTTATCCCACTTTTCCTGGCATTGTGACCCTCAGCCTCTTCCCCCCCATCTCCCATCCCAAGTTTTTGTGGAAAAGAAGGAAAAATCATCCTGTCTGGAGGAGCCCCGGGGGGGGAGGCATCCCTGGAGCAGAAATTGGGGGGAAAATGGGGCAAATTCCTGATTTTGAGGCAGTTTGGGAATGCTGAGAGCCCTGAAGAAATGCTGGAGGTGATTTCTGGAACAGGGAGAGGAGAATAATGGAATGAACTTTTCACCAAATGACCCCAAAATTCGGGAATTTGGGAAATGGGATTTTCTGGTGTGGAAAACAGAACCTTTTAGAGCCCCCAAAAACGAACCAAACCCCCCAAAAAGTGCTTGTGGGATGTCACCCAGGGCTGGGGAATCACTGGAAGCACCAAATTCCCTTTTCTTCCCGGGGGCTGCAACAAACTCAGCCCCAAATCCTGGACTTTCCAAGCCAAACTGGGGCTCCTCTGGAATCCTTTGGGAAGGGATTGAAGCTTTGGGAGCTGCTGAGTCCTCCCCGTGACCACAGACGGTGCTTTGGGATATTTTGGGCAGGGAAAAAGGAGGTGAGAAGTTCCCAACCATCCTGAGGGAATTACAGGGGTCGGTTCCCTGATTTCCTCAGCCCTTGAGTCACTGCCCTTTTTGGGATTGTCCCCTTCACCCTGGGCAGGGAAGTGTCCCAGCCCTGCCAATTCCTGTCACCCTGAAAAGAGGGGTTGAAGGAATAGCTGAGACTCACCAGGATCAGGGGAATTGGAGAGTCCTGGAATGGTTGGGGTGGGAGGGACATTAAATCTCATCCTGTGCCACCCCTGCCATGGGCAGGGACACCTCCCACCAGCCCAGGGGGCTCCAACCTGGCCTGGGACACTCCCAGGGATCCAGGGGCAGCCACAGCTTCTCTGCCCACCCTGTGCCAGGGCCTGCCCACCCTCCCACCCACCAATTCCTTCCCAATATCCCCCCAAAATCACCCCTTTTCCAATCTGAAGCCATTCCCTGTGTCCTGGCCCTCCATCCTTGTCCCCAGTCCCTCTCCAGCTCTCCTGGAGCCCCTTCAGGCACCAAAAGGGGCTCTCAGGTGTCCCTGGAGCCTTCTCTTCTCCAGGTGACCCCCCCAGCTCTCCCAGCCTGGCTCCACAGGGAGGTTTATTCCCAGCAATTTATCCATTTCCCATGTCTGGGAGGGTGGGCACCTGGACTGGGCTGGAATCCCACCTGGAAGGAGCTGGAATCCCACTTGGAACGGGCTGGGATCCCACCTGGACTGGGCTGGAATTCCCCTCCCCTGGAAGAGGTGCTGGTTCCCCTCTGCTCCCAAGGGATGCAGATTTCGGAACTGGATCTCCAAAAATTCCTGCAGTTTATTCAGTCAGAGAATTCCAGGAGGGTTTGGGTGGAAGGGACCTTAAATCATCCCACTCCACCCGTGCCATGGGCAGGGACACCTCCCACCAGCCCAGGGGGCTCCAACCCGGCCTGGGACACTCCCAGGGATGGGGAGGTGGGACAGGAGCTGAGCAGCAGCCAAGGAAGGGCAGCAATAATTTGGGAATGTTCTTGGCACTTCCCCCAGCCCGGGTTTGGATCTCTGTGTCTCCAAAGCAAAGGTTGAGCCTCAATCCTGGAGGGATAAATCCATGGCAGGGTCGGGCTCTGGTGGCTCCCGAGATCTCCTGCACTGGGGAACAACGGGGGTCCAGGGGTGGGCACATCCCAGGGCACATCAGCTTTGTATCATGGGATCTCCTGAGCTGGGAGGGACCCCCAAGGACCATCCAGACCAACTCTCAGTCCCACCAACCCCCCCCTGTGCCCCAGAGCATCATCCAACCCCTCCTGCAGCTCTGGCAGCCTTGGGGCCGTGCCCACTGCCCTGGGGAGCCTGGGCAGTGCCCACCACCCTCTGGGGGAAGAGCCTTTGGCTGAGATCCCCCTGCCCCTGCCCTGGGGGCTGTCCCTGTCCCCCCAGAGCAGAGATGGAGCTGCAGCCCCCCAGGAGTCTCCCCTCAGTCTCCTCTGCTCCAGCTCAACAAGCCACGTTCCCTCAGCTGCTCCTCGTGTGGCCCCTCCAGACCCTTCCCCATCCCCGGGTCCCTCCTTTGGACACTCCAGCACCTTTAGATCTTTCTTACACTGTGGTGCCCCAAAATCTGCCCCAGATTTGGGGACAGGGAGGACAGGATTGTTAAAGCCCCTTCCAACCCAACCCAGCCCCAATTCCATGATAATTCCATCCAGGGGACATTTGTTTTCATCACTACAAAGGAAAACTCCACGAGTCCTGAGCCCCCTTTGCTTTTGCAGTTGAGTTTTCTTTCCCTCTTTGGCTTTTTTCCCGCACAGGGAAGGGGAGCTGAGGCAGGTTGGGAAGGGGGGGAGAGGGAATCCTGCTGACTCCTGTTATCCAGGAAAACCTGGGCAAGGGGGAGATTAACCGAGTTCTAAACGTCGAAACGAGAGCAGAAGTGTCACCTCGCCGAACAATGGGGGCATTTATGGGCTGAAATACCACAAATTAAGGGCTGGCACTGCTTGACTTGGGCTCGTAATTTATAGCCTGGCCAAAATCCTGGCTCGGGGACAAGTGGGAGAAAGTTGAGCTCCTGGAAGTCTCTGTTTGCACAGCCCAGGCAGGGTGGAAGGGATGGCTGGAGGGTCCTGGGGGGCTCCTGGAGCCTCAACCCACCCATGGCTTGAGGGGGGCTGAGCCCCCAGAGCAGCTGCCAGGGCTGGCCTTGCAGGGACAGTGACATTCCCGTGCCTTGAGAGGGGTTTTAACCCTGGGAAGGGGATTTGGGAGGAATTCCTGGATCCTGTGATAACAAAACATAACGTGACAAACCCTCCCAGGGATGCTCGGGGTGAGGGAAGGGAGGGATGGGGCTGCAGGGTCAGCTCAGCATCCCTGCAGGGATGGGCAGCAAGGAATGGGATATTCGGACATTCCTGTCCTGGGGGGAAATTCCCCTCGGCCCAAATCCCGGGATGGGGGCAGGATTGCTCAGCAAACACCAGAGCAGAGGAATTGGATGAATAAAACTCCTCGTGCAGGTGCCCAGCTGGCAGTGCCAAGGGATGGATGGGCTGAGGGAGGGGGGACACGGGCAGGGATGAGGGGTGGCAGGAGACATGGATAAAGTGCAGGGAATAAACCTCCCTCTGGAAAGGCTGGGAGAGCTGGGGGG
>WBMV01004980.1:31400-44643 GCA_013396655.1 Campylorhamphus procurvoides | reverse complement strand
GGGGAAGGAGCAGGAGCTGCCAAGCAGTGCCACTCTGTCCCCAAATCTGGGGCTCTCCTGCAGGATGACTCTGTACCCAGAGCCTTTGGTTCGAGAGCTCTTTCTGTCCCAGTTATTGCAGTGAAACAGAACTAAAGGCCATTTCCAGAAGCTTCCATGGGCACTCCTGAGCTCCCCAGAGCCTTGGCTGGGGTTTGCTCTGAGCCCCCTGGGACAAGGGAGGCTCGTGGGGACACTGAGAGGGGGTCCCACCCACAGCTGCCCCTTCCCACTGCCCATGGGTGGGTCAGGAGACATCCTGGGGGATGCTTCATCCCTGCCCATCCTTGCCCACCCCTGCCCATCCCTACCCATCCCTGCCCATCCCTGCCCATCCCATCCCTGCCCATCCCTGCTCCAGGACAACTTGGGATGGAGGGAGATGGACAGGTCCTGCTCCAGGGTCTGCACCCAGCTCTGTCTGTGTAGGAAAGGCCCTGGGATCCCTGGATTTTGGGAGCTCTGGGGGTCTGAGGGAGAACTTTGCACAGCCCTCAGTGGGTCTGTCATCTCCTGGAGCCCCTTCAGGCACCAAAAGGGGCTCTCAGGTGTCCCTGTCACCCTTCTCNAGGGAATGGCTTCCCAGTGCCAGAGGGCAGGGCTGGATGGGAGATTGGGAAGGAATTGGTGGCTGGGAGGGTGGGCAGGCCCTGGCACAGGTTGGGCAGAGAAGCTGTGGCTGCCCCTGGATCCCTGGGAGTGTCCAAGGCCAGGTTGGAGCCCCCTGGGCTGGTGGGTGGCACTGGCTGATCTTTCCTGTCCCTTCCAGCCCAACCCATCCCGTGATTCTGTGAAATGCTGGATGAGTTTTGGAGCCTCCCCCTGCCCACGGTGCTGACTGAGCTGCAGCTGCTCCCAGAGGATGATTTGGATCCCTTTGGTGCCACCTCAGGAGGGTCCACACGTCCTTCCTGGGAGCTGAGTCACCTCCCTCAGCCACAGCCTGGGCTGAAGAGCCCTTGGAGGAGCCACTCCTGAACTCTCCTTGCTAATGAGGTGACCTTTAGTGCTGAACAGCTCCTGAACAGCTCTGCTCTCATTGCCCCTCCTGGGGCACTCACAGGCAGGAAAAAGGAGGGGGAAGGAGCAGGAGCTGCCAAGCAGTGCCACTCTGTCCCCAAATCTGGGGCTCTCCTGCAGGATGACTCCACTCTGTACCCAGTGCCTTTGGTTTGAGAGCTCTTTCTGTCCCAGTTATTGCAGTGAAACAGAACTAAAGGCCATTTCCAGAAGCTNTGGTTTGGGTGGGAAGGGACTTTACAGACCCAGTTCCATGGGCAGGGACACCTTCCAGGCCAGGTTTGGATNCCTTTAGTGCTGAACAGCTCCTGAACAGCTCTGCTCTCATTGCCCCTCCTGGGGCACTCACAGGCAGGAAAAAGGAGGGGGAAGGAGCAGGAGCTGCCAAGCAGTGCCACTCTGTCCCCAAATCTNATGGCAGGGGTTGGAACAAGATAATCCAGCTAATTGTCCTCTAATTGTCCTCATTTTGTCCCCCTCTCTCCTCTCCTCCCTCTCTCTTTGCACACCCCCATATTCCCCATTTTCCATCCTATTCCACTGTCCCATATNTGAGAGCTCTTTCTGTCCCAGTTATTGCAGTGAAACAGAACTAAAGGCCATTTCCAGAAGCTTCCATGGGCACTCCTGAGCTCCCCAGAGCCTTGGCTGGGGTTTGCTCTGAGCCCCCTGGGACAAGGGAGGCTCGTGGGGACACTGAGAGGGGGTCCCACCCACAGCTGCCCCTTCCCACTGCCCATGGGTGGGTCAGGAGACATCCTGGGGGATGCTTCATCCCTGCCCATCCTTGCCCACCCCTGCCCATCCCTNTGGAATTCTGGCACCTTTTCTGGCATCTTTGGGGTGGTTTCCACAGTCAAAGGGAACAAAAGGAATTCTGGCACCTTTTCTGGCATCTTTGGGGTGGTTTCCACAGTCAAAGGGAACAAAAGGAATTCTGGCACCTTTTCTGGCATCTTTGGGGTGGTTTCCACAGTCAAAGGGAACAAAAGGAATTCAAAGCCCCCTGTAACACCCCCCACCCGAGAGCTGAGGCTCTGGTTGCACTCCCTGCTGCAAACTGCCCTTCCCAGCAGGAGGAAGGTTGGACTGGGACTGGGGGAGGAGGGAAAGGCTGAGGAAAATGGGATCTGAAAGAAACCCAACTATCCCTGGAACGTGGAGCCCATTTCCCCAGGAAGGATGCTCTGGATCCTGCCAGCAAAGGAGCTCCAGGAGCTGCAGGGAGCTTTGGGTCTCTCCCTGCTGCTGTTTCACGCTCCATTTGGGGCTGGATTTGGCAGCTCTTCCCAACTGGAATTGCCCCCTTGGCCTGGGAACACTGAGCACCCTTTCAGCTCCTTGGCAGGGATGGATTCCAGCCCTCAGGAAGGTCACGCTCCAGGGCCAGGCCAAGCTCTGCTCCCTCTGCCAGGGCTGGAGAGGAGGGGAATGCTGAGAGCAGAGCAGGAGAAGACACGGAGAGCTGGGATGTTGGGTGGGCTCTGGGGCTGTGGGGACAAGTGACAGCACGGACCTCACTTATGGGTTTTATGAGTTTTATCCCTGAGCAGGAATTGGTTGGAATATGGAGGTTCACACTGGGAATATCCTTGGTCCTTTGGTTCTGGACAAGGGAGCTTTTTAGCCAAAGATTATGGAATGGTTTGGGTTGGGAGGGACCTTAAAGCCCACCCAGTGCCACCCCTGCCATGGCAGGGACACCTCCCATGGGCAGGGACCCCTCCCATGGGCAGGGACACCTCCCATGGGCAGGGACACCTTCCATGGGCACGGACACCTCCCACCAGCCCAGGGGGCTCCAATCTGGCCTTGGAGACTTCCAGGGATTTGGGGCAGCCCCAGCAGCCCCAGGATGGGACTTGGAGCCCCCTGGGCTATGGGAGGTGTCCCTGCCCATGGCAGGGGTGGCACTGGGTGGCCTTTGGGGTCCCTTCCCACCCAAACCAGAGGGTCATCCCATGATTCTGTTTCCCTGTAAGATTTGTTCCTCCTGTGTCTTTCCCAGGATCCACCCCAGTCCCATTTGCAGGTTTCTGGTGACACCAGTGACAATCCCTCTGTCCCAGTCTGTTCCAACCCTGCCCATCATCAGTCCATGTCCCTCATTCCCACCCAGCTCGTCCCCCCTGCACAAACAGAGCAGGAATTCAGGAATTCCCATTTTTCCAGGAGCTCTCTGAGTGCTCCATTCTCCGGGGCTCTCCACACTTCCCTTTACATTTGGTTTTGCAATCAGCAGAAACTTAATTAAAAAGAAAAAAAAGAAAAAAAGGAGTCAAAGATGAAACAAACAATAAAAAATAATAACAATAAAAAAGCGCCATGTGGGAACTTTCAACTCCTCCTTTGCCAGATCGGTTTGGGGAGGGAGAGACGGATTTTCCCTGGATGGGGCTGTGCCCTCCACATCTGTAAGACATCCAGCCCAGCAGCTGCTTCATTCCAGCACCTTTGATCCCTCCAGGCCCCTTTCCCAGATATTTCACGGGGGGTTGTTTCTCCCACCACCTTTGGAGCCTTCCCAGGGAAGGGAGGACGTGGGAGCAGCAGGGAATGACCCCCAGCCCTGCTGGATGGGACCTGCAGGCAGGGCTGGGACACCGGGAATCCTGGAATGGTTTGGGTGGGAAGGCACTTTAGAGACTGAATTCCAACCCTCTGGATGGGCAGGGACACCTCCCATGGTTCCAGGGGGCTCCAGCCTGGCCTTGGACACTTCCAGGGCTCCAGGGGCAGCCACAGCTTCCCTGGGAATTTGTTCCAGTCCCTCCCCACTCTCACAGGGAAGAATTCCATCCCAATATCCCACCCAAATCTCTCCTTTTCCAACTTGAAGCCATTCCTGTCCCTCCATCCCTTGTCCCCAGTCCCTCTCCAGCTCTCCAAGGTTTCCACAGCTCCTTCTCTTCGGAGAAGACACATAAATTTGGGATGGCCTTTTTCCAGGGCCAGGAAAGCAGCGTTCAGAGCCTCCTCTTTTCCCTGCATCCCATAAAACCCTTGGAAAACTCCTCATTACACCCAGGGGGTGATCCCTGCCCTGCTTTTCCACGGGAGCTTTCCCAGGATTTTGGGCTCTCCTGGCGTGTCCGTGGATAGGGGGGATATTTCAGTGATGGGGGGATGAGGAATTGGGTTTGGTTGACTCTGGAAAAGGGTTGGGACGAGCCCCGTCCTCCCCCCTGGAGCGGAGACACCAAAGGAGCCTTTCCTGGAGCGGGGAAAAAGGAAGGGAAAAATAGGAAAAGGCAGCAGAGGGAGCCCTTCCATTGCAGATGAGGCACAAACCAGGAGCTCCAACTTCGGTGTCACCTTCCAGCTCCTTCCAGGATCCCCCCAGGGCTGTCATTGTCACTGTCACTGTCACTGTCACTGTCACTGTCACTGTCACTGTCACTGTCACTGTCCCCAGGCTCCCGAAGACGGAGCAGCTCCTGGAATAAGGTTATTCCAGCTCCCAGTTCCCAGCCTGGCTGGGAATTCCCTCCCTTGAGTCAGGTGCTCTCCATGTCCCCAGGACAGTGTCCCCACCAGCAGGACACCCTCTCTGTCCCTGACCCCCTTGAGGAAGATATTCTCCATGTTCCCAGGCCAGTGTCCCCACCAGCAGGACACCCTCCCTGTCCCTGACTCAGGTGCTCTCCATGTCCCCAGGACAGTGTCCCCACCAGCAGGACACCCTTTCCATGTCCCCAGGACAGTGTCCCCACCAGCAGGACACCCTCTCTGTCCCTGAGCCAGGTGCTCTCCATGTCCCCAGGACAGTGTCCCCACCAGCAGGACACCCTCTCTGTCCCTGACCCCCTTGAGGAAGATGCTCTCCATGTCCCCAGGACAGTGTCCCCACCAGCAGGACACCCTCTCTGTCCCTGACCCCCTTGAGGAAGATATTCTCCATGTTCCCAGGCCAGTGTCCCCACCAGCAGGACACCCTCCCTGTCCCTGACTCAGGTGCTCTCCATGTCCCCAGGACAGTGTCCCCACCAGCAGGACACCCTTTCCATGTCCCCAGGACAGTGTCCCCACCAGCAGGACACCCTCTCTGTCCCTGAGCCAGGTGCTCTCCATGTCCCCAGGACAGTGTCCCCACCAGCAGGACACCCTCTCTGTCCCTGACCCCCTTGAGGAAGATGCTCTCCATGTCCCCAGGCCAGTGTCCCCTCCAGCAGGACACCCTCTCTGTCCCTGCCAGGCTGGAGGGAAGGCTGGAAAAAGGCTGGGGGGGAGATGGTACAGAAGATCCTTCCAGGTATCCCTGGAAAAACCTCCCTGAGGGACCACACGGAGCCAAGAGTGCTCTGAGCACCCATCCCTGGTGGGGTCTGGGTGTCACACCAGGATGGCCTTGGCTTGAAGGTCCCACCCCAGGCCGGGACAGCCCAAGGGCTGCTGGACAGGCAGTCTGGGGTGACCCCTCAGAGCTTCTCCAGGAGTCCCTTTTGGGATTCATCCCAATCCTCTCTCTCTGTTTTGCCTCCAAGGGGTTAAAGCCCCGACAGATCTGCAGGAGGGAGGGGACACAAAGCCTGCCTGACTTTGGAGTTGGTTTTCCCACAAGGTCAAGGATTTGGGATCATGGCATGGAGTGTTCCAAGGGGTTTTTAAAGGGCATCCTTGGGAAGGGAGAATGGGGATCCCTGGCCACGTGTCCCCCATGGTGTGACCCCCACATCCCCATGGTGTGACCCCCACATCCCCCAGGGAATGGCAATGGGTGATCAGAGTCCTCTTGGCTCCGTTTGGAGCTTTCCAGGATGACCTGGAGGGTTTTTCCCTCCCACCAGCCCTGCCAGCCCCTCCCAGGGCAGATCCACGACGTGCTGAGCCCTCCAAAAACGTGTTAAAGCCCGTGGGGAGCCATCCAAGGAATCCTTTTCTGGGATAGTTTCAATTCCCTCCACCCTGGGACCACCTCAGGATGTTCTCCAGCCCTTGGCTCAGCTCTGGGCCCAAACCCACCAACTCTTCTTGTTTTCAGGTCCTTCTTCTCCTGTTCCCTGTCCCATTGTCCTTGCCCAGCCACTCCAGGTGTCCCAGTTTTTCCCTTCCCAACCCAACAGTTGGATTTGATGATCTTGGAAGTCTGAAATCGTTCCATGATTCTACTCCTCACCAGGGGACCCCAAACACCCCTGAAGGACCCCAAACATCCTCTGGGGGACCCAAGAACTGGAGGGACACCCCCAAAATCCCCTAGAACCTCCCCTGGGGGATCCAGCTGGTGGGACTTTGGAAGAGCTGGCAAGGAGAGACCTGAGCCTGGACCACCCAAACATCTCCAGAGCTGGTGCTGGACACGGGAGCAGCTCCAAGGGACCAGGAGGAACCCCTGCCATGAGCTGGGAAGGCTCTTCCAGCTCGGAGGAGGACAATGAGCTCATGGCTTGGGTGGTGTCCCACCCGTTGTGTTTTGTCCCCAGCTTTAGAGAAGAAATCCTAAAATTGGGGAGGAGGTGCCCCAGTGATCCCAGACTCTCCCAGCTCAGCTCCAAAGGGCCAGCAGGAGTTCTGGGGCCAAGCTGGTGACTCTGGAGCCTTGGAGAGCTCTTGGAAAGAGCAGCTCCTGGAACAAAAGGCCTTTGAGGGTCCTGCTGGAGTCAGAGGCTCAAGGAGCCAGCTCAGCTTCCCTCTGGCAGGAAACATCCTCAGGGAAACTGGGAATTGCTGCCTTTCCCGGGAATTCTGAACCAGTGAAAGGGGAAAGGAGCTCTGTGGGAAAAGCTGAAGCTCCAGGTTGTGGATTTGCCCTGAACTCAAAGGAGGGAACGTGAAACTTCCCAGGATTCATTTATGGACAAGAAGGAAAAGGTTGGTCAGACAAGAAAAAGCTGCAGAGGGTTTGGGGCTTTGCCAAAAAATGATCGAAATAATTCATATAAATACACTTGGAGTGGGATTTAGTCCAGGATTGGAACAAGAATAAAAGAGGGAGACACAAAATGATCCCAGACAGGACCCAGGGTGGAATTGGGAAGGGAAATGGCCCTGAACTGGTGCCACATCCCTAAGGAAACTGGGAATTGAGGGAATGCTCATGGGGAGCTTCAACATCAGCCCCTGCACCTCCAGAGGCTCTAAAGGAACAGGAGGTGCTTGGAGGAGACCTCGGGGCACCTGAGCATGGAGAACTCCAGGGACCTGAGCATGGAGAACTCCAGGGACTGATCATGGACAACTGCAGGGACTGATCATGGACAACTGCAGGGACTGATCATGGACAACTCCAGGGACCTGATCATGGACAACTCCAGGGACTGAGCATGGACAACTCCAGGGACTGATCATGGAGAACTCCAGGGACCTGAGCATGGACAATTCCAGGACCTGAGCATGGAGAACTCCAGGGACTGATCATGGAGAACTCCAGGGACTGAGCATGGAGAACTCCAGGGACTGATCATGGACAACTCCAGGGACTGAGCATGGACAACTCCAGGGACTGAGCATGGACAGCTCCTGCTGCTCCCGCTCTGCCTGCACAGCCCAGGCATTCCAGGGAATCTTCATGGCAGGGATGGAGGGAAAAGTCCCTTCTTGTCCCTCCTGGAAGGTCTTGTCTTCAGCCCCACCAGCAGCTCCCTCATGGAAAGTTCTCTCCATGAGAAGGTGAAGGTTGGGCTCGATGATGTTGGATTTCCCAACTGGAATAATTCCAGGATTCTATTTCAGGACACACAGGCCCCCTGTTGCTTTCCTGTCCCTATTTTCCAGCTTTTATTTTTATTATTAATTTATTATTATTTTATTTTTATTTTTAT
Organism: Campylorhamphus procurvoides; assembly: GCA_013396655.1. Lineage (NCBI taxonomy): Eukaryota > Metazoa > Chordata > Aves > Passeriformes > Dendrocolaptidae > Campylorhamphus > Campylorhamphus procurvoides. The sequence continues at coordinate 36,823 of WBMV01004980.1, read as the reverse complement.
CATTACTCCAAAGCTGCAGGAATGCAAAAACCAGGGAGTTCTTTGGAGCTGGGAAAGAGTAGCCAAAACCCCCTTCTCAGCTGGGCATTTTTGGGATTTTGCTTTTTGGTGGGGGATTCCTGGTGCTTCCAGGTGTGTTCCCACTGGGATTTGGCCTCTCTGGTGTTCCTTGGGCAGTGGAGAACCTCAATGGCACAGGAAAATCGGGAATATCCTGGGAAGGACCAAGCCCTTCCTCAAATTCAGCAGGAGGGAAGGGGGGGATGTCCCAGATTTCCAACAGGACACGGATCCAGAGCCCTGACCCTTTCCCTGCTCCCACGTGAGCCCAAACCACCCCCCAAAATCCAGAGAGATGTTTTCCCTCCAAGCTCTGAGTTCCCTCCAGGCTGGCAGGGGGAGGAACGAGCTGCTCTTCCCACCCCACCCCCCCTGGGATTCGGGGTCTCACCAGAAATGGCCATCCTGGAGGGGGGATTATTCCCCAGTCCCATCCACCTCCACCCCAGGGGGAAAGGGAGGTGACTTTCCCTCCACTGCCACGTTGCCACCACCTCCTGATGGGCCACCTTGGCCTGGAGCTTCTCCTCCAGCTGTCCTGGGGCTCTTCCCTCACCCTGCAAACACTGGAGAGGTTCAGAAGATGCTGCAGGGACTGAGCAGGAATAAATCCCATTGGAGAGGGATAAATCATGGAAATGGGATTCGTTTGTGCCTCCTCGAGGCTCCTGCCCTGGGCTGTCCCACCAGCCCCTCCATCCACCACCCCAAGGCTCTTTCCCTTCCATTATTTTTCAGCATCCCAGGAATTCCCTCACGTGTTTTCATCCCCTTTTTCCAGTGGAAAAGCAGCCAGGTTGGAGCAGCTGCTCCTTGGTAGGAAACTTTTGGGGGATATTGTCCTTCTGGGAGCAACTTGAGGAACCAGCAGTAGCAGAGATTTCGAGACCATCTCCCTTGGACTCGTTTCTCCCTTGTCCTGCTGCCATTTCTCTGTTGGAACAGGCAGGACCTGGTTTTTAGGGAAGAGATTCCTCTCACTTGTGGAGCTGGGAGAGAGGGAAGAGCCCGGAATTCCTGGTGGGGAGAATCCCTGAGGATTCCTGGGCTGTTCCTCTCACTTGTGGAGCTGGGAGAGAGGGAAGAGCCCAGAATTCCTGGTGGGGGGAATCCCTGTGGATTCCTGGGCTGTGCCTGACCCTGGAACGCTCCCTCCCTGCGGGAAGGACAAAGGGGTAGAGAGGAGAAGCAGAATAAGGACCACGACCCTCACTTGCTGTTGTTTTCACACAGCAGACCCAAAAAGAGGGTTTTTCTCCATGTCAAACATTTATTGGGAGTGGGAAATTTCTCCTCCTCCATTTCTGGCTCACAGGAAGAAATTGAAGGGGTTTTTAGGGATTTTTTCCCCCGCATCTCTCAAGGGAATTGGAGTTGTTGATAAAACCATATCCAAGGTTTGCCTGCCTTGGAAAAGCCTCCAGCTGGTCACACCCTGTGTGTTGCTCATCAACACCTGGAATTCCGTGTCCCAGCTCATTCCCAGCCTCTCCCACTTGTCCCTGATGGGAAATTCCAGATGAAATCCCACATATCTGAGGGAAGGATCCAGGTGACTTGTTTGGTTTGCAGAGGAGCTCAGCTGAGGGCAGAGCAATTCTGAGAGCTCGGATGGGGCAGGAGGAAAGTCAGCAGGGGGATCTCCTTGGAAAAGGCCCCTGGAGAGGCTGGAACCTCCCAAATTCCATGAGAATGCCCAACTCAACCCTCTGGGAAGGTGTCCTGGTGCCACAAGCCCTGCCAAGAGCAGCCAAGGGGGAGAGCCCGAGTGCTGATCCCACAGGGAATGCCAGCAGGGTCCTGGGATCCCCATCCCACTGCCCTTGGGGACAGGGCTGGGGACAGGGACCACCAGAGGAATCTGCCCTGCCTGGATTCCCTCTGGAATTCCCTGAATTCCCTCTTTTTCCTGGAGGAAAAGCAGGAATAGGACTCTAATCCCTGCTCTCCCCAAAGGCACAGCCTTTGCCAGTTGGAATATTGACTTTTGCTAGGGAAGTTTCCTGGGATAACTTGGGACTATTCCTGCTCTGGTTCAAACCTGTGGCTGCTCCATCCCTGGAAGTCTCCAAGGCCAGGCTGGATCACACTTGGAGCAGCCTGGGCTGGTGGAACTGGACGGGATTGGAGGTCCCTTCCAACCCAAACCAGCCCTTTCCAGAGGGATCCCTGAATGTTTGAACTGGGATCCTCTGGGTTCAACCCATGGAGCTGAGCTCAGCCACACCAACTCCTCCAGCACAGGCTGCTCCCACATTTCCACCTTCTCCAGTCTTCCTCTCACCTTCTCCTCTCCTGCTCCCACATTTCCACCCTCTCCCTCCTGCTCCCACCCTTCCCCCCTCTCCACTCCTGCTCCCACATTTCCCCCCTCTCCCTCCTGCTCCCACATTTCCACCCTCTCCCTCCTGCTCCCACCCTTCCCCCCTCTCCACTCCTGCTCCCACATTTCCCCCCTCTCCCTCCTGCTCCCACATTTCCACCCTCTCCCTCCTGCTCCCACCCTTCCCCCCTCTCCACTCCTGCTCCCACATTTCCCCCCTCTCCCTCCTGCTCCCACACTTCCACCCTCTCCTCTCCTGCCCCTCCCACGGGCTCTTTGCCCAGGAAAGCTGAGGAAGTCGGGGGAGGATTTCAGCACTGGGACAAGAGGCCACTTCACGGTGCTTGGAGCTGTAATTGCTGCCTCTCCTTTGGCTCATTCCCAGCTCCTGCTCCTCCAGCAATCCCTGGATCCTTTCTCCTCTGATCCCTTCTTTTGGCTCAGNCTCATTCCCAGCTCCTGCTCCTCCAGCAATCCCTGGATCCATTCACCTCTGATCCCTTCTTTTCCCTCATTCCCAGCTTCTGCTCATCCAGCAATCCCTGGATCCTTTCTCCTCTGATCCCTTCTTTTGGCTCAGTTTGCCATCGATTGTCTCTCCTATTCCCAGGGTTTCTCCCTGATTCTCCCATGGTAAATCCTTCTCCTTCCCCTCAACTCATCCAGACCCCCAAGGCTCCATGACCTTTCCCTGTGCATTTCCCAAGGAGTGGGGTTTTCATCCACTATGGGGCTGCTGGAAACCATCCCAGGGAGGGAGGGAGGGAGGAGGTGGGAACTCAGATCCTCTTCAGATGTCCCAGAGTTGCCCAAAATCCAAGGGGTGATTGTAGGACCGAACCTGCCCCGTGACGTTCAAGGCCGACATCCCAATTCCCAGCCAGGTCCCGGCTGGCTCCGGGGGCTCCAGATGTTCCGTGTCCTCCACAGCCCATTTCCCACCACGGAGGAGGCACCAAAACCTCCCTTTATTGCCAAAATCGATCCCCAAACCCACCAAGTTTAATTAAAAACTCTGCAGAAAGTGCTGAGGTTCAGGAAACGTCCCGACTGAGGCCGGGGTTTGTTTTCACACCTCAATATGAGCCCTTGGGCTTTCCTTGGAAGGGATTTCCCTTTCAAAGCACAAAGATATTTACTGGAAGGTGATTAAATCTTTCCCTGATACACTGGTTTCATTCTGGATTTATTGGGAATTGCCTGAGCCCTCCCTGGTTTTGTTGGGAATTGCCCAAGCCCTTCCTGCCCTTGGATTTGAGGTTGGATTTGGGGATTATGGAGCGAGAGGCTCCTGTGGTGGGAGCTTTTGGGAGCTCCCAAATTCCCTGCTCCTCACCCTGGGCACGAGGCAAGTTTGCTGGGACTTTTCCTGGGATCACAGTTTGAGTTGGTTCCTTTTTACTGCCAGGAATTGGCTTGGGCTGGGGGAGAACGTAAAGATTCAGGCAAGGCCACGGCCAGAAATTGCCTGCCCTGGTTTGTGCCTAATTAATGGCACAGTTAATTGCTCCTGGGTGGTGGGCCAGGCTGGGGAACCCACCTGGGATGAAGCTGCTCCTGGGGATTCACCTGGAAGTGCTGGGAGAGCAGAACTTCCAGTGCCCAGGGGACTTAAACTGTGTGAAAGGCACTTGAGGAGAATCAAATGTCCGATTTCCACTCAATTTTCTAAGGATTAATTGGGGTTTCTGGGGTTTGTTGTCTCCTACCAGCTCTGAAATCTCTTCCTTTCTGCTCCGAGTCTGATGTGTCCGAGCTGGCCATGGAATTGTGGGATGGTTTGGGTGGGAGGGAATGGAAGCTCATCCAGTTCCACCCCAGCTCATCCCAGACTTTGGGTGGGAGGGAATCAAAGCCCATCCAGTTCCACCCCAGCTCATCCCAGACTTTGGGTGGGAGGGAATGGAAGCCCATCCAGTTCCACCCCAGCTCATCCCAGACTTTGGGTGGGAGGGAATGGAAGCTCCTCCAGTTCCACCCCAGCTCATCCCAGACTTTGGGTGGGAGGGAATGGAAGCCCATCCAGTTCCACCCCAGCTCATCCCAGACTTTGGGTGGGAGGGAATGGAAGCTCCTCCAGTTCCACCCCAGCTCATCCCAGACTTTGGGTGGGAGGGAATGGAAGCTCTTCCAGTTCCACCCCAGCTCATCCCACACTGATCCAACCAGAAATGGAAAGGGCAATTACCAATAATCAGGAATATTTGCTTAAAACCCATGGTTGTTCTCAGCCCCTTCAGCAGCTCATTCCAAAGGGACATGTGGGGAACAAACACCCAAAGCCACCCAAATTCCTGCCTTTGAACTCCAAACCCTACTGGGAGCCCCCCCTGCCCCTCCAACCCTGGATCAATCCCAAAGGTCAGGAAGAGGAACAGGGATGGGAGCCAAAGTTCTGGTGCTCCTGGGGTGACCCTGGGGATGGTCCTGGCCAGGAGCTGCACTCTGATCCTTGGGGGTCCTTCCCAGCTCGGCACATCCCGGGATTCTTGGGGAAGGGTTTATTCCAACAGGGACAAAGACAACCTGAGGATGGGGCTGTTCCCAGGGGGAATCTGTGTCCTTGAGTTCTGTGGGTCCAGGGGTGTCACTGCACTGCTCCGTGTTGTCTTCTGGGTTTAACTGGTCTCTTCTTATCCTAGTTAGGAATATTGGGAAGGAATTCCTGGCTGGGAGGGTGGCCCAGGGTGGGCAGAGCAGCTGTGGCTGCCCCTGGATCCCTGGGAGTGTCCCAGGCCAGGCTGGAGCACCCTGGGACAGTGGAAGGTGTCCCTGGGTGGGACTGGATATTCTTTAAGGTCCCTCCCAAATATTCCATGATTTTGCTGGATCTTAAATCAGTTGGAACCCCCAGTGGGAGCTCAGGAAGAGCAGGAGAGGTGGAAGGGTCAGGCTGGGCTGTTGGGTCAGCCCCTGTTTTGGTGTGGTTGGGGGTCTGGACTCTTCCAGCAGAGAGAACATTTCTCCTCCTCTCAGAGCACAGGTGGGCACAGCCCTGCTCCTCTCTGAACCCTCTCAGGGCACAGGTGGGCACAGCCCT
>WBMV01004980.1:9088-22884 GCA_013396655.1 Campylorhamphus procurvoides | reverse complement strand
ATGGCATGGCATGGCATGGCATGGCATGGCATGGCATGGCATGGCATGGCATGGCAGGGGGTGGGATGAGGTGGGATGGCATGGGATGGGATGGATCCCTCCTCATCCCCAGAGCTGCTGGGCTGGGAATAACCAAGTGGGGAGAGGGGAGGACTCGGATCCTGCCCTGCCAGGGAGCTGAGCCCAGCCCTGAGAGCTCTCTGGAGCTGGGAATTGTTGCCAGATCCAACAGCTCAGCTGTAGCTCCTGAAAAGGAGGCAGATTTGGGTGACTTTCAGCTGCCTTAAAATCATTGCCCAGTAAAAGAAGGAAGGAGAGATGTCAGAGGAAGTTTGAAAGGATACCTGGCTGGAAATCAGCTCAAAACCCCTTTATTTAAAATAAAAGAGTCCCACAAAGCCCCTCAGCCTGAGCTGTGTATGGAAACTAAAACTCCAAGGAGTCCCCAAGCACCAGCTGCTCCATGGGCTGCAGCAGCTCAGGACGTGCCCTGGAAGGTTGGAGGGTCTCCCAACTGCTCCCTGGAGGCTCAGCGGGATTGTCTTCTGCCCACTCCATTTTCCAGGGATCCCAAGGGATTGGGTGGCTGCAGCTCCAGCCCTGGAGGGGGGTCAGAGCACCAGGTAAGGGAATGGATCCCCCAGCCACTGAGCAGAGTGCCCTTGACAGACCCCTTGGATTTAAAGCTCCAAAAGCCTGGGGTGTCTCGAGGTGGAGTCAATCCCCTCATTGTCAGGGAGCTCCCAGTTCATTCCAGGCCTGGATTTGCCTTTGGAATCCAACATTTCCCCCTGGGATCCTCAGCTGGCTGATTGAGGAGCTGCCTGCTCCCAAACACCTCCTACCTGGGGGCTGCCATCAGGTCCCCTCTTAACCTTCTCCTGCAGAAGTTATGAGCTCCAGGTTCTCCTGGCAGCTTTCCCAGACCTCAAACTCCACTCAGAGCTCTTTCCTGAACCTTTTCCAACTTTCCTTTTCTGAGCTGTGGCCACCAGGACGTGCCAGTCTCTGAGTGCCCTCAGAAAGTCCCGATTTCAGCAGACCTGTCCTCTTTGAAGGAGCCCTGGAGGCTCCTTCCCAAAATACCAGTCCTTGTCTCTGCTGGGCTCCGAGCAGGGACTTCTTGAAGGCTTTGCCACTGGGGTTTGAACTTTTATTTGCTGCTGGTTATGAAAGGAAGTGGCCTGAGGTTTGATTCTCTCCCTTTCCATCACTGGATGGGTGCAGCAAATCCCAAAAATCATCCTGGGACAGCAGGAGGTGTCCCTGCCCAGCCAGGCTGTGGGAGGAGATGACCTTTGATGTCCCTTCCCACCCAAACCATCCCATGATAAGGAGATGACCTCTGATGTCCCTTCCCACCCAAACCATCCCATGATAAGGAGATGATCTCTGATGTCCCTTCCCACCCAAACCATCCCATGATAAGGAGATGACCTCTGATGTCCCTTCCCACCCAAACCATCCCATGATTCTCCAGCTGGGCTCCTCCAGCCCCCAGTTACACTTTGCCAGGTCACTTTGGGAACCACCTGCCTGCTCTGAGTGGGGAGTTGATGGAATTGCTCTGAATTTGGGGCTCCTGAAGAGGGAGCTGAATTTGGGCTGGAGAGCTGGAGTTTGGCCCAGAGCAGGTTCTGGTTTCCACAAGGACCCCCAAAGTGAGGATGCTTTCCCCTTGGCAGGGGGTTTGACTTGGGAACTGGGAATGTCCAGCTGCTCCAGGCATTCCCTTTTGGTGGAAATCCTGATCTTCCCCTAGGACAGGCTCCAAGTCCCCAAATGTTCCTCCCCAGGGTGCTCCCAGTCCATGCCCCCCTAGGCTGTGCCCTCTCCCTGCCCATATCAAAGCTCATTCCTGTCCTCCACTGCCATGGCTCGGACACGACCTGTGGTCCAGAAATCTGTTAAATATGAAGATTTATGCTCTGCAATATTCTGTTCTCCCCAGCTCCTACCCAGGGGCCAGGGAATACCAGGAACACGGGAAAGACCATTGTTTGGGAATTGCCGTCCAGGGGGTAGTTGAGGGAATTGTAAATTATCATAATTACGTATTTAAATGTTTTTAAGGTTGCCTAAAGCCACAGCTTCAGAAGGAGAGGGCTGGGTAATAATTCTGGGGAGAAATTAATCAATTAAATCAATCCAGGGAAAAAGGCTGGGTTGGAACTCGGTGGGATTGTTCCAGGTGGAAATGAGAGAAGGGAAATCAGGAAAGGAAATCAAGATGTTTAAGTGCTTTATCTATTCCAAGGGCATTCTGAGAGTGCAGAATTGGCTTTCTGAGACTAAAACAAAACGATCAGCCAGTCCAAGTCTCACTGTAGGATGGAATCCTCTCATTCCACCCCCTCCATGGGCAGGGACACCTCCCACCAGCCCAGGCTGCTCCAAGCCCCATCCAACCTGGCCTTGGACACTCCCAGGGCTCCAGGGACAGGCTCAGTTCTCTGGGAAATTTATTCCAGTCCCTCCCCACCCTCACAGGGAGGAATTCCTTCCCAATATCCCATCTATCCCTTCTCTCTGGCACTGGGAAACCATTCCCTGTGTCCTGTCCCTCCAGGCCTTGTCCCAAATCCTCTCCAGCTCTCCTGGAGCCCCCCAACATCTCTAACACTTTATGTAACATCCATGACCTCATCCCTTCATCCCATCCTTTCATGCCACAAGGCCTCGAAAGCTTCACCTCCCCCAGGGGAGCAGTGGCAGGGATGTCCCACTTTTGGGGTCGCTGCCCCCCCTCAGCTGCCTGGAATGACCTTGGGCTGCACAAGGGACCTCCTCCCTTTGGTTTGCTCAGTGAGGGGATCTGGGCTCTTGTTTGGAGAAACCACACCTTGCATCTGGCTCTTGGCACCTTTGGAAGAGGTTGGACAGCTTGGAACTGTCTTGGCAGCCCAAAAGAGGCAGGAAATCTGCCTTGCTGTGTTTCCTTCTGCCCAACACGTGCCCAGAAACACATGGAGGATTGGCGAGGGTGAAGAGAAGCAGCAACAAACCAAAGAGCTGGTGGGAATCTTGGAGGAGGAAGATTCCAAGCCCAACATGCCCCACTGGCTCGTCTGTTCTGGGGTTGGGACTGGTGGGGTGGGAGGTCCCAGTTTAGGGGGACATGGCAATGGTTTAACCTGTGAAGATGTCAGTGCTGGGGAGTGGGGACTGCTGAGGTGGTGATGATGGGTTAGCAGGAGGAGATCATTGAGGCCACCAGTGGGGTCTGTTTGGCTTGGAATGACCCTCAGGAAGGGGGGAGGGGTGTAGAACCCACACCAACTGCACCTTTTAATGATAAAATGGATAATTTTAATGATAAAATGGATAATTAAGCAGAGCCAGGAATCCACACCAGCTGGTGGATAAAGGGATGATCCCAGGGCTGAGTTTGGTCTCCAATTTTTGATCTGTTTAATGTTTCAAGCAGGGAGTTCCTGCAGCCCTAACCAGGCCACTGGAAATCCTTTCCATTTGTGCCTTTTCCCCTTTTCCAGATGCAGGTTTTGGGATAACTCTAATGCTGAACAGGCACGTTTTTGGGCAATGGGCGTGCTGGAGACACCACCCTTTGATTTCAGCACCATCCACTGGCAGGGAAAGGCCCCCCAACAGCTCATCTCGTGTCCTCCCCCATCCCACAAAGAGGAAATCACCTCCTTACCCCTGGTGGGGGAATAATCCCTCCTTCTCCCCTGGAAGGGCAGCGATGCCAGAGTTGTGGGATGGGGAATTCGACCCCAAAAGTGGCCCCGGCCCCCCCTTTGCATCCCTTCCCTCTGAGACCCAGCAGGTGCAGCACTTCTGGGACACGTTTTTCCCATTATCAGCTCCAGTAGCTCCAGATATGGCTGGGATGGGTCAGAGCTGGCTGGGGCTGCAGGGGAGTTCCTGCATGGAGCACGTCCAGTGCACACTGGGCTGGTGCCAGGGGCCTCCCTGGGAACTTCCAGTCCTCCCCTTGGAGCAGCAACTGGGAGAAATCAGCACCATTTTCCAGCTGCACTGGAAGAACCCTTTCCCTCTTCCCCTTTTTCCTTCCCCTTTTTCCTTTCTTTTCATTTGCTTGGATAGAAAGGGCAGAAAGGAGAGCTGGGAATTAGGCAGGAAACGGGCACTGAAAAGTCACAGGGCTGAGGTGCCCCTTTGGAGGCTTCTTTCCATCACCCTGAGCTGGAGAAACCCCTCAGCAGGCACTGGTGGGTACTGGGGGACACTGGGAGGGACTGGTGTGATGCTGTCCCCATCCCTGGAAGTGTCCAAGGCCAGGTTGGGTGGGGTTTGGAGCACCCTGGGCTGGTGGGAGGTGTCCCTGCCCATCCACGGGGTTGGAACTAGAAGGTCTTGAAGGTCCCTTCCCACCCAAACCATTCCATGATTCTATTACTGAGTTCCCTCAGCCCCCAGTTACAGTTTGCAAGGCCAAACTGGGAATGATCTGCCTGATCTAAGTGGGAAATTCATGGAATGGCTCTGAATTTCTGGCCCCTGAAAGAGGGAGCTGAATTTGGGCTGGAGAGCCGGAGTTTGGCCCAGGGCAACTCTTGATCCATCACTGCCTCACCCCATTCCAGGTGGGACTTCTGTAGCCCAGCCCCTCCAGCTCTCCCTGTGCTCCCTGCAGAGCTCAGGGTGGATTCCTTGTCCACCTCAACCCTGGGGGAGCCCCAATTTGATCCCAAATTTAGGCTTGAACAACCAGCTGAACACGAGACGCCTGGAAAGCACCTCATCCAAGGAGCCAGAAGAGTGTCAAACCCACCTTGTCTGTGGGCAAAATGTGTTTAAAATAACCCTGGGCTGTTGAGTGAGGAGGAGTCACCTCTTCTTGGAGGCTGCTGGTGATGTCAGAAGCGGCTCAGTAGACCAAGGATGGAGACACTCTCGGGTGGTGCTTTGATCCTTTGAAGTTTCTACAACCCCAAGTGCATGAAAAGTGTCTCTCTCCCACTCTTCCCTGCCAAATTCCAAGCGGAGCTGCTGATGGATTTCAGCCCCTCAAGGATGGATTTCAGCCCCTCAGGATGACTGAGGGACTGGCACGGGGATTACAGACCCATAAAATGAGCTCATCCCACGAACATTTGTGGTTCAGAGGAGTTCAGCTCCCTTTTCTTGCTTGGTCCTCCCCTTCTCCATCCTGATTTGTGGCTTCTTTGGTGTCTCCTGGCTCCAGCTGAGGATCCAAAGGGGAGGGACAGGGATGGCTCCTCCAGCAGAGCCACTGGGCCCGTGCAAAAGCAGAACGGGGGAAAACGGGCAGCTTTGGGTAAATATCAGTCAGTCCTTTCCCCACAAAATCAAAACCAGGGATGCTTTGGAGCAAATGAGCCTTCTCCTGAGCTGCTGTTTGGGGCAGGTCCAGCCCTGCAACAAAGGCATTGATGAGCTGGTGCTGAGGGGGGGAGCTTGGCTTAATGTGTTCCAGACCAAGGGAGGGGATGCTGGGCCAGGCTCAGCTCCCTCCCTTCTGGGGGAGCCCAGGGGGCTGGGGGGGCCTGACCTGCTCCAAAGGTCCCATCTGAAGAGAAAACTGAGGATTTCCTGACAAGAAAGAGACACCGACCCCGTGAAGGGCAGGAGTCACGTCGCTCTCCACACCCAGCTGGAGGAGCATTCCTGCAGAGACCACCTGGACATGGTGCTGGTGGCCAAGGGCAAAGGAAAGGGGCATTTCAGCTTCTCTTTGTGGTGGACATGCAGCCCCACCCCATAACATGGGCACAGTGGTCATGACAAGGGGTGCCCAGAGGGTTTCCTGCCCCTGGAGATGTCCAAGGGAAGGATGGACAGGGCTTGGAGTAACCTGGGCTGGTGGGAGGTGTCCCTGCCCATGGCAGGGGGTGGGAACTGGATGACCCTTGAGGTCCATTCCAGCCTTTCCAGCCCAAAGCATTCCAGAATTCTGTGACATTGGGACAGCCCCGGTGCCTTAGGGTGGGGACATGGAGTATCTCCCCAGCAGCACGTCAAGGTACATCCCACCCAAACACTGCTGGTCCTGAGCTCTTTTCCCAAAAAGACACTTTCCAACACCTTTATCCCACCTTTCCCTGGCTCAGGAAGTGCCCCAGGCACGTCCCCCTTGGTCATTCTCAGGCCCTCGAGCCAGTGATGTCCACTTGGATTAGGGGAGATCCCTTTGGCTCCAGTGTTTCCTCCCTCTGGATTCTCAATTCCTCTGTCACTTGCTGGGCCAGGTGGCAGGAGAAGCCATGGCCAGGGTGGAGGTGGCCAGGAGGACTTGGAAACTCATTAATGCAAAGCTAATGAGCCAAAGCCAAAACACCTCCATGGATCCAAGTGGGAGCCCAACCCCACCTTCATCGTGTCCTCCTTGGAGATTCTGGTCTTGAGTGTTCCCATCACTGGGGAAGGGTGATTGGGACCAATCCCAGGCCCCCTTGGGGACCCAAAGCAAACCCTCCCAGGAGGGACACAGAAAATCCCTGAGGTTGGCAAAGCCCTGGCAGCCCCCAGAGCCCACCCTGTGCCTGATGCCCACCTTGTCCCTGAGTGCCACGGCCAGTCCTGCCTTGGGCACCTCCAGGGCTGGGCACTCCAACCCTCCCTGGGCAGCCCCTGCCAAGGCCTGACCACCCTTTGCAGACACAAATCCCTCCCCATGTCCCCCCTGAACCTCCCTCTGCTCCTGTCCCTGTTCCCTGGGAGAAGATCCCAACCCTCCCCTGGATCCAGCAGGGACTTGCAGAGCCAGAAGGTCCCCCCTGAGCCTCCTTTTCTCCAGGCTGAGCCCCCCCAGCTCCCTCAGCCCCTTCCCAGCCCCATTCCCTTCCCTGCCCTCACTCCAGCCCCTCCATGCCCTCCCTGCAGGACCCAAACTGGGCACAGCACCCCAAGTGTGGCCCCACCAGTGCCCAGCACAGGGACCAGTCACTTTCCATGCAGGCAGACCCTGAGGGAAGGTAGAGTGGGAACAATTCCCTGGAGATTCCAGGAATTTGGAGCTGCCAGGGGTGGAACCAGAGCAGGGGTCTCGTCTGGGGACAGGACTCCTTTCATGTCCCTGCCGACACCAATTCAGAGCTCCTGCAGTTGATGGTTGTCCCCCTTCCAGGCTGTGCTCAATGCCAGGTCCTGCCTTGCCAGGTGGGTTCCTTTTCCCCTTTTCCCAGGATCTCACAGCCCTCCCTTCATCCTGCTGAAAACCTCTTAAGCTGCCGAGGGCAGATCCAAGCAGGGTCGTGTTCCTTCATTTCCCAGCATTTTCCATTCTGAGAAGTGGCGTTTGGGGCGGATTGAGTCCAGAATTTGACACAACTCCCTCTCCCTTCCAGGTTCTTGTCAGGAAGGAGCTGCTGTTCCCCCTCCCGAGGGTTGGGGTTTTACAGCCCAGGGTGTGTCAGGCCAATTTAAATCAGGGATAATTAGGGCAAGACTGAGAGTTCAGGATGTGCCGAGGCAGGGAGGGGGGGAAGTGTCCTGGAAACGAGACCTTTTCCCTGTCAGTTCTCAGGGTCCCTCCGTGGCTTCAAGGGAAGAAAGAGGAAATGGGATGACATGTTGAGTCTCCATGAACCTTCTCCAGTGTCTGCTCCCAACCCAAGGAGCAAATCCACCTTTTTCCTGCCCCTGCCACTCCTGCTCTCGGAGAGGACTTGGCTGAGGGACAGATTTCCAAGGAGTCAGGGAAGAAAAGGGCAAAAATCAGCTCCAGGAGTGCCCTTGAGCCCTTTCCCCCCTGAGCCCTTACCCCAGGGAGGAATCCCAGGAGGTTGAGGGGGCTTTGCTCCATCCCAGGCTGTCACCAGGAGAGCTCCAGAGGCTCCTGCATTCCTGGTGGAGCCACTGGATGTTTCCCCTCCTTGAATTAAGGCCCAAAAGGAGGGGATTTGGTTAAAAACAGGAGTAAAATCCCCACCACTTCAAATCCAGCTGAGCATCACTCTGGGCTCGAGGTGCTCCAGGAGCAAATCCATCCTCTCCTGGGCCATCCCATGGCTCCCAATCCCAGAGAGCCAAAGTTCTGCTGCTCTGTCTCCAGGGGGTTGGAAGCAGTTTGGGCTGTAGGCTTGACCTTCCCAAGAAATCCAGCGGCATTTCCAAGCCTCGTGTCCATGTCCTGCCTCCTGATGTGTTTTTAGTGCATTTGGAGACTCCTGGGGGACTTTAATCACAGTGGATTTGGGGTAGAAGGTCAAAGTCGGGGAATCTTGGCCCATTTTAAGGGAAAATCCCAAACAAGCCAACCCCCCTGTGAGAGATCCCATTTATAAACACCCCAGCTGAGGCAGGTGGATGTGGCCTGGAAGAGTCCATGGGTGCAGAGGACAACTTGGAAGGGAGGAACTTTCCACAGGAGTGGCCTGGGAGCTGCTGGGGGTCCCCAAAAGGCCACCAACTTTCCACAGGAGTGGCCTGGGAGCTGCTGGGGGTCCCCAAAAGGCCACCAACTTTCCACAGGAGTGGCCTGGGGGCTGCTGGGGGTCCCCAAAAGGCCACCAACTTTCCACAAGAGTGGCCTGGGGGCCGCTGGAGGTCCCCAAAAGGCCACCAGCACAACCAGGGGCTGGAGAGGAGCAATTAATCACCTTCAAAGTGTGCCTGTGGCCACATCCAGAGCCCCAATTTCTGGTTGCACAAACTGCTTGGGGTTCCCTTGCTCCTACAGTGACCCCCAGGTTGTCCCACCTGTCTGACCTATCCTAGTGTTCTTCATGGAAATTAAGATTTTGAAAGAAATCAGGATGATTTGACTGATGTTTGTTGGAAAGAGTCCAGAGGAGGGGCTGGAGATGCTGCAGGGCTGGAGCCCCTCTGCTCTGGAGCCAGGCTGGGAGAGCTGGGGGGGTCACCTGGAGAAGAGAAGGCTCCAGGGACACCTGAGAGCCCCTTTTGGTGCCTGAAGGGGCTCCAGGAGAGCTGGAGAGGGACTGGGGACAAGGATGGAGGGACAGGATACAGGGAATGGCTTCAAACTGGAAAAGAAGAGATTTGAGTGGGGTTTTGGGAAGGAATTGGTGGCTGGGAGGGTGGGGAGGGGCTGGGATGGAATTCCCAGAGAAGCTGTGGCTGCCCCTGGACCCCTGGGAGGGTCCAAGGGCAGGTTGGAGCCCCCTGGGCTGGTGGGAGGTGTCCCTGCCCGTGGCAGGGGTGGGATGGGATGATCTTCAAGGTGCTTCCAACTGGAACCATTCCAGGATTCCAGGTGTGCTCCTCAGCCACGGCAGGGACTGACATTCCAGCAGCCAGGACAATTCCCACCACTCACTGTGAGGCTCCTTCTCCTTCCCATCCTCCCCCTTATGATCTGTGTCAGGACATTAAACTTTCCTGTCCCAAATCCTTTGGGATCCCAGGAAAGCTGGATCAGCAGGGACAGAACCTCCAGAGGGATTTTCTGCAGGCAGAAATGGTGGGAAAATCCCTTCCCTTTCGCAGCAGGAACATCCCAAAGGATGTTGAGTTCCAAACACAAGACATCCTGATTCTCTCTCCCCATGTTCTGGCCAGTGCTGAGACTTGTCAGAGAGAGAGAGACCTCCAGGAGGATTAATCCCTGGATTTGCTGAAGCCCTTGGGCATCCTGGAAAGGGTTTCATGGAGAAGTTTACTGGGAGCAAGTTCATTTCTTGCCCTCGGTGCCCAACTCGCAGCTCCCTTGGAGCTCGGCAGGGACTTTGCTCCTTTTGACAGCCCCGGGCTGGGAGTGTTTGGAGAGTGAGAAATGTGGATTTCAGGGCCAGGATTGGAGTTCTGGCTCCAAAGGGATCCCAGCAGCAACTGGACATTTCGAGGAAAGCATTGAGTGTTTTCAGCTCTGCTTGGGCTGTTTCAGCCTAAACCGATGGTTTGATCCAGGCAAAGAACCCAAGTCCAACCCAAATTTCCAGAGATGGACATTCCCAGGTAGAGATGTCACCTCTGTGGTGTCACTTGGAGGCTCATCCATCATTTCTTCTTGAAGGTGGGCACAGAAACATGGAAAGGTTTGGGTTGGGAGGGACCTTAAAGATCATCCCATTCCACCCCCTGCCATGGGCAGGGACACCTTCCACCAGCCCAGGGGGCTCCAACCTGGCCTGGGACACTCCCAGGGATCCAGGGGCAGCCACAGCTTCTCTGCCCACCCTGTGCCAGGGCCTGCCCACCCTCCCAGCCACCAATCCCTTCCCAATCTCCCAGCCAGCCCTGCCCTCTGGCACTGGGAAGCCATTCCCTGTGTCCTGTCCCCCCATCCCTTGTCCCCAGTCCCTCTCCAGCCCTCCTGGCGCCCCTTCAGGCCCCAAAAGGGGCTCTCAGGTGTCCCTGGAGCCTTCTCTTCTCCAGGTGAGCCCCCCAGCTCTCCCAGCCTGGCTCCAGAGCAGAGGGGCTCCAGCCCTGCAGCATCTCCAGCCCCTCCTCTGTGTCTTCCCTGACTTTTTGATGTGTCACAGGACACCAGAGGAGCTTTGAAACTGTGGAGCTTCTTGGACATCCATGACCCAGCTGAGGAACAAAATTTGGGAGGGGTCAGCAACACCCACCGAGCGCTGCAGCTGCCCCTGGACCAAACAGTGCCAAGGGGGGCTGAGAATGGTCCTGGTTCTGATTGTGAGCCACAATCACTTGTGTATCCATAAAATACAACTCCTCTTGACTTGGACAGGAACTTTGGACAAGGGCATGGAGGGACAGGACAAAGGGGAGTGACCTTAAGGTGAGAAAGGGAAGATCTGGGTGGGATTTTGGGAAGGGATTGGTGGCTGGGAGGGTGGGCAGGCCCTGGCACAGGTTGGGCAGAGAAGCTGTGGCTGCCCCTGGATCCCTGGGAGTGTCCAAGGCCAGGTTGGAGCCCCCTGGGCTGGTGGGAGGTGTCCCTGTCCATGGCAGGGGGTGGGAATGGATGGGTTTAAAATTCCCTTCCCACCCCAACCATTCCATGGCTTTGCCTTGTAGGTGTGGGATGTTCAGGGCTGGGAACAGAGAAGTTATAAACCAGGAGCTGATAACCAGGTGCATCCCATGGGCACCTCCATGGACAGGGGGATAACTCTGGGATGTGGAAATGCAGCAGGAACGTTCCACCCCAGTGGGAGAACTTTCCTTAAAAAGGAGGAGGAGGATGATTTTAACACCTTTACCCTGGAAAGAAAGCCCAGGAGAACAGAGACAGCCCATGCTGGAGCCTCTGGGCTGGACACTGCCCTTCCCTGCCCTCTCCTACGATCCAGCAGCACATGGAAAGCTGCCACCCCTTGAGTCACCCACACCACCTCCCAGCTCCCTTCCCAGTGTGTCTCCTCATGAGCCAATAAATCCACAGGCACTTTTGTGTCACCCCTGCCCTGCTCCAGGGCTGGGGACAGCTCTGTGTCTGTGTGTGCTGGCCCTGCCAACCCTGGGGCTGCCCAGAACCACCAGAGCTCTGGGGGAAGGAACACGAGACAATGGGAGTGTCCCATGTGAGGGGACAGGAGGGCACAGAGCCCCAGCAAGGAGGGCTTCTGGTGGCACTGCTGGTCCCAGGACGCTGCTCCCTGTGGGCTGGGGGTGCCCAGGTGGGTCTGGGCTCCGTACCTGGAGCAGGGAAGGCTCAGGTTGGTGCCACCTCCCACCCCCCACTGGCTGCTTGGTGACTGAAGCTCAGGAGAGGTCCTGGTTTTGAGACCCTTTCTGGGCTCTGCCAAATCCCATTCTGTGCCTGGGGTCTGTCAGAATTCAGGACCAAAGGAAGGGCTGGAGCTGGGCCAGGGCAGGGGCAGGGGGGATCTCAGCCAAAGGCTCTTCCCCCAGAGGGTGGTGGGCACTGCCCAGGCTCCCCAGGGCAGTGGGCACGGCCCCAAGGCTGCCAGAGCTGCAGGAGGGGTTGGATGATGCTCTGGGGCACAGGGTGGGCTTGGGGGGGTGTCTGTGCAGGGCTGGGGGTTGGGCTGGATGGTCCTTGGGGGTCCCTTCCAGTTTGGGATATGCTGGGATTGTGTGAACGTGGCTGTGGGGGGAGGTTGGAGGGTCCTTTGAGTGACAGCTGTGATTGACATCACCTTGTCCCCTCAACTGGGAAGGGTGAAGGGCCCAAGCAGCAAAGAAAGTATCCAAAAGGGGGAAGAAGGAAGAATTTCAGGAGGAATTTCCTCATGGAAAGGGTTGTCAGGCTTTGGAAGGGGCTGCCCAAGGAGGTGGTGGAGATCCCATCCCTGGGAGTGTCCCAGGCCAGGTTGGAGCCCCCTGGGCTGGTGGGAGGCGTCCCTGCCCATGGCTGGGGTGGGATGGGATGAGATTTAAGGTCCCTTCCCACCCAAACCATTCCATGATTCATCCTGGTTGCTGAGCAGCCCCAAGGATGGAACTCCAGGAGACGCATCCCAGGGGGAGGTGTGGACTGTTCTTTGCCATCCCTCTGGAGCAGGGGCTACAAAGGCCTGGAAGTGGGGCTGAAAAGTTCTTGAAGTGCTGGATGAAGGTGGGATGAAGATCTGAAACCCTCCTGCTAAACCCCTCCTGCCAGAAGCCCCCAGACCCTCCCCAAAAAGGAGAGCGTGGCCTTCCCATCCCCTCTGCTCTCCCAGTTCTTTTTCCTCCAAGGCAATTTGAGCAGGACCATTTCTGCTCCCAAAGCCTCCCGTGGGCCAAACGCTGCTCTGAGGGACGTGTTGACACATCCCCTTGGGCTGTGGTTTGGGTGGCACCACTTTGGGCCCCGGGAAGATGTGAAGATGGGACTGGGAACGTCGGGGTGGGGAAGGAGGAAAGCTGTGAGAAGCTCCCCCAGCTCCAACCTGCGGTCAGGAGCTGGCCCTGCCCAAAACCACCTCCAGCCAAGCCTTGCTGGGCTCTGCACGTCCCTGCTGGTCCTTGGGGACACGCAGGAGGGCGGTGGGAATGGCTGGAGGTGGCCTCGTGTTCCAGCCCACGTCTCCTCCTGCGCTGACCTGTCGGTGCCCCGGCACTTTTGCTGCTTCTCTCCTCTCTCTCCACAATTTCTCATGTCTCTCTTCCATGTCCTGGCTGCAAACTCTGGAATTCAGGCCAGGAAAGGCTGTTTTCGTGGCATCTTCTGAGTGGCTGGCCCAGCCCAGGGCGATTCCACCTCCTTCCAAGAGCTTCTCCTGCTTTGGGGCCAGCCTGGGGGGATCACTCAGGGCAGGGGACACCTTCCCTCTCCCTGCTCCAGTCCTGGGGACTCTCTGCAGCTCCCACCCTCTGCTGGGGTGATCCCACTGATCCCTCCTTTCTGCTGCTCTCCAGCTGCTGGACAAGCCCTGGACTGGGACTTACTGGTGATGGTCAGGGAATCATGGAATGATTTGGGTTGGAAGGGACCTTAAAGCCCATCCAGTGCCACCCCTGCCATGGGAAGGGACCTTTAAGCTCATCCAGTGCCACCCCTGCCATGGGAAGGGACCTTTAAGCTCATCCAGTGGAATAAGGGAATGAGATGGGCTTTAAGTTCCCTTCCAACCCAACCATTCAATGAACATCCAGTGGCTTCGGCAGCAGGAAAAGAAAATTAATCCTCTTAAAAATAAGGAATCAAGCAAATCCACAGGGGCAAAATGCCATTGGATGGGAACCAGCCCAACCTGGAGCTCCTGAGGCTGTTCCTGGGCTGGGCAGCACAGGAAGCACTGGAGAAAAGGCTGATCCCTGGAATGCTGCTGTCCAGGGATGCTGGGTGGGGTTCCCTCTGCACGTGGGACACTTGGCCACAGCATCCAGCACCTCCAAAGCTGATCCCAGAGGGAGAGAAGAGGGGGGACACATCCAGGAGGAGCCTGGAAAGAGGGATGGAAGGGAGGGGACACATCCAGGAGGAGTCTGGAAAGAAGGATGGAAGAGAGGGGACACATCCAGGAGGA
>WBMV01004978.1:33033-77376 GCA_013396655.1 Campylorhamphus procurvoides | reverse complement strand
CTTTCTGATTGGAACTACGAGGAGTATTTTTGATTGCATCTGCTGTATTTCAAGTTTTGAGTTACTGTTTAGGGGAGACTGAAAACTTTTCTTAAAGGGCTTAGAATCAGTGGTCTGGGTTCAAATCTATAATATGAGTGACATTCAAATGATGAAAAATTATGTGGAAGCATGAAGGCATAATACCCATTTTGTCATTTATTCTTTTCTCCTTGTTTTTTGAGGTAGTTGCCCATGGCAAATTCACTGATGGAAAAGATTTATTCATTCTGTCCATGTTTATGGTCTTCCCAGCCTATAGAAATATATAGGGAGAAAAAAAAAAGTTAGGTTTAGAAAGTGTAAAGAAAAAATTTATTTTTGAAAGGTGGTTCCCAGTCTGTACTGTTGCATTACCTTAACCAATTCCAGATACACAGCTTCATGTTTGCCTTTTAAGAACTTCATGGGTCTTATCAAAGATAATTTCTGTAACCTGTGGAGATCCCTGTGAGTCACAGTACTACCCCTCTAATTCTATGTCAACCAGAAACTCATTGGGAGAAAATTCTTACCCATCATCCTATAGTACATAAGGACAAGGATGCTCCATATAATTCCTGACACTGTGAATACAAAACAGTATGTCATAAATACCTTACCAAAAGCTAGGACCAAAGCAAATTAATCTGTAAGTCACTGTCTTTCTGGGATGACTTTCAATGATTTTAGTTCTTACTACTAATATATATATATATATATATAATTATTTATTTTTAGTACACCATTCTCATTTATGTGAAGTGGCACACAATGTTGAAGCTACTTGGTCTGCTACCAACATATCCACTTTGAAAGAGCTGCCCTTCCTGGAAGTGTCACCTTGCTGCAGCTTGGGGAGGCAATAAATTGAAAAGTAGACTTGAACCCAAGTACTTTTATTTTTAGTTCAAGTTTAGTTTCCTATACTTTTCCATTAGACAACTCTACTAAGTGTTATGAATTTGTTATGTCTCACAAAATTTATTTTCTTAAATCTGAATTTAAATTCTTAAATTCTTAAAACTGTGTGAATTTCTGATAATAAACACAGTATCTTTATTTTCTAAAATTTTTTATTCAGTATTGTTACAGGAAGAGGCACAAGAAGCATGCAGTGAAAGTACTCACACAAATAAAACTAGGAGGCAAAACAAAAGCCACACTTTTATTATAGTAAAATCCTAATTTTGAATGTTTTATGTGTTTTACTGTGCCTATCAGGAGCTTATAATTATTCCTATTTACAAAATTACACAATAGTCCTTATTATGTCTAAGTATGAAATTAGTACTCCCACTTTTAACATATTAAAATGGAGCAAATTGAAAAAGAAAACTCATTACATTGTCCAGACCCAAAAGAGTCTGTCTTTGCTCCAGAAGCAGGTAAAATGCTGACCTTTCTATAGTAGCCATAATAATATATCAGACGAACCCAGACACCCACTGAATATACTAACAGTATATCAGCATCACACGGTTTGCACTTTAAAACGTATTTATCACAACTGAGTCAAACAGGGCAAAATTCCCAAACCAATCTATAATTTACAATCCAGCATTTGGGATGCTGGCAACTCAGTTATTATTTGGCTTCTGCTTGTGTGTGTATGCATGTGTGTTTATTATTTTATTTATTTATGTGAGATGTGTGCACATGAGTTTTATTTTGGAGGCTTATGTTATAAAAGCTCTGCATGTGATTTATTAAAAACAAACAATGTAGCAAAAAGAAGATTATATTCCCTCATAATGGGATGGAGTGCTTGCCAGAGCCTGGAAGTGGAATACTAACTAGTAGCTTTGTGAGAGCTGCTAGTTGAAGAGCTGTTGAATATAAGCTGTCTTTGCTCCCCTTTAAGCTTGGGAGAGTATTTTCTTTCATTGTTAAGAGTATTTTGTACTTTAGGATGTTGGTTTTTTTCATGATCTCCTTAGGCTTCATCCTCTGGACTTTTTTCAAAACAGTCCACGGACAAAGCCGATGAGAGGAACAAATCTAAGTGAAGGAGTGTGCTGTGGCCGAAACATCAAATTGCTGCTCCCTAATGGACAGATGCTGATTTAAATATAGGGAAAAGCATTTGTGTCCTCAAGGTGATCAGCCATTCAGCTGGAAAAGGTGCCCAGGAAGGAGACATCTGTAACTGGGAGGCAGTAAAACAGCTTGGTGTCACTTAGGGATTCAAACAGGTTCAACTGTTCCAATTCTGCATTCAGAGAAGGAGAAGTCTCTGTTGAGAAACATCAGATGGGGATAAGGTGAAGGGATGTCAATAGAATAATACTCAGGTGGATGTCTCTCAGGAATAACTTAAATTCTAGCCTTGCACCTGTCCTTAACACATTGCAGTCTGAAAGCTTAGGGGAAGTTTTATTGCTGGATTCAGTGCTGATGCAGTCTCATCTTGAATTCTGTGTAATGATCTGGGCCCCAAAAATTTAAGAAAGATGTGAAGAACCTTGGATGCATCCAGAGGAGGGCAACAGAGCTGGTGAAAGGCCTGGGAGGAATTTTGTATGAAGAGCTGAGGACTTTGGGCTTCTAGAGGTTGAATAAAAGGAGGCTGAGGGGTGACATTATTTCTATCCGCAGGTACACGAGGAGGAGAGGTGGAAAGGGAGGTGTTGAGCTCTTCTCCCTAGTATCCAGTGATAAGACATGTGGGAATGGTTCAAAGCTGTGCCAGGGAAAGTTCAGACTGGACATCAGGAAGCATTTCTTTACCAGGAAGCTGGTCCAACTCTGGAACTGCTCTCCTAGAGAAGTGATTAATGCCCCAAGCGTGTCAGTTTTTAAGAGGCAATTGGATAGTGTCTCAAGCACTAAAGCACACTTTATCTTGGTCAGACCTGAATTTGTCAGGACTAGATGTTCATTGTAGATTCCTTTCAACTGAAATAGTACATTCTATTCTCTTCTCTTCTAATTGAATCACATAGCTGAGAAGCCATAGCTATGACTGCATCCAACTCTTATTGTACATGAAAAAAAGTAAATAGGAACCTTCTCTTTTTTCTGTTGTTGTTGTTTCTTCTTTATAGTCTACTGGCCTTTTTTTCAACTAAGTCAAAAATAAGGCCAGATCATGCAATAATCAGCATTGTAAAGAAGTGAATCTCACCAGTTCCAAAGGTATCTTTCTCAAAGGAATTCCATTGCAGTCCCATTGTCAGAACTCACCTGTAACAAGTACTTTTAGGGAAAGAGTGACAGGTATGAGAAGAAATGGTGATTCCTGGTAACATAATGTCTAGAAGTGAGAAGTGGAGTGCCAATGCTGACATAGATATCTGTGTTCTCTGGACAGATTGCCCATAACATTTTGTTCACGAGCATCAGAACTTTTAGAGTGGTAGCACCTAGGAGAGATGGGAATACCAGCTACAAAAGAGAAGGCTGTCACGGGAATATATTCCTTTCCTTGAGATAAGTTGCTTTTGGTAAATTTGACTCTCATGTCAGGACTCAGAAGGTAAACTTTAACCTACTTTAACCTGCACCGCCATCTTACATATATGCTATTAGAATACTGTGTATATAGCTAAGAATAGTTTGGTGGATTTTTTTGGTGTTTTTTTTTTCTTTTTGTTTCTTTGGGGTGTTTAAGTTCTTTTGGTTTGGGGGGAAGTTTCTTTGGGTTTTTTTGTTTGTTTGTTTGGTGACTTTTTGTCCTTTTTTTTTTTTTTTAATGGCAGAATATACTATAATATCTCCCTTTAAACTCCTTCATTGTTTTGCATTTGAGAGTTCTCACTTCCTCTTGTGCTCCTCAGAACCTGGCTTTGAATAGAGGGCTAGAGCCTTATGGGTGTCAAGAAAACAAAAACCAGCTAGATTAGGCTCTGAGCTCTGGTGAGCTCTGAGCTCTGCCCGTGACAGAGTGGAGGAGTTGGAAAATGATCTTTAAGGTGCCTTCCAATCCAAGCCATTATATGATTCTACAAAAAGTAGACAAGATCTCCCCATGTTAAATTCAAGACAAACTCAGAGCATGGACAAACGCGTTACAGCAACAGAGTTTAGGAAAAAAAACACACAACAACAACAACAACAAAAAAACAAACAAAAAGAATGAGAATAAAATAAGAAAAGTGAGATTGATATCTCTTGTCAACTAAAAGACAGAAACTCAAAAGAGAGGCAGTAAGGAGAGTGAAATAACCTTTATCTTGCACATACGCACTAGGTACAGTATCAACCTAATGAAAAACTACTATATGACCAACAAGCCTTATTTTGGATGATAATTTACTGTATTATTTTGGATAAAATCCATCCCTGTAACAATGAATAAAATTAAAATTAAAGAGGAAGAATGCAAATATAAATCAGTGTATCTTTCTTCTGTCTCACTTTACATATTTGTCCCTTCATGGGAAAAATTTAACTTAATTTAATTCAGATGTTTCAGAGGAAGTAGAAGGAAAAAGGTAATTGTTATGATTGTTATTATTATTGTTGCCCTAAGGAAGGAGGAAAAAACCTTTCCAAGACATCTTTATATGGGTAAAGCAGAGAAGAATTCTTTTACGTATAGGGTTTTAGGGTACAGAATATAAAGGAGTATAAAAGAGTATATAAAGTATAAAAAGTATAAAAGAGTACAACATGTGTTGATAAGTAAGAGCCAGAAAAGACCGGTGCTAGGATGAACTCATGGCCTCAGGAATACCATGTGAGCTCTTTTCCAAGNTCAATAAAGTGTAGGAGAGCTGGAGAAAGCAGAACAAGCTCTGTCTATGTGCAACATGCTAATTTTGTAACTATACTCAATTATTATATCTAAAGGTCCCATCCAATCTAAGATTGGTCCATGTTCAGAATTTCCCTTGGTTCCACCTCATGGCACGCCTCTCCTAGATTTGAGTTGGAGGTCTTAAGACCCCTTTGCCTTATTGGACCTTCTCCAAGGTTGCTGGGCTTTGCTTTCTTGTTTTGACTAACATGGTATCTAGTTGCCTTAGCTCTGGTACATGTTTTCTTAGCGCAGTGTTCCAGCTATTATCTGACCCTTAAGACAGCTAACACAGGGTTAGAGGTTGTTAGCTACACTATATGTGAGAAGTATACCTAGAAGTATAAAAATCTACAAATTCATGAAAACCTTACGGCAACATTATCATTATAGTTATCATACTAGTCACCATCAATATCAAATATGTGACAAAAGGGTGTTAACCATTCATTTTGATAGCTGTGTTTAACAGGATGAGGAAAAATAAATCTCACCATCTGTTTAATGCTATGCTTTTGCTTACAATTCTAGCAATGAAATAACACTGAATTACTCTACTTCAAAAATGCTCCTTCTAAAACTTTAACTAGCAAACCATATATATTAATTACATGTGCTCAATATCATTCCACTGAAGACATCTTTAAAATTGTTATTAAAATGTCTTTAATAGATTAACTTCTGACTTTATTTACTAATTCTCCTTAAAAATAAAAAAATAAAGCATGTTGTCATCTTCAGGGAGATGAGCAATTCAACAGAATTTAAATGGGAAGTTCTCCCAGTACAGAACTATGTTTCTGAGTTTATGGACTCATACATTCATCTCATCAAAGGTTTATCTTCTTAAAATAATGTGTGATAAATAACAATAACACCATCATGACCGATTTCAAGATATACTTAGATACTAAAGGTAAATGTCTCTGATTTATTTATTTAAAATATAGTTACATTTAGATTCCTTATCAGTTTCACAAAGTCACCTTAAGGTCTTAAATTGTTGGGCTAATGTTTTCTGTCATGCTTAATCAAGCAATCAATTTTAACAGAAGCTGATTGTCCAAATAAGTTTAGGTTAAATTCCGGGTATTAGATGACATCTCCAAGTTACCAGAAATAGCAAATTGCCAAAGCTGGTTTTAACTAGGTGATAGCAGCAAACCTGACAGAAGTGTACTCTAAAGTGTTATACACCTGGAGGCTTGGATTGAGAGTCGGATTCTGTGGAAGACTATAAAAATCCTTAACAAATATTCTGTGAAATGGATAATGACTTCTATCATCAGTTCCATTGATATAAATTAGGACCTTTGATAAAGCCAGCGGAAGTACACTGGTATAATATTTAAATAGATAAGAACAGAATTGACATCCCAGGGTGACTGAGACCTTAAGCACTTACCATGGAGGAATTGCAAATATGTTGCAGCCCTAGTTTTAGCTTACACTTTCGCAACCTAAGTTCCCAAGTTCTAGATCTGTAGAGATCAGTATTAAACTTTGTTCAGAGTAGTACCAGCAAATCTAAGTTATGATCTGTATAGAATTGAAAGTATGTTGCAATAGAAACATAAAGGTACATGGTATCTTTTGTCTGTTTATCTGTCTCTGTTTTATCAGAATCTTACATAAACATAGGTATGTTGCCATCAATACTTCAAAAATCCAAAAAATTTCAGTCTGGATCTTCTGGTAGCCACAAGATTTTAGCAACCACTGCATAAAAACAGGACCAGTACCATTAGTTGTCATTTTGAGAGTTGGAGCATATCCTCCTGCAATGTCAGATCCTTGAAGCAGAATTAGAACCCAACCCAAGCAAACACAGACTGAATCAAGACAAACGCTACTTTCGCCGAGAGCCCAAGTCCCTGATGTCACATGGTAGGTGAGCAATTGCCTCATGAGTCAAGGACAAAGGGTTATAGTGAATAGGGTAACATCAGACCAGTGATCTGTCACTGGTGGGGTTCCACAGGGCTTCATCTTAGGCCCACATGCTCTTCAACATCCTCATAAATTACTTGGACACAGGACTGGAAAGCGTACTGAACAAGTCTGCAGATGGTACAAAACTGGGAGGAGCTGTTGAGTCCTTCCAAGGGACGGAGGCCTTGCAGAATGATTTTGACAAATTAGAGGACTGGGCAATCACCAACCATATGAAGTTCAGCATGGCAAAGTGCTGGATTCTGCATCTGAGGTGGAACAACCCTGCATTCCTGTACAGACTGGGGAATGAGATGCAGGAAAGCAGTGCCAGGAAAGGGCCCTGGGGGTCCTGGTCAGTGGCCAGTTCGGCACAAGTCAGCAGTGCCCTGGAGCCAGGAGGGACATCCCTGACCTGGGGGGTATCAGGGCCAGCATCACTGGCTGGGTGAGGGAGGGGATTATCCCACTCTGCTGTGCACTGGCATGGCCTAACCTGGAATGTTGTGTATTGATCACTGCAATATAAAAAAATCTTAAACTACTGGAGAGCTTCCAAGNCAATGATTCTTGTGGATCTCTTCCAGTTCAACATATTCTGTGATTCTGTAATCCATAGGTGTGTTTTGCATGTCTGCAGAAAGTCACTTTTATGTGTGTTGAATCCTTGCACTGCTTTTGGTTTTTGTCCCTCCTGCAAAGTTTTGCAAATTTAGAAAGCTTGCAACTTGGCCCAATTTCAGCGAACGTAAACTTAAAGTCTCCCTGTATGATTCAAAGTTGAAATAGAATTCCCTTAATGCAAATAATGTATTTTTCTGTTATGAAAAAACCTTGTCAATATGGATTCTAAAGTGATTATTTCCTCTATTCACCTCTTTGAAATCCATTGTACTTTTCATTTAAATTCATCATTTATTGACTTTTGGTTTGGTTTTATTTTTTTGTTTGTTTTTGCTTTGCTTTTTTCTTCTTGTCTTTTTCAAGGTAAAAAAAAAAAAAAACAAACAAAATAAACCTAAATCAAGTAAAAGAAAAAGAATATAAATTGACCAAATGAAAGTTTGATGAGGACAGCAGAGGCCATTTGACTAATATTAAAATTCCTTGTCTCTTCTTAATATATCCATTTTCAGATTCCTGTGGGAAAAATTTCCTTCAGCTATTTTATTAATATATAGCATAGAATTAAATTAAATAAAATAAGCATAATTTTAAGGAAAATAAAATCTGCTTTTAATGAGGGATCAGGAAAGGTATATCAACAATGCTGTCTGACACAAGTAAGCTTCTCAATATTCTTCAAACTTTGTATCATGATAAATCAATTTAAATCACAGGGAATCATAGAAAATAAAACAACTAGGAATAAATTTATGTAAAAGACTTTCTGATTAAGTTGCAGAAAAAATGAAAATACAGATAGACAAGTAAAATGGGCTATACAAAGCTAGATATGAAGGTTCTTTCTCTTTTCTTTTTATTTTCTTTTCCTTCTTTTTTTGAAATATTACATTTGATTCTAAAGTACAAGTTAGTTGTCATATACTTGGAAGAAGAGTTTAGGGCCTGAAGAGCAATTTCCTTGGAGCTGTTTTGCCGTTTAACCCAAAAACTCAGTGACTAGAACATCTTCAATTCATTCATTCTTTGACAACATTTGAGCAACACAGTTCACCTCTTAAAAGAATTTTTCAATATTTTTATCTCCTGGACAGTTGAAGGAAGATTTCTCTAACTCTTGTTATCATTTTTTAATTTCTGTACAAGCACCTAAAATTCCCACAGAACCATGAATTTTAAAAATTCTGTCTCTCACCTTGTACTTAAAAAGTACTGAATTTTCCCAGTTCCAAATGGATGAAAGATTAAGGAAAATTGCCTTCTGAAAATCTTGCTATTAGTGTAGTGAAGAGCAGGCATAATATCATAGATTTCTTTACATTAGAAAAAAACTTTAAGATGATAAAGTCCAACCCTTAACCCAGCACAGCCAAACCCTCCCCTAAACTCTGTTCCCAAGTGCCACAACTCTTAAATACTTCCAGGCATGATGTCTCAATCCTTTCCCTGGGAGCCTATTCCAACACCTGACGATGTTTTTCAGTAAAGAAATTTTTCATAATATCCCATCTAAATCTGCCATGGCATGACATGAGGCTGTTTCCTCTCATACTATTACTGTTACTTCCTTTCAGGCAGTTGTAGAGAGCCACAAGGTCTCCTCTGAGCCTCCTTTTACTCCAGGCTAAACACACCCTGCTCCCTCAGCCACTCATAGGACTTGTGCTCCAGACTCTTCCTCAGTTCCGTTGCCCTTCTCTGAACATGCACCAGCACCTCAATGCCTTTCTTGTAGTGAGGGGTCAAACCCAAACACAGGATTGAGGTGCCTCGTCACTGCCCAGTACAGAGGGACAGTCACTGCCCTGTTCCTGCTGGCCGAACTACTGCTGACAAGGGCCAGAATGTCATTCTCTTTCTGGTCCACCTGAGCACACTCTGGCTCATGTTCAGCCACCACCCAGGTCTTTTTCTGCCAAGCAGCTTCCCAGACACTCTGTCCCCAGCCTGGAGCAGCTTGTGACCCAAGGGCAGGGCCCGGCACTTGGCCTGGTTAAACTTCACACAAGCCTGTCCAGTTCCCTCTGCAGAGCCTTCCTACTCTCAGCAGATCAACACGCCCACCAACTTGGTGTTGTTCGCAAACTGAGTGAGGATGCACGCAATTCTCTCATCCAGATAATTGGTAGATACAAAACAAAGCTGGGCCCAATATTGATCCCTGGGTAGCACCACTGGTAACCACATGCCACCTAGATGTAACTCCATTTACTGCTGAATCATCCACTCTGGTGAATTAAGACTTTAATCCAAAATGTTTGCTTACTGCTTTTCAGAGCAGTGATGTATTTACTCCTAAATTATACCAACATACACAG
This sequence comes from Campylorhamphus procurvoides, assembly GCA_013396655.1. Classification (NCBI taxonomy): domain Eukaryota; kingdom Metazoa; phylum Chordata; class Aves; order Passeriformes; family Dendrocolaptidae; genus Campylorhamphus; species Campylorhamphus procurvoides. Next base: position 67,743 of record WBMV01004978.1, on the reverse strand, counting down.
AGGAAGATCTCTCATTCGTAGTATTCTAAGTGGTAGGTAGAGTCATAGACTGAGTATAACAATACTTTCCATTCCAGTTCAACCTCCAATTCAGCATTTACCAATTTTTTTATCTAATTACAGAAATGAAACAGTTTTGATTTAAAATTTATTTACCTGATCATTTAAGAAGATTTTTAATTTCTGAAGGACTCTATGTAGAAGTTAAATTCCTCTTGAAATTAAAACATTGACATGCTGAGTAATAGGCTTTAGCCAGTAGGCTTATCACTGTTATGTGATACTTGTAAATTTTGGATTGATAAGCTGATTTTTTTTTTTTTTCCCCAGTGGACAAGAAGTTTGACCGAAAATGAACTAAGTTTGGGGCTAGGCTAAAAAAAGTTATTTGGTGGTTTGAAATTATTAAAACTGAAAAATTTAATTTTCTTTATGCGAAGGAATATTGAATTATATTAGTATCATAAAGAGAGAAAAGAGCAAGTACATGCATTGTCATAATTTGCCATCTCTGTTTCTTCTATTACCTTTGGACCTTTCTTCTGTCTTTCATTGCATTGTCAGCCCAATTTTTTGTCTGTTTTTTTTTTAAATATCTTTAAACATCTCTTCAAATCATCACCTAAGTTATTTTTAATTTTTTTTTTTTGGTTTTCTTTCAAAATTTGACCCGGAATTCTTACCAGCAATCATGACCAACATTCCTCCACCTCTGACATAATATCATCTTGGTACCTTTCTATTAGAAACCAAGCATGCAAACCATCCATCCCTTTTACTATCAAAAAAACCCCCTTTCCTGCTCTTAGATTTGGTGTCATTACTCTGCTGACTTTCTCACACCAGGACTCATATTCTTCAGCCACTTTGGATATTGCTTGTTTTGACAACTAAGCAAGAGGTGGCAATTCACATCTTCTGATTATAATGCTTAAAATTCATATTTCACTTCTCTGCTTCTCTCTGTTTTTTCCTTCACTTCTTTCCCTATTTCTCTCTTCTCTTCACCTCCCTTCTTCAGAGACAAAACCTTTTACATTATTCAGGTCTTCATTACATGCTACATTTTTGTTTTGTTTGTATGTGAAACTTTGAAGATCTGTAATTCTTTTCAACAGCCAGGGTTTTTGGTCCCCTTACTCATACGCAGTGTTGTGCTACTTGAATTAGTATTACCCTTCAAAGACCAATATTTCACAGAGACAGCAGTCACTGTGTAATGAGCTTTGCTAAAGCTGTTAATGCCAAAATGCCTTTTTGTCTGCACATGTTTTCTGTCTTTGCAACCAAAAAAAAGTTTGATTGGAAAATTGCCATGTCGTCAGCAATGAATTTTGCATTTCCTTACAAAAACAGGATTTAAATACAGTTTTGGAGAGCTTTTGTTGTTAATTTTGTTGTGATTTCTCTTCCTAATGAGCAGAGCAAGGAGTCTGATGTGATAGTTGCCACACTGTGGAATAAATGGGAAAAAAATAAAAAGAATATCTAAAATTTTAAGCCCAAAAATGTGTTAAATGTTCTGAATATCTGCAAAGAAGTGAGCCCACATAAATTAAATCCTTGAGGCAGCCTTCTAAATAAGCCAATTCCTTTTTCTCTGCATAAACCCCAAAAAAGATCTGCTAAAAGAAGCTCTGCTTGCAATCTTAATGCAATATTCACTTAGGCACACTGAAAATAAGAGGGCATCTTTACTTGCAATATATCTCCCCTGCCTCTTCCTATTTCCATTTCCTCTTTCCCATCCCTTTTTCATCTTCCTTCTTCCCTTTTCCCTTCCATTTTCATCTTTTCTTTCCCATTCCATCTTCCATCTTCCCTCTTTCCTTCTTTCCCTCCCCTCCCCTTCCCTCCCCTTCTCTTCACTTCCTTTTTCCCCTTTCCCAATTCCCCTTTTCATCTTCCCTCTTCCTTCCTCCCCATTTCCTTATCCCCTTACCTCTTACCCAGAAGCAGCAGGGTTTAAAACACAGTTAATTCAGTAATTATATACTTGAATTCCTTTCAGGCTCTTAGGTAAATACCATCTGGTCCTGATGATTTGTTATTTTTTATCAATATGTCTAAAATCTCTTCTGCTGACACTTCATTTTGAGACTGACATTCAACCACAAAGAAACAACCAAATTGCCCAACCTCATAAGGAACATGGATATGAAGAATTCATTTTTCTTTTCTTTTATGACATTATCTTCCTTGTATGATTCTTTTACATCTTGGTCATTTGTAAATCCCATAAACTCTCTGGCAAGTTTCTTGGCTTTGATGGATATGAAAAACTTTTTATTATTACTTCTTTTATTTTAGAAACTTCAGTGACTTGTTTCTCACACTAATCTTTTCATCCTATTTTTATTAAGTTTTAACATTCGACTTGTCCGCAGTCAAGCCTTTTTGCTATTTTCATTGAGTGCACATGCCTTCCACTTTTGAAAGATATTGATTTATTTCTAAACTAGACTGCAGGGGGTTACTTCATTTTTAAGGATGACACAAATGAAAAAAATATAAGGAAAACAGGAAAAAAATGACTTTTTACTTAAAGGAACGAATTTCAGTGGGTATTAAAATAAGGAAATAGGAAATAAAGGATATTAATCATATAGTTAAATTTACACTATATCTAATGTCAAGTTATGAAGCAAATACGTACTTCAAGGATGTATTTTTTCATTCTACTTCAATATTTGCAGCAACCACTCCTCAGAAGAAGGGCACTATGCATGCTGTTTTCTTACCCTGAACACTATTCTCCATAGCATTCCTGATGGCATCTTGAACAAAGCAAGCCCACCTTCATGTGGCAACACAAAGGTGTGTTTTGGCTACTTTAAAGAATTTGCAGTTTATAGTTTAGATTTATTATTCATAATATTTTCCAATAGCTCAGAGGTCCTACAAGGGTACAGCCAGACCATCTAGTTATCAGAACTAAATTTTACAACAATCTGGAGCATGCAATTCAAAACTGTCAGTTTTTAAGTCCATTTGGAAAGGTCTCTGCTATTTTAAACCTTATGCAGCCATTCTCCATCAAGGGCAAAGAAGTAGAAATGAATAAATAATTAGACGGTATCCCTAGAGACTGAATAGTAACCTATAGTAAACATATGATAATTTCATATGTTGAATGAAATTCAGTGAAACATTTTTTTAATACTGAGAAGTATTGTCTGCTTATTTAGAATTTGGGTTATGGTTGGTTTGTTGGGTTTTTTTGTTGTTGTGTTTTTTTTTTTTTTTAGGGTTTATTTTTTTGTGTTAAAGTCTTGTTTTCCATAACAATATTTAAAACAGTGTCATAAAGCCTGTCAGGACATGCTAGCTTTATTTTAGAACTTATTTATGCCCAAATCAAACTGGAAGTAAAAACACAAACAACAGAACAAGACTTTTTTAGATGTAAGGTTCTTAAGGCAGGCACCTAGAAGGCAGAACCAACTAAATTAAACACCAGGTTTCTGAAGGTTTGAGCACCTGTGGTTCCTTGTTGTATTCATCAAACTGGAAATGGATGTGCCTAGTGGTGCCTCATTAAACCTACTTTCTTTTAGTTAGTGCTTTATAAGGGTTTATGGTTCTGACTGTGGAATTTGTATTTTTGGAATATTAGGGAGAGTTGCTAACACAGACAGTTGGTGTTCCAAAATATTTAACCACTTTTATAGCAATTCTAATTTAAAAAAATGTATTCTTCTAGCTAGCTCTACTCATAAATGTAATTGAATTGATACCCACTCTTTAGCAACTCTTCCCGTGAGATACTTCCTTCATTTGTTCTAATGGGAACGTTCTACTACAATGTGGTTATATTGCTCCTGCCTGGTAAACCTCACTGAAATCCATACGCTCCTGCTTTAGCAGAACAATTTGCTGGACCTGGAATACAATGTTCTTGCTATATAATTGGATGCATGTCTGTGAGTGTGAGTGGGAAATGGGAGACCTGCTTGAGCAGTGAAGGATGCACTGTCCTTGAAAGTACCTGTCATTGATTACAATTATGTCTTTCCTATAGGAGAAAATAGTTTGAGTTTCAAAGTTTTGGGACAGTTAACATAACTTGACAGTACCACCTATTTCAACTTCAAACTGCTGGTGGCAAAAGCAGACTATTATCCACATTTATATAAATGTATCATAATAGATGCTCTGAGGCTTTTTAGTAATACAAAAGATAAATAATAAGACGAGGCAATTTAATGTTCTGGGGAAATACAAATATCTCAATGTTAATACTTTTGTAGTGAATCAGAATGAAAAAATAAAATAAAAAATAACTTTATTAAAAAAAAATCTGTATGGAATGCAATTTTCCAAAAATATTTCTTTAGCATGAATCATTTGTTTAATCACTCTTTGACTGAGTACTGTTTGTACTAAATCTAAAGTGCAGGTTTTCGTGTTGCTTACCTTCACATGCTGCAATCTGAACCACTCAGGTTCTGGCACTGATTCTGTCCAGTGGCATGGAAACCCTTTAACAGATTATGTCTCCGTACTGCATCAAATGGTATGTGATTGCTGAAAAATTGTGTCACTCGAAGCCTCAGTTCATTATGAACAGCATAGCTGTCCACCCATAAGAAAGTATAGGATAATCAGAGTTATGCTATCCAGGATGCTGTGAAGCACAAAAAGAAAGATTCATTTTAGTAAAAAAAAAAATAACCCAAATCATCAGGACAAGTGTAAAATATAATCTTCAACTACTTGGCACTCCATGTTCCAGTGATCTTTATGATTTGTCAGAATTTCTACTCAAGTCTTCTGATTCCATAACTTATTTCTTAAGGTAGTTTATTGAAGAGGTCAGGAAAAATTTATGCATGCTTTAATAGAAAATGTGGGTTTGTGTTCAAACATAAACTAAATAAAACTACCCACGGAACTTGAAATTCTGGAAATGCTCTGGTAGCTGATTAATTCTTAATCTTTATTTGTACAGCATCATGCATATTTAATTAAGGTTTCCTAAATGGTACCACAATATGAACAATCTGGACATATAAACAAATGATGTTACTATCAGTAAGAAGGTGAAAGCAGTTTAAAGTTTGGGAGAGCAATTTAGGAAAAGAGTTTTCCTGTAAATCTCTCCAGTTTACTGCTAAGCCTAAGTGAATTACCCACACAGGTATGGGGCAGAACTGCCATGCATTCCAGGACCTTTGATTCTCAAGTTTGCACCTGAATAACCCTACAACTCTTTCTTTCTGTAATTGCCTTCTCTCTTTTGAGTATTTTTCCCCCTTTCACTATGAAAGAAATTACAGCTTGTCTCTATAGAAGACAAAACCTGAGTTACAGCTGTACCACAGAAATGCAGCAGGTTTTGCAATAATATGAAGAAGGGAAGATATGCGACCTGTGGGCAATTAAATACATTCAACAGAGCAGCCCATCGGAGAGACACTTATTTTTAACTCCTTTTAGTTATTTCTCTTTAAAAAAAGGGTTTTAGCCCCCTGGCTTCTCTCTGAAGAAAGTTTGAGACCAGCCATGACAGGACTCATGTTGTTAAGCCTGCTGGGTAGCGCCAGTACAAAACGTGATGACAGAGTCACCCACAGAGAGAGCTGTCTTATTTATCTCCATGCTGGCAAACTGATGCACTCCTAGCAGTAGTAGTTTTCCCTGTAATCATTTGTATTATTATTTATAACAAATTACATGTCAAGGGCACAATGGCAGATTGGGGTATCCCATTAATTTTTTGTATGAGGGGTGGGGGAAATAAAAGGCTATGAACAGTTACAAGAAACACAGTGACAATTTATTTTACCTGCAAACTGAGCAGTTCTTTGCATTTAAACTGTTATGAGACAGAAAAGCAAAGAGATGGACTCAGACAGACTTAAGAGAAGGGGAAAAAATGGAAATGGGAGACAGGCTTGGAGAAGTGTCAGATATGGATATGAGTTGAAATGGTACATTTCATTACACTTTTTTTACTAAGACAAAGTTGTTCTCTAGAAAAAAAAACTTGTTAAATGCATACATTTCAAGAGATCAGTTGATCTTTAATGATGACACTAGGAGTTGATTTTTTAAGAGGCTGAGGTAACATTCCCTACAAGCAGTTTTTGTAGGTTGTTGGTTTCAAGCTTTATGCAAGAGTTATTCTGTGGGAGATTCATGGCAGTAATATGTCCCAAACAAGAAGGGGAAGCAGAGGCAGTTCAGAGAAAAGTTTAAGCATCACAATGACTTTAGTAAGCAACTGAGTACAAGAGAAGAAAAATGTGAAATAATTTGTGAAAGAAGAAGGGGTAGGAAGAATGAAAGCTTGAACTCTGTGGCCTGTGTTCACACAGAATGATTGTAATCATCCTTTTTGGCCTTAAAAATCCATGAATGAATGAATGAATGAATGAGTGAGTGAATGAATGAATGAATGAGTGAATGAATGAATGAAAGATTCTAGGGCAAAAACTGAGAGAGAGTTCAAAGATTTCAGGTCCAAAGTCAAACTCATCAGTGAAGACTTATGAAAAGACATGATTGATGACTAACCTTGTCCTTAGATTGTACATAAGGCTACTGCTTTTCAAAAGTGACACTTGTCACTTTTCCATCTCAGCAAGAGGAGAAGAAAAACATATATATAATCTTTGTCAACATCAATTTTTCCTACAGGTTTATTGCAATCATAAACTGTACTGCACAACGAAAAAATGCAGTGTCACCTTGGGTCCATCAAACTTGACACTAAAAGGTTAAATGGATTTCTTAGCTTAGTTTGATCCAAAGAGGAAGAGTACCCACACAATACATGCTGCACAGACTAATACTCTTCTTTCTTTTCTTTTTCTTGGAACTGCAGACAAAGTTTAGAGGCAAACAATGGACACTTCATTCAGCTTAGCAGCACAAAGGTAATTGTATCAATAAGTTCCAAAGATTTGAAGGTTCTTTCAGTGGATGATTTGCAGCGCTAAGCATTATGGTTCCAAAGAGATTCACAGATTGAAAGTTGGTATATATGAGGTGGTGAGTCAGTCAGCTATATTATCTGTGCCAAATTGGGTGGAGTTGTCCTCACTGAGCCTTTTTTTTAAACCTGCTAGACTAAGCATTTCCTTTTTCCTCTTAATTTTCAAACCCAGTCTTATTACATCTCTTTCTTTTTTTCTCCTTTATCACTCCCTTGGCTGTGCTGCTACACTCTTCAGCCTGACTGTACTTTTAAGACTATGCAACTGCAGAGATTTAAAATAAGAGCAGTGGGAGAAGGATGGGCTTATAATGTCTATATTGGAACTGGCAGGAAACTTTAAAAATTTCTTTTTTTTCTGTTTGTTTATTTTTTATAAAGTAAAATATAAATAGTGCTTAAATGCTTTTGGCATTAAGACAGAATATCTTTCATTGTGCAGTCCATGTTACTTTCTGGAGGGTAACCACACAAACTTATCCTGGCTCAGACAAAGCACATACTGGAAAAGTTTCAGCTGAATGGAAAGTTTATAACTAATATTAAAAAAAAATAGTATTATGACTTTATATCACTGATTAAATAGCCAGATAGTTAAGCTGCTTGTTTGCAGTATTTCAGAGAGAAGAGGGAGCAAGCTCTGGGAGCAACCTTCTAAGTATGTAAGTAGGTAGGTGTTGGGTTTGGATTCATTTTACCTTGTGTTGATTGGAAAAAAAAAGAATATGTAACTAAAATTAGGGAATTTGTTCCCATGGATATGTGCACATCCATTCATTTTTGAAAGGTCAGGAATACTATGAAAACTGAACGCTTAAAGTGCATATCCCATTCCATACCTGCCAGTAAGTGTTCATGAATCTAAAAGGTGGACAGAACAAAGGTTTTGTAGGATTTGCATGTTCACTTACAGTAAGTAAGTCCACTTGTGAAGGAGAATCAGTCAAATACAAAAATTATCTCTGCTTCTAGCTTTGTATATAATTAATAGGGGACATGATAATTTAGCACTGGAAATATAACAAACAAATTCCCTGTCTTGACCAGGCCCTAATAGAATGAAATTTATGCAGTAATGTCTCCTTAATTTTGTTCTACAGTACTCTATAGTTCTCTGCTCATTAACTGATGAAGTGAGTAAAAACTGATACCAGACAAACTAAATAAGGAATTCAGAGGATAGGAGGTGTGAAAAAAGCAGAAAATGAAGTTTCATGACAAAATTAGCCATTAATACTTATTTCAGACTTCATACTACAGAATTTAAAACACCCAAACCAAAACAAAACAAACCAAAATCAACCAATCAACCAAACAAACAAACAAAAAAACCCCAAGAAATTCAAAAATAACCAGTAATATGCCACTACTCATAGTTATTTCCATTTAAAAGAGTATTCAAATCTGAGTATGCATTTTTGATATTAAAAGATGGAATTATGTCCCCTTTTTATTTTAAATGCTATGTATATAAAAGTCAGGAACATTCTTCTGTCCTGCCTAGTATGGGAAAGATTTGACACCTGTGAAAAACCTAGGAACAGCTTCATGCAGATATATTTCTTCCAGAAGTCTGAAACCAGTGCCTTACACTGGTTGTCCTGCTAATCCTGGGACTTTAGTGATGGTCCGAGAATACTTTCTTAAAGAAAATAGCTTGAATAGGTTCTGCTTAATAGGAGTAATTCCTACTGCAATGTAAGAATCTTTGTTATAACGGCTCAGTTTTTCTTAAGTATTTGGCTTTTGCAAATGGCTTCCCTTATACAACTCTTGAAAACAATACCTGTGATTCTTTTTCTCGGAAAGATGCAGGGTCTGAAGGAGTAATAGCTCAGGGTTTGATCTGCAGCAGGCATTGTTTATCAAAGATAGCACCACAGTTGATCAAGTGGGTGGTTTTGGTTAGCATCAGTAGCAAAGGAGGGATGATAAATATACCCAGGTAGGGAGTACATTTATGTGCATTTATGCTAATTTGTGTATTCCTGTGTGTGGATAGATATATCATAATATTCCAGTAGCAGCTGAAGTGTTGCTTCACTTTGACTATTTGCAATGTTGATTTTTTCCAATGTTGATTCTCTGTACTAAGCGACTTGAAAAACTTAAGCTTAAGAGGTTTATTTAGCAAGACAGAGAGAGTGAGAGTGAACAAGGAGCTTCACAATTTTGACATATAATTCTTTAGATATGATCAAAGAAGTCCATTTACTGGAAGCTCCACTAAGTGTCAGGCAAAACAATTTAAAGAATTGGAGCTGTCGACAGGATGACACTTTCATTGTGAGGCAACTTTCAAGGTTTTGAAACTTGTTCTTTTTCCAAGTGTTGCTGGAACATTTATTTTCCTAATGAACAATTTGGAGTTTGAATTCATGTCCAAAGGAACTTAGGCACCATCACTCCCATTTAAAGAAAAAAAAAAAAAGGCTGGAAAAATAAAACTTATGCTGAAGAAAACTTTATTGCAACAAATGCACTTGTATATAATACTTTTGTTTTGACAGAACAGCATAGTAGGGCACAATTTAACTTACATATATTCTCACCAGAAATGATTAACAACTCTGCTCTTAAGAATGCAAAAAAAAAAAAATAAAATCTTAATTTGTTTTAGGAACAACATTAGAGAGAATAAGTAGACCACCATCTGAGATGGGAGGAGAAGTTATACAGCTGAAGTGAATTCAATGTTTTAACATCACAGGTTAGTTGGTATCCCTTGAGGAGACTGTGTTCTGCAAATAGAGAGTCACAATTCTTGCCACAACTGTGTGCTGAAGCTTGTAATAGGTTTCTTCTGAACCTTTCACACTTCTGCTTTCCACAGAAGGTTCATTTACCTTTTCAAAGCAGAACAGAGCTCTTTTTAGATTGTCTTGATTCCAACAGACGTTGAAGTCCCTTGAGTTTAAATTGGGATGCATTTGTCTAAGCAAATTTTTATATGACTGGTTAGCAGTGAAAGGAAGAAAATGGCACCAACTTTAAAAATCTTCATGCCCTGTGTTTTGTAGATCATTAATTGTTACTTTTAGGAGTTTTTGCACTGCTTGTCTTTCTCATGTCCATTTCCTTAATTACAATATTAAATGCTGGTTGAATGAAATCCAGGCACTATTTTAGTTTGTCAGTTTGAGGAATAACTTCTTATGACTAATTAATTAATAATTGTATATAATGCTATGTGATTATTTTATTCACACAATTATACAATATTTACCATGACCACTCCAATGATCTCTGTGTTTAGGCAAATGCCTCTCTGTAATTGTTGCCCATGGGAAACACTCACATCTGTCCATGGCTTACTTCCCCAGTTTCTGTAGCTTAGAGCCAGAATCCTGTCCTATCCTGCAATATCCCCACTCAAGTTGGATTTTCCTCTGCATCTACATCTGATCCCCAGATCCTCAAATTCCATTCAGCACTGCCTCACTTATCCAAATATTGAGTCAGTGTGATGGGCCTTGTTTATACTTGCATGTGTATAGGAGAATGCCCATTAACCTACTCATTATAATTAGTTTATCACAATCTTTCTTCCCTCAGCTGATAAATGAAGTGCATTTCTGATCAAATGGATACTTGTAAGGGCTGTTGGCAGGTTGAAAAAGTTCTAGAATATTGCACTGCAATGCACTTCAAGATACAGTATTTCAAATACAACATGTGTTAAGGCACATGTGTTTTATGACTGCTTCCAGTCAGAGTGTACTTGAGAAGCATGTCACTGCGTGATTGATGGCAGTCTTGGGAAACAGGAGCAGTTCATAACCGTGGGAGTTGTGGTGAAAACAGCAACAACGACTTGCAACTGTGAAGGTGAATTTGTGTGAACATTTTAAGAATGAGCTCTGCGCCTTGTTCCCTGCCTGAAGTTACAGGGTTAATTTCATTTTCCATTTCTGAAGCCACAGAATCATTGAATGGTTCGATTTGGAAGGGACAGCTTCTCTGGGCAACCCATTCCAGTGCTCATCTCCCTCACAGGGAAGAACATGGGACCACAATAGGCTGGCAGCATGAGTGGCTGCAGTTTAAAGGCTGTGTGAAAGATCAAACCATACTTAATTTATCAAATCTCTGTTGTGTAATGAATGAGCTTCCAGGAGCATGAGCTCCTGAAGTCTGATTGTGCGGTGAAGCAAGAGAGCAGGCATTTCATCTTTAGGGCTTGGTCCTACAGGAGGGATCAGGAGGACCTTCAGAGCCCTGGTGTGATAAGGTGGTTCTAGTCCACAGGCACCCCAGCATGGGACACAGGGATTCCTGAATCCTGCCCTGGGGCTGTCACCTGAATGATGAACACCTGAGGTAAAGTCTCTGTGGTGCAGAGGAGGAGAAACAGGACCCTGCAAGGCTGAGCACTAACAACCAGACTATGAGGTACTGCAGCCTGGACTTCTTATGTTCGTTCTGTTGAAGCTGTTTGACTTTGTATGAATAATTAAATATTCATTGGGTTGAGGAGAGACAGAGAAGTGATTCTGTGAAGTGATACCTCACCCACTAATGGTATGAGGCAGCAAGCAAAAAGTTGTGGTTCTATTCACAAAGTGTTACTGAAATGAAGTCTCTGGTATTAGTTTGTTGAGATACTTGTTATACTACCTAAAATTTAAATATCAGCGGTGTGATTCATTTATTTTTTTGTTTATTTATTTTTTTTCATTTACAAATGTTGACATTTAGATAAAAAAGTCCATAAAAAATTGTGTGTTAACAAAGAAAAGGAAGATTATTTCTATTTTATAATTCTACAATAAAAATAGCAAATGAAAAAGAAATTGAATACATATTAAAAACAAACAAATAAACCAAAAGAAGAAACCAAAGAAAAAAAAAACACAACAAATTTAGGGATTTTGTTCTACTTGAAAACCATTGCACAAGGAAGTACAATTTAGAACTAATACATAGCCATATATTCATAGCTACTTTTATATTTTACATTTTATCACTGGCTTGAATCCTCTGAAATAAGTTGAGTAAACAAAAGTCTTAACTCAGCCAAGCAGTCAAGCTCACACTTAAGTCTCTTCTTCACAAGACAGCAGTTATATTTCTAACTTTGAGCACTTTCTTAATCAGATGGAGTTAAAATGATTAAAATACCCAAATAGAATTCAACACTTTCTTAACTGGATGTAGAGAAATGGATGAAACATTCTCTTGTTACCAGGATCTGACCTTTCCTGGATTTTGATGTAAACTGAATTAGCAATCTTGATGCCATTTTCCAAGAGCTAATCTTGTTTGAAGTCCTCCTGTTTCACATTATCTCTGTGTTTCTTAGATTGCCACAGTTTATTGCGATAGATTAGACCAATGTAAAATCTGATGTGCATCTTATTGGCAGGAGCAGTGTGTAACAGTCACTATCCATAAACTTCTGCAGAGTTGCCAGCCCTCAATGCTTTAGATATAGGCAGCCTGATAGAGAACTTTACTCCAAAAGTGAGCAGTATTTCACTATTATAACACCATCATGGTCAATTAGCCAGACATGTTCCTGACTTTTATCTTCAAAAAATGATGCTTCTTGATTATTTATGTTTCCAAAAGCTATTATTGAGTAATTCAGTGTAGTGAAGGACTTCAATATGCTCCACCATTGTGACTGTAAATCCAGGTGTTAATACTCCCAGGTGGCTCATCATCTCACTGGAGATACCTAATAAAGTTGCCATTAGCTGGCAGTATACACTGAAAAAAAGCTATACAGCATGCTGATCTTCTCATTAAAGAAAGGGCTACTGAGGAGTTTATCCAAGTTGTCCAAGTCTTTAAAGAGAGAAAGGGAAAGAACTAGAGAATACTTATTTCCACATATTGCTTCTAGGAACAATACTGGAAGCCATAACCAACAACAGCTGGAGGACAAAGAACCAATGGTTTGCAGAATAAGAGCAGAGCAAGAATAAGGCTGGGGTGGAAGTCAGGTACTGGTTTTCCAGTCTTCCTTCTGAAAATAACTTTCAAAATCATCTGATTCTGATAAATTCAATGCAATTTGACGTATCTCATCTCCTGAAAAGATAGAGACCTGAAAGACTCACCATCTTTGACTTAGAGAGGAAATTTGGGGAAAGTGGATAAAATATTACTGAGGAAATTGTTGATGACTTTTTTGCTTGCTACTTAAAAAAAATATTAGATTTAATATTGTCATAATGATAGCATCAAATGATGTAATAATCTTGTTCATATCAGGTGCAGAATAGATCTGGTCCATCTGAGGAAAAAAGTGTTATCAAAAGTTTCTGTCCACTGGAATATGCTCATATGCAAGGACTGGAGTGAAACCTAAAGTTTTTGGCTTTTTCATTCTTTTTCCAAAGCAGTCAAGAGATAATTGGTCTCAATTTTGTGTTATGCTGGCTTTCAAGGACAGTGATCTCCAGGTAAACAGGAGATGCTTCCAAATTCTTGTGTTGGAACCTCCATCGTGTGTATTCCCTGGAGTAGTTCTAGGTATTCAGATTTTCTTCCAAAACATCCTGATTTCCAGCAGAAATAACTTGATCATGAAACCCAGGTGGCAACTGGGGTGCATTCTGAGCAGGTGAAACTGCGGGTTACTGAATCACAAGTCAAAATCTATTTGTATCTATTTGTCACTTAGAGACTTCCTTCCTAACTTGTCCCAGCTTTATTTAAGTTCTCAAGGGCTGTGTGATCAATGAGACTGTCAGCATAAGCACAACATAACCACATCTCTGGTTGTTCTCTTTTCCATTACCTACAGTGAACATGCAGGTGTGCTTAGTCAAGCCCTCAGAAGTAATAAAATGACATTACAGTTATTACATCAACCAGGTTTACTGGTGCTTGCTATCATAGGTATGAAGATACAGTCCTGAGAACTTCTTTACCTCAAAACTCTTGTTTTCAGCATCCATAGTCTCCTTCACTGCAAAAAGGGATGGTGCCGACTAGTTTTTGGCAGTGGGTGTGTCCATGTGGATAAATACATCCCCTCAAAAACAACCCAGAAAACCTCTACATCTTCTACAGTCAGGACATGTGAAACCTGGTTCAGTAGAATGTCTTGTTTGTGTGGTTGATATAAGGATCAATAACACTAAAAGAACAATTTCAGAGCTCATGCATCCAAAACTTTTTCTCCCTAACGTTGCAAAAACAGCACAAAGCAAGCAGGCAGATAAACCTCAGTAATCAAATGCAGTGAACTGAAATATTAATAATAAAGATTTTAATATGATTCTACCTGCCTGTAGCTTTTGACAGACTAGTTAACAAGAACAACATAAATAACTGGAGTTTTTCTAATATTTTCTTTAAAACACTTGGAGTAAAGGCTGAAATAAAAATGTAAAGGAGCACGCATCTGAGACAAACTTTTCCCTCTGTTAAAAACTCCTGGGCTCCAAACCTGTTTATTCCATATGCACAGCTGGTAGCCATTGCAACAACTGTAATTCTGTAATATCCTCCCATGTAGGCTGTTGCAGCTTGTCTATTTTGCATCCCCTGTTGTGTCTTAGCTTCTTTTTACTGTTTCATTGTTTATCCTAAGGAAAAGTAAACAGAGAAAATACATTATTTCCTGGATATTTACACAGGTTGTATGAAAAGATATGCACTGCAAACATAGTCAGTTGGGATTGTAAGAATAGCTAATGTAATATATTAGGAGCAACATTTATGGTGCAATGATTTTTTTTTTGCTAATGAATCTTCTATAAATGATTAAGAAAGATTTATAAATAGTGATTAAAAATACTAGTGTTCAAATATATGCATATAAAGAGAGAGATATAGAGAACATTGGTGCTTTGAGAGGAAGACAGGTCTCATATAAGAAGCACAGGTTGCAAAGGTCATGTTTATATTTCTGTCCTTAGTCATGAAGACTTTAGAAGGAATAAATTCTGGCTTCCTTGGCAAAACCATTGATGTTGTACTCCAGCCACTACCAATAAAGTCTCAGAAAATCCCCAACATTACATTATAAAAGAATCCTTATACATAAAATATAAGTCTTCATTTTTCCTAAAGTCATTGTAGGTCATTTGGGATTTAAAAATTACAAACTATGGCTTTGAAGCATTTTGGTATGTGCACATATTAGAACTGGTCAGAAGAATAAAACCTCTCTCTCAATGTTTTGATGTTCCAGTACCTTGACATTTAGTTTCACTCCAAATTGGGACAGAGTTGAAATCACCAAGAAGTTACATGGAAAAGAAAGTTGTTGGAAGTTCTTTTCGTTTCGTTTTTAAAAAAATTAATTCAGAGCAGCACCCCCAAAAGAAAACTTCTGATTTGCATAAGAAACAAATCCAGCAAGTAGAGCAGTTTTGATATTTCAGCCTGTCCATCTTTGATGTGCCAAATTGCAGTTTATTGTGAAATAACTGTCCATTTTGCATGCCATTTGAAGTCAAATTAACACTTTGAAAGGAAATACTTTATTGTGACTTTCAACATGTGATTCTTTTTTGGTTTGAAGTGTCATTTGGAGAAAGCACAAGAAAAATTGTCAAAATCAAGATACATCTGACTAAAACATATTTTCTGCTTGCAAATTATTTATTTTGAAAGGAGAGTGTTCTAGCTGACTAGTTGTATGCTTCTGAGGCCTGTTTTTTGGCTGTATTTTCATGCCAACAAACACATTGAGGGGAGATGTAATTTTTTTGTATAATCTGGGATAAAATTCAGCAAGAAAACGAACTCCCTGCACTTCTCACAGCTCTTACCTAGAAATTGTGAAAAGGTAGGGAGTGTTCTTTGGTCTGACAGATCTGTCATCTTTATAATTCTCCCATCTCCCAGATACAGAATACTAGCTGGAAGAGATCTGTTTGAAATGGGGGACAGTGGATCAGGAGAAAAGATCAAAGAATGATGTCATTTGTTTAAATTTAAAATAGCTGTGTGTAGCAAAGAGGAAAAGCAGCAGTGACTGGCTTGGGAGCTCCCAGTTGTGGCTCTGAATGGAAACTGGATAGAGTTAAACCCATTTCACATAAAGAGTCTTCACAGAGCACCCTCTGTACCTTATTATGCACCTCTATGGAAATTTCAGAATTTGTTAAATATCCCTTAAATTTATCTTAATTTCAATATAGGCTGAATAGACTATACGAAATGATAACCATGATATCTCCAATTCGTAAATATTTTCACCCACACAGGTCAGATGGATTTCGAGAACTATTACTTTGAGAGAAGGAACTTTGTAAGTAGTGTACAAACCAGGTTAGACCAGAAAGACCTGCAGAAATTTAGACATAAGTGTAAAATCCCGCTGCTAGGACAGAAACAGCAGTAGTACAGGCTGGAGTCCTCACTTTTTCAGGTGTATCACTGCTGGAAGGACCTTAGGGTCCTCAGGGAGATTAAATTCGTAATAAATCAGCAGAACACTCTTATAGCTATAAAGGCAAACTGTTTACTGAGCTCTATGGACAAAAACATAGTCAGCAGATGAAGGGATGTGATTTTTCCATCCTGGTCAGTACTTGTTTGGAAACACCTGGAACACTCTGTTCTGTTTTAGTTTGATCCCTGCTGTAAATTCTGTTAAAAAAGTAGGTTCCAGAGCAGAACCTCCAAACAAGGTGGTTAAAGGATGGCAGCCCCTGAATTATGAGCTGTAAATTTTTTTTTGTTTGGTTTCTTTTGTTTTTTGGGTTTTTTTGTGCAGTGAGAACAGTTAAATGCTGGAATAGTTTCACAGAGAAGTGGTAGAATCAACCTCATTGGAAATTCAGTTTGACAGCACCTTTGATCAAAGACCCTTCATTTAACAGAAGGTTGGACTTGATCTCCAGAGGTCCAGCCTGGATTTTTCCATTATTCTATTCTGTAATTCTAAATGTAATTATTTATTATTTGCTCAGTCAGCTGGGGAAAGAGCAGCTTCCATGGCCTTAGGTTAGGGTTAGGGTACCTCAGCAAAACTAGGTTGCCAAGTCATATTTTTTTACACTTTTACTTAGTGTTTGGGTTTTTTTTTAATTTTCTATATTAATATATGTGCTCTTGAATCCTTGCATAAATTTCCCTGTCTTAAAATGTGCTGTTTTTACCTATCTTATATTTTATGGCTTTTGCTCACTTACTGTCTCTCTCTTTCAGACAAAATTTCTTTGTCAAAGTGAACTAACATTACACTTGTACATCAAACTAGGACTTGGTTATCAGATACTTGAGCCCCTGATCTAAGACTCACACACTTTTAATTTGTAGATTTAGATACACTGGTATTCACACACACATGAAAGTAGTTTTCTGAGTGTTTAAGGTCTAATTTTTGAGTCATATGTTAATGGAAAACTGTTTCTGTAAGTCAGTCACAACACCAGAAAGACACATGTTGCACATGCACACGTGGTTCAGTGTGAGTCAAAGGATATACAAACTCTTCTGGTACTCCTGAGGGAATTTCTTAGAAGCTTTTTTACCAGCTGCCCTTGCTATGTCACTTTTATTTCACATTTTTTTTTTAGTTGCAGTAGCAGGTTCAGGAACATCAACAGGCCTTAATCAACATTCAGAATCCACTTGGCTGTTCAGGAAA
Source organism: Campylorhamphus procurvoides (assembly GCA_013396655.1). NCBI lineage: Eukaryota > Metazoa > Chordata > Aves > Passeriformes > Dendrocolaptidae > Campylorhamphus > Campylorhamphus procurvoides. The sequence goes on along the minus strand of WBMV01004978.1, from coordinate 50,245 downwards.
CTGAAAAATGGTCTCTGACAGAAAGAGCACATCATTATAGATTCTTATACAACACACAATGGAGTCAGTGGAAACACTGGAGTGTTTCAAGTCTGTTGGCAAAGCCAGCAAGAGTTCTATAAAAGAGGGAAGAAGCAATGATAGAAAGCATTGACAAAATCATTCTGTTTGGTAGAATAGGGAATTATATGACTACCTGCTCACACAAAGACATCACAAAACAGAGTAAGTCTCCTGGTCTCTCCTATAGTACCAGGAATTTTTAGAAGCATAAATGGCAGTAGAATATGCTTTTGTTTATTTAACTGGTCTCATGTCAGTCACAGCAGATCTACTGAAGTCAATAGGACTGTATTAATATATATTACTTCTGGACACAATTCACAAAAACGTGAATTTTCCCCTGAATAGAAGGCATGATTATCTACACAGTGCATTAGCAGGCTTAGTACCCAGAGAATTCACACTGGAGTGATGTGATACTGGTAAGAAAAATTTGTCTTAGTCATCTTGTCGTGGACAAATATATAGGTATAGAAAGTTTTCCTGTAATTATTTCTATGTACCAGGTTTTTGGCATGTTTTATGTCAGTTTGATTAGACCACTGCTTCCTGACAGTTACCATGCTTTATGTTGCTTAAACATTTTCATTACCTAATATAGGAAAGGAAGATAATTAGTTCTAAATATAAAAATTTAAGGCAAAGCTATATTTTATTACAACTGGTTTTTACACCTCATTAATTTCCCTCAAATTCAAAGAAAAAAAAAAACCAATGAACAAAATAGATTAGAAATAACAAATATTAATTTCTTCTATATAGAATGGGTAGTTATATGCAAGACTTTCGAAAAAAGTCTCAATCCTCTTATCCTTTAGCTCATTCTCACAGCATGATCCATTATTCCTTATGGACAATGAACTATATGTACCAGTGTATTTATTAATGTATTGTAATAGATCACTAGTCTATATTTCTTTACCCCATCCTTGGTAACATATTCAGAACATTATTTAAAGCTCATTATTCACTGAAATAACACATGCAATAGCACAAGTTGGTTAGCTGTGATATTTTATTAGAGTGAGCATTTCGGGATTTTATTCTCAGTCCCTCATCAACATAAAACATAGTAAAGAGTTCATAAATCTAATTAAGAACATTAGAATAAGGAAAAATCACTGAATATTTAGTTAAGATATGCAAGCCTCATGTACAAGCAAGCCATTAGAGGTAGTCATAAATGCCATTTGAAAAGCACTCAATAATAGCTAGTTGGTGGGAGTACAACAAGACAGATGTAGATGGAATGGTAGTCTGCATAGGTAGAAGTGTTTTGTTCATCTGCTTGTTTGTCTGGTTTTTTCTTTTTTCGCCTCCTGCCTGAAGACATTTTAGAGGGGTCCTTTTGTGTTTGGGGCTGACAGACATGTAAGAACATAATCTCGTTTTAGGTGCTACACCCAATGGGAGAGCAATTTAATCTAAACCAGTACCTGCCCCTGAAAATATATAGTAGGGGTACCTTTTTCCTTCTCTATTTTTTTTTAATTTTTTTTCTCTCTTTTCTCATTTTCCTTTTTCTTTTCCTCCTTTAAAATTTTTTGAAAGACATTCAAATTGTAAAAGGTTTTCTTAATAAAACAAATATGATTTGATTTCTCCATTCTTCTTAATTATTTAGAAGCAGCTTCAACAAAAATTCAGCAGGATTCTGCACTTGAAAGTGACAAAAAACTTTAAAGGTGAAGGTTTAATTCACGTAGATGTATGCACAGCTTTACTTTAGCGGGATGTTGTGGGGGAACCCTGCCCCGAGGATTGCCAAAACAACCAAGATGAACATTTCCAGGAATGGATGGATCTGACAGTCAAGTGATCAATACCAGAGATTGACAACGATCCCCAAGTTGTAGAAGCTGATGTTTTTAAAAGTTTTTTTTTTAGCATAGATAGTGATTATGTGTATTAGATAGACAGTTATTTCATCTGTATTTGTACGTTTGTCCCCATTGGCTGTGGCTACCCCGGTTACCGATCCCCCACTGGTTATCTGATCCCTATTTTTCCATTGGCTAGCCAGTGATGCAACGCAGCATCGTCATATAAGGCTAGCCATCCCCAGTATTACCCATAATTGTATCGTTCCCTCCTCTCCTTCCCCATACTTGTCACGCTCTGCCCTAACTCCTCCCAGTTTCCAAGCCTCTCCACTGAACCCTATACAAATCTCATGCATTCTAATAAAGTGTTCCAACCTTCTTCACCCCTTACCGGCTGTGGACCATTTCATTTTCCTCCTGGCGGACACACCAGAATGTTGCTTACTGGACACAGCAAAGCACTGTGCTTTCCTGAAAACAACAGAAAAAAAAATCACCCCAAATTAACTGGGTTAGGGAACTTGCCCTTCAATTTCTTTGGCAAAGGTCTGACTGCTCACTCTGCTTTACCTCTACGATTTTCTCAAATCACATTCTTACCCATGACTTAATGCCAAAAATAAAGAGACAAGCAGCAAAAGAGAAAAATTATTTTTATATCAATGGAGAGGGCAGTCAATTGGATAGTAAAGACTTTTCTGTCTCTAGAAATTTCTTTGAGTCAACCTTTCTAATATAGCATGTCATAATCCTCCATTCACCTACCAAGATGCAAAGACAGATGCAGCTCTCAGTTTTTCTGTGAACAGAACACACAGCACTGGGCTCCTAAACAGTTTTATTCATTTGCTTCCTGTTCCTTCCAAAACAATTTCAAAGGAGTGTTCTTAGGCATGCTTCAATGAAAGTTTTGGTGGCAAAATACATATGGAGTCCCTGTACTCACGAATAAGGCTTCTCTAATCCTGAGGTCTGGAACGAGATCTGGGGCTAAACACATCAGATTTCAGATTACCAGTTCCCATTCAAAACACCTGTTATCAGCCCTCTGCAACATAACAGTAAATGTAGTTTTAGTGCAGTCATCAGTCCTAGCTGCTTTGATAGTGCACTAAGATTCTTTCTTAGTCAAGATCATAGCTGTTTGATTGAGTGTGTGTATCAAGCCTGATATCCATGCGCTAATGCAGTGTAGAGCAGGAAATCAGTATTAGAAGAGATTTATTTTTACTCCTCTGCAATTTACTCATATGTATGTGTGGTGCTGTTTTATTTTCTATGGATTTGTAGTTTGGGATTTTGGACGCTTATTTCTTGATAGCTCATAACTCTTGAAACTAACTAGACTGAAATACCTTCTGCAACTGACCTGATCACAAACGTAATAGTTATAATTTTTTTTCAATTATTACTCCATATAGTATTTAAATTAAAATGCCCTCTCAGACTACTTCAGTCTAAGTGATCTCAGGCTCCTCTGCCTTCCATAGTCTTCCTGAGTTGAAAAATAACAAACAAGTGTAAATGGCATTTACAGGTCTTAATTGGTGTCATTAGGAGTTCTTGTTATTCAGCAGGACAAGTAATGGCCTTTTATTGGGAATTCAGTGATGCACATCTGCTTTGAACTCATCAGACTTAAAGACAAGTAATAAAACAGCTGAGTGAATGACTTAGGGCCATCTCCATCATTAAAGAGTGTTTGCAGAAGATTTATTTATTTTTTACTTAAAAAAGATGACTTTTGGGAACATGATCATGGAAGGGTTAATGCTGCTCTAATAGAAGTAGATCTTGAAATAATGGTAATATACTGAACCATTAATAATAACCTAAATTTTTATTATGTCTCATTGCCAGTGTTAATTGCTATAAACTAGACCTTGAGGCAAATCAGGAGGAATTAGATTTGTAATAGAGTGTAAGTGCTGAGGGGTTGTTCATAACAGTAAGATGTAAGACTAAGGAGTTGCTCGATCCTTTGAGTAAGTACTGCTGAACATTGAAATTGATGTTTGAGATAACCCAAACCCAAAATTTCAGTCTTCAGAACACTTTATTTAGACATTCACACTGTGTTACCAAGATACCTATAACAAACCAACCTTCTACAACCAAACTAACCTGTGACATGGATAGTGAGGTCCATTAGACTCCAGTGGAATTCATGGAGTGGGAAAGGTTCATTCTAATGTGTTTTTTTAATGGAGGAGTCATGTAGGTCTCCACAGTCTATGACAGATACTGCTGGGAGTCAGCTGATAACATCCAGCTTTAGAACATCCAGTTTTTTTCTCAGGCTTCTCCATGTAACCTCGTGGAACCACCTTGGACAGATTTAGGGAACTAGCACATTCATATGCCCAGATTTATGAATTTAAAAATAACTTAGTCATCCTGTAAAGGGGTTTAAAAGACTTATCTCATGTTAAGATTGGCAAAAAAAGACAGGTCCAGTCAAATGTATTCCCAATTTGCTTTTGAGTATTAAAGGGTGGGTGTTCTCAGATTTCATCAACTTATAATATCTATAATTAGATTTTTTTTTTTTTTACAGAAAGCTCAAGAATGACCTGCAGACATAACAGACATTTGTCTCAAACCAGATCAAAATGTCTTTCCCACAGCTCTGAAATCAGTGTCTCGTTTCATTCTGTGCATGAGAAACCCTCATGGACTTTCTCAGCATTATGCATTGCTTTCTCAGTGTCTGAATTTCCCCATGCATTAATTACCTAAATGCCCAATTCTGCATTTTATTAAATGACAACCTCTAAAACCTTCATGCAGCTAATCCATACCCTAGTAGTGGGTTCAGATAAATAGGATGTGGAGAAAAAAAATCTCAAAACTGAAGCATCCCTTTAAAAACAAGGGAAGTGTGTGCAATTTTGTTCAATCTGCATAACACAATAGTCCAGTGTAACTACAGTCAGGTGTGAATAAAACTTAGCTGACAAAGACCCCCCAAAACCCTGCCAGAAATCTTAAGAAGAGTCGTCTCATCTCTTTGGGGCTATACATTGTAGTAAATTACTGCCTAATCGTTCATTACTGTGTTAACTGTCAGGGTGCTAACTATTGTTCCATATGAAAAACCCATGTCGAGACTCAAGCTAAAAAAAAGAAAAAAAAAAAAGTCTGAGAGCTCTGTAACAAGAAGGAAACATTTGTTAAGCAGAAGTGCTTTGTAACTCTCATATTACTTACCAAGAAAAACCTTGCTCTGGTGCAGCTAATTTGTAGTGATGTCAGGCTGGGATTTTCAAAGGTGCCTAAAGAAGTTAAATGACTGGCTCCTATTGACTTTGCAGCTACAATTTTGATCAGACCTTTTATATTGCCTTCACTTTAATGAAGGGAAGAAGTGAAGGAAAGGGCTGGCTAATAGAGGGAGTAGGAGATTTACTTTTCTTGGAACTCCACACAAAGATTTTGCTCAATGGATCAGCAAACGTGTCATTATTAACAGCATTAATAATGATAGCTACTTATACTCTATAGGGCTACACTCAAAATACCTCATAGAAAATCCCAGTTTTCTCTGTTTTGTAGGTGAAAAAATATGATATGCATCAACAAAGCTCTTCAGTTCTCTAGAGTTGCACCCCTGTGCAAACACCAGCAGCTCTTACAATGCAAAATTGCAGCACCAAAACATAGCTATAGGTAACTTCTTTAAGGCATCAGTGCCCTTGGTCAAGGTTGTTCAAAGATGTACGACACATTCATAATAAAATGATGGATTTGACTGGGTCCCAACCCAGAATCCAGCTACCTTTTATCTTTGGGGAGCTTGATGATGAAACAAGACCATCCTTGCACCTGGCATCAGGCTACCATGTGGCTTATACTCAGTTAAGGACCATATTGATATTGATCTATTTTTAACCTCATAAATAAAAGGTGTTAGAATTCACAATTATTCCTTGAAGGATGATGAATTCGTAACAAAACTATATGAAAAAGAAAAGAAGAAAAAAATGGAATTTTTGATTGTTTCAAACTTTAACTTAAAGCCACTAGAAAATAAAATAAAAAAATACACACTTGTGATCACTTTATGAAAACAAAATCCATTTATGAGCTAGTATGAACTTTTTTTTTTTTGAGAAAAAAGATCAAAGACACTATTTCTAAGTTGTGTGGCTGAAAATGGGTCCTGTTTTGAAGTTGGTGTTTTGAGGCAAAACCAACATTTGTAGACTTTTTTTGAAGTCAAAATATTTTTTCTCTGGAGACTTGAAAGGGCACAGATTTACTCTGGAGAATGTACTTTTGTATCATTATTATTCCTCTACTCTCTACTGGTTTTAATGAAGGAATCAAACTCAATTTTTGTAGTTTGGTTTTTGTTTATCTCACCTTGGCATTAGATCAGTAAAAAGCTGAAGTTAAAAGTCTGCTTTTCATAAAGGGTAGTTAGTGAACAACAGCATTTTTTTTATATTAAAGAAATAGTATGAATCTGTTTTAAGAAAAAGCTGACATCAACTCTTTAAGCTTTTTGTTGTAGTATGTGCTCAAAAGTTTTCTCTTTTCAGCACTTAATTTTCTATAACCTTTTTGAGGATGTAGTTATTTTTCCCTTTAAATTTTTAATTTTTTTACAAACACACATCCATAAACAGGAAGTTCACTTATACAAACAGTGATGATCATACACATATGTAAACCATTATAAAAAAAAAAAACCCATTGATCTCTTATGTTCTCAATAAGCAGTTTATTTCCCTTATTGATTCATGCTGAAACAATTTCTAGGAAGGTATTTCATCCCCTTTCAACCATTCTCCTTTTTCAACCATTTTGGGTAAAAAGTCCTGCTCCTCACTTGTCTGTAACAGCCATCCCAGAAACGCCCAAATGAAGGAACTGCAACACACCATGTAGAAAAATCCTTGTCCCAAGGTAGGATCAACAAAAAAAAACGTATATTCCAAGAAAGCCTGATTAAACTAAATTCCCTTATTGTTACTAGTATGTTTCCACAAGGATTTAAAGATGTGTAGAAAAAGGACAAAGTGCCTGCTACTAATATCCTCATAGCCAACAGCAGTGTACAATTCTTTTCTCGATGAATCATTTTCTTTTTTCTTTTATATTTTTTTCTTTTCTACTTTTTTTTCTTTCTTTCTTTCTTTCTGTCATGAGTCTTAGAGGGCATAGGTATCTTTGAACTGGTTACCTCCCTGTCAGCTCAAATTAAACCTGGTCATCTGGTTCATGTGTTCCTAGGAGAACTGAAGACAGACATCCATGGAAAAATATATTAGTAACAAGGAAAATTACAGAAGAACATTAACAGTGTACAGCAGTAGTAAAAATGTTTCTTTAGTGACATGTTACTTTAATTTTATGGGTTTTGTTTCTGGTTTTTTTTCTTTCTTCCTAGTAAGTTAATCTGTTCTGCAACAAAAAGTCAGGCAGAACTGTACCCATTAGATAGCCATATTCATGACATTACATTCAGATATAGGAAAATGGTTAAGGGAAGTACAGTTTATGTAATGTGAAATGTTTTATGTGATGCCATTCACGGCAAATGGAGTTGTTGCAGAGACAAAGACTGGGAAAAAAACCCCAAAACATAGTAGTAAATGTTGAAAAAGCTGGATTGTTTTTTCATTGCCTACCATTAAGGCAGATTACTCTATATTAATTGAAAAAAAAATAAAAAAAAATCAAGGCATTTCCACAACATAGACAATCCTTTAAAAATTATAGGTAAACACAGTATGAAATAAGAGTTCCTTTTCCTCTCCTGTATTTCACATGCAACTTAGTTGATTGTTTTCATTTGCATGTTTTCATACAGCATCAGTCAAGAAGCACAGGACCAAATATATACAACACAAATGAGAACCTGGAATGATTGGCTTGATTTGATTACTGACTAATTACTGATTAAACTTATATACCGTTTTAAATAATATTTACTGTCTAAAACTGAGGTGTATTTCTGGTTTCATGTGTGCAGTCACTGGGGAAAACATAATGAATGTCTGTACCTATCAGCTGCTATCTCCTCAGCCAGTTTGAGGTTTATGGTTTCAGATATTGCCCAGTAGAATTGTTCTCATAAAATTAGTGAAATGAAAATACTTTTAAATTTTCTTTCCTGGGAAAGTAAGAAGTGAGGAATTTATTAGACATTCCACATGTATGCAGTACTTCAGATTCCAGAGAAATACAAAGAAATTATGAAACCTTATAATGATATTAATATTCTTAGTAGAGTAGGGCTACCTCTTCAACTATCAGAGTTCTGTTATGCTGTATATATACGGAGTAACAAGCAAAATCTAAAAAGAACAAATGCACAACCTCCACAAACCAGCTCTAATAATGTTTATGATATAAATACATAATGAAGGTAGAGAAGGCATCTTTATGTCCATTTTATTGATGAATATAGGTTAGTAAGCAGTAGGATTGCAGATGTGAGTCCCTACTGAGTCCAGAACCTCTGAATGATTATCATCTGATGTCTTACCTAAAATAAAATACTTCAGATTTGCAAATTGCCACAAAAAAAATTCAGGGACCTCCAGTGGAAGTCCGGAAGTTAAAGTTTATTCTAGCCCACTAATTGTTCTAAGCACTTAAACATCTCAATATTGGCTGGTTTTCACATTCATGCTGATTACAGAATTATTGTTCCTTGGCTGGTTAACACAGGGTGATCTTGCAAACGGTCCCTGGCTGCTCTCCCTGGAAGTTGTGTGCATGTCTGTTTGTTCTCCATGTCCTTAGACAGCAACAAAGCAATTCTATTGCAGTGGGAACTAGTTCAGAAGCCATTAAGTACCAATATGAGGATCTACTCAGATGGCTAAATTTACTATTAACAGCACAACAGAGATTGAAGCAGCCCCAACAGTAATTCTAGATGGCAAACAGCTCCAGAGGTAGCATAACTACCACAGTTGTAAAAATGATGAGCAAGGGATGGGAGTGACAGTAGGGGATATCATTACAGTGGCTTGATCAGATGTGACTGAAGATGTAATGATACAATCTCTTTGTTACCATGGATAGTACAAAGGCACCTGGACACAGGTGTCTTTTCGCTCCATTTTTGTCTTTCCTTTCCTTTTCTACGATGTTAAAAGAAACAGCTGGTAGCCCAGCTCTGGAATCAGATTAGATTCTGCTAAGACAACCTCTTGATCTGATTTTTTCTGTTAATTATCAAAGAGCTAGGAGCCATTACTACATCCTTCTTCTCCAGGGAATACTGCAACTCACTTATGTAGCCCACATGAAAGGTAAATTCTTCCAGTGGAGACACCTTGGTTTGCAACTATTAATACAAAGTCATCTGAACAATTACCATTTCAAAGTGCATAACAATGTGTCATTTGAAATAGTATATACTGCATGTGATAACAAGATGTGACTGGGATGGTAGTTGACAGAAAACCTAGAAATGATCAGTGAAGGATTCTGACCAACATTTGTTTGTCACATCATGATGAAGTCCTTCCCATTCAAATTCTGTTGAGCTCACGTTAAAAAATTTTGAAGAGTTGTTTCAGGAGCTGCTCAAACCATTAAAGTAGATTTAATCCAGTGTTTAAAACTTCAGGATTTCAGAATTGTAATGGAAAAAAATTGCACAGTAACAAACTTTGTAAAGGAAGAATAAATAGGACAATCCAAGCAATTACAAGTTTCATTTATATTCAAAGCAAAATGATGGGCCATTTGAGAGAAGCCTGAATTAACAATGAATTAAAGGAAAGTAACATATTAATGGCAGTGAATGTGCAAAGGCTGGAAATAAATTTTTTCAAACCAGCTCATGTCAATGATTTGATGAGAAGACTGATTCAATTTTATAAAGTAATAATGATGAATAATAATGTAACTCCTTTAAAGAAGTTGAGTAAACTAAAAAAAAAAACAATGCATTGTTTTGCCAATCACATTAAATTATTAAAGAAATGGTTAATAACTATGTAATTGTAGATTGGGAATTAATACCAATAAGGTGCTTTTTGACTGGGGTCTCCCTCAGATTGATTTCTGAATCTATACTAGTAAACATTTTATCAAGAAGGTGGAAGATAATATAAAATCACTCCTAGTAAAGCTTGGAGTTGATACAAAAGCTAAAGGAATGATAAATAATGAAGAATACAGGCCAGTGATACACAGTGCTCTCAGCTGCCAATAATCTAGGAACAAGGATACTATTAGACTCAGATATATGAACAAGTTATTCTGGCATCACACATAACAAGTAAGCTGATTCATGAGAACTATCCATGGGAGTAGTCTACCCTGCAGAAAATCAAGGCTGTTCAAATTAGTTTAGCTCAGTGAAAAGCAGGCTAAGCAAACTCAGCTTATCTTAAGTTTAACCCAGATTTATAGTACACAATGGAACAGCCAGCAGAGATCAGCTGACATGCAATAATAGGTTTTGTGTCTAAGCCTAGTGTGTATTTTCAGAGTGGTTAATAACAAGTAATATATTTAGGAGCAAAGCATTTTTGTCACATTTATAAAGTGGAAAATACCACAGTAAAAATAAGAAAATATTAATAATAATATTTCAGAGCTAATCTAGTGAACAAGAAAAAGTGAATATTAATTTAGGGTAGGCACATTAGATTTTTATAGTGAGAGTAATTAACTGTTAGAATGACAAGACATATTGGATTCTCCATTGCTGGAATTTTTTTAACAAGATTGGAATTTATTGTTCTCTAAAAGATTATTCTCTTCAAAGCACCACTTGACTTGAAGTAGGAATTAAAAACCTTGTGTGCTGTGCTATGAAGGCTAAACTAAATAAACTCAGTGATATCTTCTCACTTCAAAATCTAAGATTCCTATAAAGGTTCACTAGTGATTTTTCTGCCATGAAGTAGTTGATGAAAACCTAATGAGAAAAGACAGCATCTGCATTCTCTGAAAAGTCACAAGCATTATAATGGTGACATGAAGCAATGTAAAGCTTTATTTGCTATTTCAATTAACTGAAGTGAAAGTAAATGACAGAGAGAACTGCTTTCAAATAAGTTGTGATTTAGTATCTAGAAAAATGCAGAGTTTATTCTAGGATATTTAATTTCTTATCTGACTTTACGAAAGATAAAAATTCTTCCCTATAGAAATTCATTGATAAAAAGGCTATAAATCATAAACCCATCTGAGAAAAAAAAAAAAAAAAGAAAGTTGCTGGTCTTGCCATGGCATTAAAATTCAGATTTTATATATATTTTTATATATAAAGTGCACCAACATCATCGTGTAATTATTATTGTTATTTCTGCATATATTGATTTTGTTACACCAGCTGAAACATTTTGCTTAAAAAAACCTGAAAAATTAATCAAATATTTACTTTTAGACTTAAAAGAAATCTTCAAAACCCAGTTTAAACAGCAATTCTGAAGTCATACTAATTTGCAGATTGCTAAAGCAGTGGTCTTGAATTGCTTTCAGTTTATATTATTTCCATTAAATTAGGAAGTGCTTGTAGAAAAAGATCCAGTCCACCTCAATATTACTATTGAATTGTGATGTTCTTGTCAGTCTTCTTCACTTACTCTATAACTGATGGAGAATAAAGGACATCTCCTATGCCTGACTTGTAATCATCAGGTGAGATGAATCAGCCTTTAAGTATGGTTAGCTTTGTTTGCTGAAGAGGTAGTTTACGAGATTAACTAGATGAAGATGTTTAGTTGTCTTGCAAAAGAAAAACCCGAGAAAACATGAACCAAAACAAAACCACAACCACTTAAAAACACTTAGCTGTCTTTGTTCTGGCAGACTGTAATTATTCTGTCTCTTTAACAGCTGAGCCTATAAGAAGTTTGCAAGCCAATTATGCCTTCAGGTCAATGATAGTTATCTCAGCCCAGAGTCCTTTATGCAACTACGTCCAAGGGTCTTCGTTAAAGCAGGAGCTACATAAAAAATTGTATATTTTTCATACGTGAAAGACAGATGATGACATGCAAATAGCTTTGCAGATGGACAGATACAATGATCATCTAACACTGAAGTAAACTAGCAAAAGAAAAATATTGAAGTGGTCTTGGAATTTCATGTCCACTTCCATAGGCTTCTTATCTTTCCCCTGGAACTCAATTGTGTCCACCTGTGTTTTACGGAAATACATTTTTTATTGCAATACACGTATTTTCTAATGTCTCTTACAAAGAATATTGCATTTTTGTATGTTTTTAAAGTAGATTTGGACCAGAATTTTAAAATAAATAAAAATCCCCATCTATAAATGTTGAAGAATATTTAAAAATGTGTATTATTTTTACTTTCTTCTTTTTTTTTTTAATAAATGAAATAAAATATTTCTGCACCACCACTAACAAAATGCCTGACAGGTCTGTGACAGGATGTCACAAATCAACTTCCACAGCAAGAAATGGACTTATGAACCTATTAAACTCACAGTCTTTGGCTTTGAAACAACAGTCATCATCATTAATTGTTATTATTGCATTCTTTGACATTTTCAAGGGAAAAAAAAAGACACAAAGGATTTCATGAGAGCCATAACCGGTCACCTTAAGACAGGAGAGCTGCTTTCACTTTATTTAATTAAAATGTTTCTAAAAAAATGTTGAAATGCAAGACCCAAAAGCAAATCAGAAGCTCACTTTTAATTTGCCTATAAATCCTATTGTTTCTTTTTTTTATTATTTTTATTTATGTGTTTATTTTTCCTATTTGTAGAGATAGAGCAAGGAATATGTCCTTGACTGGAACTCCTAGACTAAACCACCTAAGAAGAGTAGATTATAAAGAATAAGTAAGACAAAGTGTTTCCATAGTTTCCAAATCTGCTTGTTTTGGTTTTGAAATGCTGTGCAATTAAAGGGGTTTGACAATTTCAGGACATTTTCCCTAGATAACTCCAAGTTTCTTACATATAATACTGGACACATAATCCAAAAATCTATTTTTGTATCTCAGCCAATGTATTGACAATATTCAGAATTTAGTAATGCAAAAAAAAAACAAACCAAACAACAAAAAATCCAAACAAGCAAAAAACACCACAACTTTCACAGAAGCATACTTTGTTTATTTCTCTCAGGTTTAAGAATCTCAGAGTTATCCATCTAAAATGCTGAATGTAATCTGAATTTGACACCTGGACTCCCTACTTTAATCAACAAAGAGACCCAAGTAACTCCAGTGGACACATCATCTTCTCCTACGTCTTGAGCCTTGGCATAGTAAGACGAATTCCACACAGAAGCAGGCTCTTCATCTCAGTTGACTATAATCTGACATTAAAATCATAGATCAAACTGATAATTTTGGTAGTCTGGATTTAGTCAAATTTAAATTCTTTTTACAGTTTACTTTTAAATATTTTGTCCCTGGTTGCTGGTTTCTGAAAATTATGAAATATTATTCAACCAAACTAGAAAACATTAGTGAGAGTTCGATGCAAGATGTTTTGTGCAGGTGTATTGATCAAATGATTTTGTAAATGCCCAAGTTACTGCACAACTAAATGAGTTGTCATGGTTGTGCCCCTACATAACAGAACATCCACAGCTCAGACTTGGCCCTCTTTGGGCTTTCAAGTGGTTATATATGAAAATTTATCATCCTCAGCTTATTATATTATGAATAGAGAGAAGAAAAGGCTGCAGAGAAAGAGACACTTCAGACAGTGAATCTTATCTGCAATATTTTAATAAAAATATTTTATGAAAGATTGTATTAAATTTCCAATTAATCATACTCTTAAGGCTCTATTTTTTACACATTTCAAAAACCTATGTAGAGTATAACACAATGAGAAAGTCTTGTTTGTTTGCTTCCTACTCATTCAACTGAAAAAAAAAAAGAAACTAGGGAGTAACAGGCTTATTTTTTTGTTGTTACTGTTCTAATAACTCACGGACTTTTCAAAGTTTAAAACCTCTGGGTGTAAGCAGTGAAAAACATTATTTTTAAATCACTGATCTGATTTTCTTCATTGATTGATCTCCTCTTACCATAAGAGACAGAAAAGACTCATTAAACCATACAGTTTGTCTCAATACCAGGCCAAGATTGATTGATCCTCACATTGCACCGCTCAGGCATTTTCATGATGAAGCACACCCAGTTCTGAAAGTTTCCATGGCCAGCATATCACAATCATTATGATACATTGCATATACTCCTGCAATTGTTTATAACACCAGATTTTCACACAGTAAAAACAAAGCAATCCCAGAGTGCTTCTCACTCACATGAACCTGGTTAGAAAATTCCATAGCTCACTTTCTTCTTTTTCAAAACTAAAATTTAGGGTGAGTGGGAACAAGGTGAAGTCTTACATGATGATGTCCCCTTCCTGTGGAAAAGAAAGATGTTCTGACATGCTCTTAGCTCTTCTATTTTAGCTATAGTCACCTGGAATGTGCTAGATCAGTGTTGTCTCAAGCTGGGAATATATCAGGAAAAGGTTAAATTATTCAAACTAAAAAAATTGAGTCCCAATGAATGACAACAATACCACTTTTGCAATCATCATGTTGTATTTTGTGAAGCTCAGAAAAACAGTTCATTTATAATTTTGAGTAATGCATCCGCTTATGAAAACAAAGCATACCATTCTTATTTTCATTCTGTCTGTGTTTGTGCTGCTTTCTATGTGTCAGTACAGTCATAATGTTATTTCATATTTCTTGCTTTCTTTAAAAAAGGAAAATACAAAATTTCCCTATATGGATATGTCTAAGGATTTTTGCTGTCCCTGACCCCCCAACTCCCATCTTGAGGATTCAAAGGCCTATGAAGAACTTAGTGTGAATTTCTATTCCCTGTGTGCATGTGCTCTATGTTTGTCTGTGCATGTGTCTGTAGGAAATGGGGCAATTCCAGTCAAAATTTCAACCCTGGCAACAGCAGAGGAAGTTGTGGAAGGCACTTGCATCCTCTTCCCTGCACCTGCCAGGTCTAAATTCTCTAACCAGGATTAAATTCTGATGTCAGTAATGGAAAGCCCTATTTCCAAAGATTTCTGATGGTGCAGAACTCCTCTTTGTTTGGGGTGACAGTTTCTTAGCAACAGCTATTAGTGAGCAGCTGCAGACCCAATCAAATGGTGAACTTGGACAATCTCTTTTGTACATGTCTTGAAGAAAAATCCCTTGCTCAAGAATATAAAACATATTGACAATTATACACTAGCCCCAAATATAACTTTCCCCTGCAGTTCTACAGGCAGGTTAGCTGCACTGAGCAGTCAGCCTGCACGCATGGAAAAATCAATTTTGTAAGAGATATATCTTCATGTGTCATGATCCAGTGTATGATAGTGGCCTTTTATGTCTATTTAGCTTACAGCAAATTTAAAGCTATCACCTATAGTGGTGATATTAGCAGTCCAATAACTAAACAATTAAACAAATTTCTCTCTCTCTCTCTCTTTCTTTGTTGACTGACTATAATAATCTTCCAGGAACGACCTTGAGAGATTGGATATTCTTCTTGGTTTAAGTGCCATTAGCAATACTTTTTTTTCAGAAAGCAAGCCACTTAGGTAGTTGGCAAAAGAAGTGCCGATAAAAATCTACTCTTGGCTACTCAGTAAATTGCATTGCACTATCTGCTTGCCAGCTGAGGGTGAAGAACATTGTATATTAAAAGATTTTCATTGTGTAATAATGTGAACACCAGCAGCAGTAATTATAAAATCAATAATTCGTAATAAATATGTCCTCCTTATATAATTACTAAATGATTGCAAAACCAATATTATGCACTAGTTAGAATGGAAAAGGTTGCTCCTAAAGACTTTCTATATTACACATTATTGTTCAACTCTTAAACACCCTTGGTCAAATGAAGCATAGCTTCAGCCTCATCAGAATTAAGCTAAATGCTATTTCAGTTTGATCTCCTTAAAAAGTATTTGATTCATAGCAAAACTAATTACCAGATTAAAATGCAAAAAAAAAAAAGTGACTTAAATGCACAGTGTTAAACACCATTTATCGTGAGCTGGGAAACAAAAAGAAGATAGCTATAAGACAGTAAGTGTTTAGATATTTATTATTATTATTTCTTTTCTTTCTTTACTTTGTGATTGTGTGTTTTGATTCCCCAGGAACACCAATAAACCTCAAGATATCATTTGTATCTGTCTTCACATTTTTCACAGGCTTTTCTTTTTGCTTCAAGTGGTAATTTCTGCAGCTGAGACAACAAGGAAGCTGAGCTTTTTGTGGCTTTCCCATCTTTCAGGGTACTGAAATTCAGCAAAGGGGACTAATGCTTCATTATTTTAATTGTATTCATTGCTTCTAGGGCTATAAGAAGATCCTAAAATTAGCATAAGCATAAATGCGAAGAAAACAAGTCCAAATGTGAATTGCATAGCACTTTTGTATCATATAGCTGCCCTACTCATCACAATCCCACCCTCAAGAAATAGCTTCTATGTATACAAAGCTATGGAAATTTAAAGAACACCACCTGTTATGACAGATAATATATGTGTAGAAATGCAAAAAGAGAATCTCAGAGGATACATGCAGGTCACTGAACTCCAAGACCTGGCTTCCATTTACCAAAAAGACCCACAACTATTTTTCTCTTATTTCTTCATTTTTGTGTTCATACATTTCTGACTCTTGAAGAAAGTTTCACCTTACTAGGCATGGACCTCTACAGTGTAAAGGTCTGTGTCTGAGCTAATCAGCCCAGTTCCAATATAGCAGCAATAATTCAGAGGACACAGTAAGTGAGAAAATAGGCCCTTTAAATGTGGAGTCTTATCCTAAATATAATGTCCAGGAGAGACCAGATGAATTGCATCCAAAAATTGTTTATTTCTCCTCATAGAAGAGTTTAGTATGGCTAATTCAGATGTAGGTGTGTGCATTGTAAATGAATCCCACGCCTTGCATCTATTTGAAGGAAGTGTTTTCCACAATGCAGTCATAACTACTTGTATAACTGAATCTATTTTCTTTGCCCACTGTGTCCCAATATGGGTGAGCACTGAATTCCCCATGCCTTTGTTATGAGCTGTTCCTTTCTGACTCCTCCAAATGATATTCACCTATTTTCTACAAAGATCTATGGTTGCTTTTATGTAGAAACTTGTGATAAAAATACCCTTTTGGCAAGCGAAGTCCATCTGCAAATATAAAAACTCACATCACTTCTGAACCTAGAATAGATAATTATATACAATGGAGGGTATGAAAAGTGAGTTAAAATAGGACAATTAACAACAACAACAAAAATCAGTCTTGAAAAGAAGCCACCGACAAATGAGGGAGAAGCGTAGCTGTCAGACTCCTCTCCTCCTCTCCTCTCCTCTCCTCTCC